>OW796114.1:560719-1026154 GCA_941860345.1 Chrysodeixis includens | reverse complement strand
GTATTCATCAGTGTAGCCCGGACTTATATTTATGATCGCGTGAAATGCCTTGTCATTTTCAGTGCGATGGGACGGCAGGACAGTTGAGAACGAAAGTACTTCATGCAATACAGTTTTTAATTTATTATTTTGCAATATCTGTTATAAGTAGGATAGTTGTCATAGTTAACAATTTAATGTTTACAGGTTATTGTTTATTCTAGTAAGGTGGGCAAAAAGCTAAAATCTACTTTTCAAGTATGTAAAGTTGCTGCATTTGTTGACAGGTTATTTTGTGTGTGTTTTTAAATATGAATTATACTCGTACAACTAGAGTCAGAGTAATAACGTTTTTGTAATGTCAACGACAAGTATTTGTATGATCTATGGATCCTTGTTCTGAGTCTGGGTCTTTTGAGTATGTGAATTGAATTTCTGTAAAGCCTCCAAGACCTCTTCCAGACACAAAAATTAAAATCCTTAGTGCAGGAATCATTAAAAAAAAATGATTTGATAAGAGCTGAAAATGATCTACCCTTTACTGAATGCTAGTCACTGTAACGACAAATCATGTAAATTGCGAGCAATACTTACTCAAGGAACTGAATAATTTACTTTCAGAGAAAATACTAAATACGAAAATTCCTTCCAGAAAATATCTTAACAAAACAAAACATTTTGTTGTACCATCAATACTTGTAACTTCACCAACGTTTCGCTACACCAGTAAATTATACACCCGAATAAATCTAACATGAAAAGAACATAATTAACTTTCGAAATACCCTCGCTAGATAACAAAAATAAACTTTCCCTTCCAACAAAAAATATTGACGGAACTCATGATGTAGAGTAAGAGTAAAAATAAAACGAATTGCTAAAACTTTTGTTGGTAAATGTATCTCTGCTTAGGTCCTGCCACCAATATAAAATAATATTGTGTGTGAGAGTGACAACGCTCTACACGGCATAGAGCGGCGTCTCTGTCCCACAAATACGATGATAATACTTTAAGTGATAGTGGTAGGTACTCTTGACGCGTCCATGACGGATTCTAACGAGATTTACGCTTTAAAAGGATAATAACTTTAGTGCGAGATCGTTGTATAATAGTGATGATGCTATTAAAAATAATAGCTATAATGGCGGGCTTAAGATTTTAAGTTGCGAAGGATATTTAGAACGTCGTCTGTTTTAAATGTTGTAATCTTCATTTGTTATGGAATACTGTTTTATTATTGTGTAGCTAGTTAATGTAGATGAATGGATAACGTTTTGATCGTGCAAATGCTTAGATTACCTTTGCGATCTTATCAAGATTGGTTTTGCTGTTTTGTATGTAACTAGAACTTACAAATGAAAATCAACAAAAACTACCATGTTTGTGTGTGTGACATGAAAGTTTAAAATAAATACTCTCTGAAGCAAAATAAAAGCAATTCAAAAACAATTTTGTTTTCACAACAAAATACGAAACTAAAAATCACCAACCATAAACTCAAACTTCATGCACAACTAACAAATTCTCATCAACGCTCCGTCCCTCTCTAACGCCACCCGTCCTTATCTAACCAGTTACCTAATGAGTTCATTCAGTACTAACGATGTGGTCAGCAAAACGATGAAATCCGGCCAAGCATGTTATAAATATTTCATGTGGAACCAACTTAGACGTCGAAGATCGATTTTAAATACGTGAAACGGATTTAAACCATTAAAAATGTATTTCTCGGTCCCGATCTTTTTTGTATCGAGTTGTTTTCTTGTACCACGAAACTTTATATCAATACTAGTATTTTTGTGGAAGCGAGACAACGCTCTACATTGCGCATATTGACATCTCTTTTTCACAACGATATCGGTCTTGTTTTAAAATATCATAGTACAGGGTTTGGAGTGTTAAGTGCTGAATTGTTTCTGAAAGGAGGTTTAATGCAGAGCTTTTTCGTCTTCAGGTGTCGCGGAAGTGTTAAAAATAAATCGCTTTGATATTTAACTCGTTTTGTATTGCTCTTTTGATTTGTGGCCTATCTTTATACAGATCCTACAATCAGCTTAAGTCGATATTCTCACGTCATTTTGAGGTAGCATAAATGCTGTATAATAAAACGTATACTGTTGTAAATGAAGCTGTGATAGCTGAGTGGCGAGACCGTAGGACTGCTAAGTCAGAGGTCTTGAGTTCGATCCCCACGGCGCGCACCGACTTTTCGAATGTTGTGTGCGTTTAAGAAATAAATATCACAGCTTCCGTGTTTCGGAAGGCACGTAAAAATGTGGGTCCTGCGCCTGATCTCTCTCCGGTCGTGTCGGATTACCGTCCCATCGGGCTATGAGAGTAAAGGAATAGAGAGTGCACCTGTGTTTGCGCACACGCTTGTGCACTATAATATGTCCTGCGTAGCTGGCTGGTGTCATAGTAACACTGGCCGCCGTGGCCGAAATCGGTCGGACCGCTATTACTGTTGTAAATAACAACAAGGAAACATTTTACAGTGTCTTAAAATTAAGTTGTAATTTTGTTAGTTACTTTACTTAATACTTTATTTGCTCTCCACAATGTACATATTAAAAGTAAAGGAGATAAGATATTTGTAAGAATCACCTTCTGTATTTAAATCTCTACTCAAAAATAAATTTTACGCTTTAGTACTGCTACTAATATTTTATTCTATTCATCCAATGATTACTCACTGAGTAATCTGAGCTCTAAGTTTTCAAAGAGAATAATTTAAAAAAAAAGCACAAAAAAAATCGTTCTTATATAGTAACAAAAATAGAACATTGTATACAATCATTTATTCACTAGAAACAATAGCACATCAAATATTTTATCAACATAAATCAATCCTAACAAAACAGGACATCCACATAAAACAGGAGCCAATAAGGAAGTGACGTCACGACACAGTAATTGATTCCGCTAAGCTGTCTCTTACCGTTCATTAGGGACACAAATTCTTCTGTTACGTAGTCCGAAGCGTTAAGTGTCCGCTAATGGCTGTAGGGTGTGTATGATGTGTGCGGTTATAAGGATTTTGTATCCGAAAATTTAGACGCAGACGGTAAACGAAAAAGTGAAAACTTTGCACTGAAAGAACTGGTCTTTATAAAGTACGGATGTTGTGTGTGATTTTGTTTAGTTTAAATTTAGGGTTATGAGAAATGATTGTAAAAATAATGATCGTAATGAATTAAAGAAATACATAGAGGAAAATATAAATGTGTTTTTATTAGAAAACTTCTTTATTTTTTCAGTTTTAGGTAGCCAACATTAAGAAGCTCATCTAACAGTCCTCTTTTTTTTGAAGAGGGTATTAAACATCTCAACACTTCTCCATAATTGAAGGGATAACCAAAATGTACATCAATCTTGTAAGAAAACATCTTATACTGCCTTAATCTTATACAAACAATTGCTTCCCAAAACCAGAATCACAGCTGTCGTCCTCGGGAAAACCCTATCTTCCAATAACATCAACAGTCTTAATTAATAAAATGTCCCGAATATCCGAGAAATTACATACAAAATGTCGTCCCAACTTCATTAGCTAGAAGATTGGCCTAAAAAGTATCGTGTTACGATACACCCATCGCACGCGGCGAAAGGTTTAGTGCACATTAACGTTTATTGTTCTGCGATTAGTCGAAGTGACTCGTATTCATTTTATGGGTTCCGAATACACGTGTTTGGATCACGTTGTTGGTAGTTTTGCTGGTTTAGATAAATTTTGTTTTTCCTTACAAATTGAAAAGTCTAAGGAACTAGGGTTGATAGCCGTTGCCCATGACTTTGCCCACGCGAAAGTCAGTTAAACTAGGTGTAAAGCTTACCCTTCTCTGACGTAGTAGGTTAAAACGCCTATGTGTTAATTCAGGGTGTCCGGTAACTTCATACCAAAAATTCATCAAAATTGATAAAGCTGTTTGAGCGTGAAAGAGTAACAAACATTATTTTATTCACCCATACTTACAAACTTTCGCGTTTATAATATTAGTGTTATGTATCTTTTCTAACAGTTTTCTTTGGATTATCATATGAAAATTGTTTTAAAATCCGTTTTTAAAGACTACAAGTTCATGCACAATAATTTGAAAGGTTTGTAAAATAAGTCGTATACTTATTTAAAGATCGTTGATCGTAAGATCTTATTTATTTGAGACTTACATGTAAATAATCAAAATGATAATAGCATTGGCACTACCAATTACATGACGGTAATCATAGCTGAATAATCTCTGATCTTATATAATTGAGCTGACGAAGCAAACGCGAAGCCAGCCTAACAACGTATTCTAGTGTCCGATTATGACGTAATTATACGAGAGACGAGCATCCCTCATTTTAATTAAGACGTTACGGTGTAAAAAGACATTAAAGCGATCATAAATAGGGATAACTACATTAATGGGATATACCACGTGTGTAAACAACGGATATAATATTTACAACTTTCTTAAAATTGAACGAGATGTATGAAATAAAAACCAGTCAAGTGCGAGTCTGACTCGCGACACTAATTTTCTCAGCTCCTAGGGCCAATAGACCTTAGTATTCGATATAAATTTTTAGAATTCCTGAGAGAAGGGGTCTTAAAAGACAGAAGGGCGGAAGGATCCTATAAGGGTTGGGTTTTTTTCCTTTTGAGGTACTAATCCCCAAGAAGGGACCGATTCGTCACCAAGGATTCAAAACTTGAATAGTAAGAATGAGATTATTTATCAGCTTAAATTATCGCTTTATGGGATGAAATTGATTAATTTTATAGACTGAAAAATCTGATTTCGATTTTGTCACTAAAAAACTTCAAATAATATATGACCAAGAGTTGTTAAAACTCATTATATAATGGTTTCGACACATGACGTAAGGTGCACAAAAACCCTCTCTTCATAAATCGCATGATAAAACGAGAATTACTGGACAATAAACTTTTAAGCGTTGCAATATAGACAGAATCCTGTTTGTGGGTGTGTTTCCAAAGGGGATATCCATTTAATCTGTTGTCAAATCAACTGATCACATTATTCGACCGAAAGATTAAAAGCCAATCACAGCTCGTGACATGGGGTTCGACAGGTGATTAATTTTTGTGTTGATCCGTCTTTTGGTAACAAATTGACAAATCAATTAAGGGATGAATTAAAGCTATATTTATTAACATACATTAGTTTAGTAGATAAGATTCGCATAGCATCGCATTAGTATTAAGTTACTGTAATGGTGTTATGATGATGATAAATAAATATTTTTTAATTCACGGACTAACTTCAAGGGAAGAAACCCAGTCCTTTAAAGACTTATACGGAGACATAGGTCCAACATACAGAGGCCTTGTTGAGAACTTTAATCTAAAATGTGACTGGGCACCTACTTAGGGCCATCCACCCGTGCTCTATGGAAGAACAGACATAGACGGCCCAAATTTGTTATGAATCTATTATAAATAATGATGATGAAACTTATTTAGGCTATAGCCCCATCAATAGATTATTATTATTTATTGAAGCTGAGATATCGGATCCGTGTGGATTTCCGTGTGGTGTCCGGATATAAAGAATAGCACCACCCCATATCCTCCACTGGGTGTCGTAAAAGGCGACTAATGGACCTTAAGACCCAGTGCACTGTACCAAGCACCTTGGGTCACCCGAATGGTGGCGGGTAAACAACCAACAATCGCATTCCCAAAGAGGGTTAGTGTCAGGCAGGCGGCCGACTATAAAACCATAGCCAAAACTTTAAGCAACACGTCTAGAGGACGTGTTGCGCCGACCCCAAATAAATAATTGGGATAAGGGTAGGGGTATGATGAAGCTGAGATATCGGAGTGGTAAGACCGCGTGACTGCCAAGTCAATGGTCTCAAGTTCAATCCCTATTGCGCGCACTGCCTTTTCGAATGTTGTGTGAAAGTAGAGGTGGAGGATATTAAACTCTAGGCCATAAATCTGAAATCATTGATAGTATAATGATCGATGTTTGCATCAATATTAGTTTCTCTAGATGAAACATCGGTTTTATGGCTCATAAATAACCGTAGATTGCTTTGAATTGCTAACTTTTTTACACGAGGTTTGTGTTCTTAAGATTTATAATAACTGCATCTGAAGATAGTTTCAATATACATCAAATTAAATGAATCCGTATAAAATATTGAAAACACTTCTTCGGAAAAATACCAGAAAATTTATAAAAGGATCATTAATACTGTTTTAAGATTTTTATCCATAAACTTGGACATTTTTACTGCTAAGCCATTGGATAAAACGATTTGTTCGATGGGAATTATCTCGTAAATTTTATTAGCTTTTAAAATTATGAGCTTGTTTTCATTACCTTCATTTAATATCTCGAGATCTTCATATATAGCCATTGTATTACCATCTTCTTTACTTATAGTATTAACTTTAACTTTCATATTAAAATCAAAGTTTTTGAAGGTGCATGGTCATGATGAGATCAGTAAGTAAGCACTTAAAAAAACTAAATAAGTCTCTTGACAGCTTTAATGCCAAGAACACATTTAAACACAGATGCGTACATAAAATCACATCTTTAGATGTATAATTTGTGCTGTATTAGAGGGTTGCATAGTATCTTGCAAAAAAGGCTTGAAGTAAAATAGGTTTAACACAACTATTGAGGAAGTGAAACGTATAAACCTAATAACAGAATAAAGTAAGATTTTCATAAAGAAAAATACCTGGATGAACAGAATTTTTCAGGAAAAAAAAACACGATAAAAGTATTTCATATAATTACTCAATCTTGTTTAACTCGTAAAAGCCTTAATAGTTGTACAGATCGTGGTTTTATTTCACATCGATAAACTTACTAACACACAAACAAACTGGCAGTCAAAAACATGTTTACTCAGATCTTTAGTAACGTCTAGTGCATACAAATATTTCAAGTAAATATCCAAAACAGCAAGCAACCGTACATTTTAATGTTGCGTACAAATATGCACAAGCTCTCACCACTACTTAAAATAAGACTGTTGGTGTGTGGAAGAGAGATGCCACTCTATCTCATGTAGCGCGCCGTCTCGCTTCCACAAGTGTTATATTCTTAGTCTAAGAGCTAGTGGTAGGCCCCAAGTTCTTTCCTTCATTTTTGTTTTCTTAAAAGTACCGTCGCAATTATTTCAAGGGAAATATAAAGAGAGTTACGGTCGTTGTATGTTTTTATTTAAACAGCTATAAAAAATAATAGTAACACTTTGTTTTCTTTCCTCAAGGATTTTTATGAAAATGTTTTGCATTTAAAATTACACTGTTTTGATAGTTCCTTGGAATTTTCTTTTGCTTTAGTTCAGTAGACTGTACTATGGAACTGTAAACTCATAATTACGAATTTGTGGGAATCTTTAGTTTTAAATCTACGTGTAAAAACGAATTCCAATTAAATTGGTAAAGTTCATACCTTTGTTTTCAGTATGCAGCTTACTCTCTCATTCTCACAGATTACGCTTAATAAATATCAATGTGCATTAATTAACGTCAACGTATACTATGACCACTACTTATGTGGTCACAGCAATATTAACACTGATGGACTCATAATTTCATTTGATCCAGTGGTATGCTATGTGGTGACGACAATGGCATGTGTAGTTATTTCATAGGCTTTTATTGACTTTAAAAAGGAGAATATTTTCATCACATCATCATTTTCAATCAGGAAAACCTACGTTAGTTTCTTTCTTTATTTTTAGTACTGATTTTTTAAGCTGATTTTGTAGTAAAAGATCGGAGGGTATTAGACAAGAAACGAAAAAAATAAGGTAGAAAAATGTCATTTTAATTCAAATTCAAATAGTTTATTTTCCAAGTATGGGTTAGCCTATTGTCGGCAGAGCAAACGCTTGATATGTTTCATTTCTTCAATTATTTATCGCTGTTGAAATCAAGACAAAAACGAAGAATACACCAAGAACTGTTTATACTTCGCGGACATTTAAACAAGTTTAGAATCTACACAAAAAAATGAAAATGTAAGTGCCATTTAGAAGAAAAATCGCATAAACTGTGAATAAGGAAGTGAACTAGTTTTTTCTCTGGAAAGCTACGGTTTTTCACTTAAAGGAAACTCAATGACGAGCCGGTAATAAGATTTTGTATTGGCAGAATAAAAATCAAATTGAAAACGTATTTCTTTGATGACTTCAACTTTGTTAACGTTTTTCCTTTAACCTGGTTTGAATAAATATTTAATTTATTCTTTATTGCACACTGATACATTACAAACACACAGAGAATACAGACAGTTTATGTACAACGGCGAGCTTAACCCAGAATTGGGTTCTCTTACAGCCAACCTTAAAGTGATAGAGAAATTCGATAGGGTAAGTCAGAAGTGCACAACAAAAATAACTATGAAGTAAAGCCTATACAATACATATACATAATATACAATATATACCATATACATACATAAATATATATATATATACATATAAAAATACACAAAATATAAGTCTCATGTTGATAAATAATATTCCTTAACTCGTCTCTTGAACACATCCAGTGAAGGGCTATCGCGTATCGAGTGTGGAAGAGAATTCCACAGTCTCACAGCACGAACAGTGAATGAACCATCATAGCGGCTAGAAGTGTGGGGAGGAACACGGAGGAGAAGAGATGAGGAAGTGCGACAAGGTTTACCTGTGGGAACGAGAAACTCGAAGCGCTCCCGAAGATAGCTAGGAGAGAAAGGATTATAGAGAAGAGAGAAGAGAAAAGACAGAATATGAGAATCTCGACGCCGCCGAATAGGCAGCCACCTCAACTGACTCCGAAATTCCGACACGTGGTCGTACTTCTTGAGACCGAAGATGAAGCGGATGCACAGATTCTGCAGACGTTCGAGCTTATCTAGAAGTTCTTCAGTCGCATCAAGGAAACATATATCGGCATAGTCTAATAGAGGGAGCAGCAGCGACTGAGCGAGTGCAACTTTTGTTGGAAAAGGCAGGAACTTCTGGAGGCGCTTGAGGGACTGAAATGAGCAATATACCCTCCTGCTTACTTCTGCAATGTGTTTACTCCACGAAAGATTGCAGTCCATTAGAACACCCAGGTTTTTGACTTGAGAAGAGTAAGTAATGACAATATTATCGTACAAGAGTGACGGAGGAGATTGCAACCTATTTAGGAAATATCTGCCTCCAATAATGATCGCTTGAGATTTTGAAGGATTGACTAAAAGTCCAAACCTTTTAGCCCATTGACTTATATTTTCAAGGTCACCATTGATAGCATCAATTGTCCTAAGAAGCTCTTCAAGTTGACAATGTTGATAAAGCTGTAAGTCGTCTGCATAAAGATGGTAATGTGAAGTTAGTGATTTTGTGATGGCGTTAATAAAAACGGAGAAAAGTAGAGGAGAGAGAACGCCACCTTGAGGAACACCTGCAGCAAGATCACACCAATCAGAGGAACTCTCATCACAGCGGACCGACTGCGAGCGACCTCGAAGATAGGAGCTAAACCACGCAGTCACAGACGAAGACATATTAAGAGTAGATAGGATACCTAGGAGGATGTCAAAATCAACTGAGTTAAAAGCACTACTGAAGTCCAGCAATACCAATACTGTTAACAGCCCCTTCTCCATAGCTAGTCGGATGTCATCCGTGATTTTAACCAGAGCTGAAACTGTGCTATGGCCAGGACGGAAACCAGACTGGTACGGGCTCAGTAGGCTGTTAGAGGAAAGGAAGTGAGTCAGTTGATTATTGACAACCCTCTCAAGGACTTTGGAAAGGATTGGAAGTATGGATATTGGACGGAACTGGGAAATTGAGGAGGGATTGGGTACTTTGGGCAAAGGCAGTACATGAGCTTTTTTCCATGCAGAAGGAAAGGAACTTGTAAATAAGGAGAAGTTGACAAGATGTAAAATCACAGGAATTAGTACGTCAAGGATAGGAAGAAGCATTTGCAGATGAATTCCGTCATCTCCTACTGCCTTCGAGGAAATGGATAAAATTGCACGCTTAATATCTCCCTCTGAAACTGGATGGAAAGAAAACGAAGTACAATTTGGCAAAGAAACATTCGATAGATAATTAAGAGTGCGCGATTTAACGTTATCATCCAGCGTTACTGGTGACTTCGACAAATGTGCATTAAACATATTGAGATCTATATCGGAAGCGCTATCATTAGCTGCCTTGCCGATACCAAAAGACTTGAGGAATTGCCATACTTGTGCAGTGTTAAAGTTTTGAATGGAGTTGTGTATATGGCGTCTCTTTGCATCTCTGCACAGACGACTACAGCGATTCCGTAGCTTCTTGTACGAAGACCAGTTCTCCTCACTGGGATCACTCCTGTATCGCCGTTTTGCCCTGTCCCTTTTCGCCATCATGTGCTTAATATTTTCCGATAACCACGGGGCGGGAAGATGTCTGACTCTAACCTTTCTAAGTGGGGCATGTTTATCGAAAAGATCCAACACCAACTTGTTAAATACAGAAACCATTGCATCCACATCATTGCAGTCGTAAACAGGAGACCAATCAATATTGCCCGCATCCTCCCTCAACCGATCCATATCAATGTTCTTGAAGCTGCGAAGGAAAAGAAATTTGGATTTACGTTTAGGTGGTCGCATCTTATAGGATAGAAATACAAGGTCATGATAGGAGAAAGAGGCAGGGAGTTGCCCATAAGTGGCTACTTTGCTAGGGTCGGATACAAGTATGAGATCTAGAAGAGAAGGACTACAATGAGGGGCCTGATGAGTGGCGTTAAGCTGAAGGATGTGCATATTGACAGAAGAGACAAGAGAACGGAGTTTACGGCTGCGCATGTCATCTTTTATCAGGCAGGTGTTGAAGTCTCCGAGAATAACAGTGTGTTCATAAAGAGGTGTGAGATGTTCAAGCTTTGCCTCAAAAGAGGCATAATAGTCAATAGTACACAACGGATTATAGAAAACCCCCAATAGTAGTTTATTGTTATTGAAAGTAACTTCTACAAAAAGATATTCAGCAGATTTGGTATAATCACTCGGAGACTTATCAACGACTTTGTATGAGATATCACCACGAAGATAAATGGCAACCCCTCCACCTCCCTTGCCTGTTCTGTCATTACGCACAAGCTTGTAGCCGGGCAAGGAATATTGAGTGGAAGGGAGTGCAGGTTTGAGGAAAGATTCTGAGACAAGGATAGCATGGACGAGGCTGGAGTCAAAAGAAGAAAGCAGGTCCGCATGATGTGCAGGAATGCTCTGGGCATTTATGTGGACCACATTAAAGAACTTATGGTATGGTGAAAAAGCAGTAAAGAGCTGTTCGCGAAGATGTACCGCATCATCACTGAACGCACTAGCAAAGCTCTCATCAGATGCACAAGACGACGAGCAAGACACAAAACTGTCATCACAATTATCAAACATGATATAAACAAATATATAAAAATATACAACAATAAAAAAAAAAAAATAACAGTAAAAAAAAAAATATGTATATAAAAACAAAAAAAAAAAAAATAATATCAGTTACCCGCTATCACGAATCCTCGATGCACTCGCCAGTTTTAAATGGATTAAAAGACAAGTTACTACAACAGTTATGAAGTTTCCGAACGAGTCTGAACCTTTCAATTTAAGAAATGTCACAGATACAACAATAATATTTTAAAGTGACCCACATAAAACAAAAAGAAGAAAAATAACATTAGGTACAAATTATTTTGCTCGCCTCGGTTTTTTCCCCGATTGAGTCTTGTTGATCGGTGAACGTGTACTCAATACCGGCTCACTAGCAGCAGCAGACGTTGGAAATTGTACCTTTAGTTGCTGCAGTTCGGCCAAGGATTCGATCTTCTGCCGACACTTGTCTGGAAGCAGTATCACAATCTTGCCCTCCGATGTCCAGCAATCCTTGACGCCAAAATGCTTCCGCGCAGCAACAAACGCATCATGCCTGGGTTTGGTCAGGAACTCAGAGAGAACCAGCCCAGTGCCTTTCAGTGCAGTCTTATTCCGCCATACTTCGCTGCGTAGGCTATAATTCTGGAACCGGATCAACAAAGGCCTTGTCTTACTGGTGTCTGCTCCCAACCGATGCGACGATGCAATGTCCACAGAAGAAGCATTGGTCAAATTCATCTTGTCCGTCAAAACTGCTACAGCCTGAGACACAGTATCTTCGTCCTTCTGTTCCGGAAGACCATGCAGAAGAAGAACCTGCCGCCGAGAAGCCATCTCATGCCGGTCCAAGCCCAAAGTCAACAATTCAACCTGCATCTTAATGGCACTCATTGTCTTCCATATCAGGCACTTAAACTCAGTGTAGTCCCGGGACAGACTGGCAATAGTTTTATGTGAGGCTTCATTGCTGCTGACAGTCTTCAGTTCTTCCTCATAAGTTGCCATTCGAGTAGTGAACGTTGTTGACAGTTCCTCCATACAATTCGTCAATTTAGTGTACAAGTCCATATTGAAGTGAAATATTTAAAGTTGTAAGAGTGATAAGCTCGGGAATTAATGAAGAAACGAGTGCATCCGAGGATAGTGCAACGTTTTAGTGCATTTGCTCATTGGAATAAACGTTTTATATATTTTTAAATAAAATTAAACTATGGAGCACTTTTTAAGTTGTGCGTCTTTTAACTACCCTCACAAAAAAAAAAAAAAAAAAAAAAAAAAAAAAAAAAAAAAAAATTTTTTTTCTAGAACTAACCTTGAGTGATTTGTGTAAACTTTTTTTGAATGTTTTTTTTTTAATATGGAGCAAACAAAAGTAGAAAAATATGACATTTGAAATTGCTCTTACTAAAAAAAGTTTGGTAATCAATCCTTTTTGTTGTTTTGTAATTTTTTTTAAAGTGACCTTTTCCCAATTGTGATGTACGTAAACTAAAAAGCGTTATACTTAACAAAACTCTCAAATAAAACTAAACTCCAACAATAACAGTTAAAATAATTCGTTGTTACGAGAATGCAATAAAATTTACTTTTTTAAAGAAGAGTTTGTAGAATATGTTAGGATAAATTCTTTTATATTTTTGGATTCAAGTACTAGTCTAGTTTACTGATTGTATTACGTTTGCAACATGATATTTAAATACATACATCAGTATAATAATAACTATATACTAGCAGACAATTAGCTTTAGTAGTAATGCAAATGCAAAAAGCAACCCCTTGTATACGCAACTCTACAAGCCAAAACTCAAAAATATTCAACAAATAACGTCAATCAAGCAACACTTTAAACACTTCGATATCTGCCGCCGACATTTGTCAACGTCGCGATATAATGCAATGCATCAGTGTATCTTTATGTGCGAAGTGTATCTCAGGGGTGCCACATGCACTCTGTACATCGTTTCTAAGTACGATCGGCCAGGAAAGTGGTGAAACAGTTTAAGGTTCAAAATCATTTGCACGTAAAATAATAATAAGGTGCATTTTCCCTTGAGAAGATATTTTGAGGGATAATAATGTCAACCTTATTGATATTTTTGTGGTTAATGCTTTTTTTTCAGATAGAATAGATCGCTTTTCTGACCGACTGTACTACGTTTAACATACATATTTTAACGAATGGATTTTGTAAAGATCACTTTACTGCTATTTATAAAATGGGTAGAGTTTTTTGACCGTCAGGAAAATGTATTTTTAATAGCTTCAAACTAAAATATCAGCTACTAAGTGAACTAACTATGTATAACATAATTACCAGATTTTACTCCAGTTTATCGATAAAACTAAAAACTTTAGCTCAGCTCAAAAATCGAGTAAAATCACCTGTAATCGACTTTTCCCAGAGTAATCGAATTTTCTAGAAAACCGAAGCAATATACAAGGAATAACGCGAAAAAGCGCCTGTAATTATGTGGCCACGGCATCTGGTGTCGCTCAACAGACGTGACTTCGATATCAAAATGTTAATTTCTATAAAAATATAATGTAAGAGGAAATACAGAAGATTCATGGAAGTAATATTTTGTGGATTTTGTTTTATATTTTTACGTTATGGGCCTTTGAGATAGTCATTGAATAATTTTTCAAATACAACTTGTTTTTGCTTAAGTCCATTGACAGATTAAATCCTAATAAACTCTACATTTGGTAGATTGATTCCAAACGTATACTATACCAGATTTTAACCCTTGCTGAGTTATGTTTGAGACAATCCGTTTGAGACATCTAGTGGTCTTTAAAAGAGCTGTTTTTCGGCCAGAATATGAAATTAAGTAAAATCATTTATTTTCTAACTAGGATAAAAAAAATCATTTCATTACGCCTTTGTTCATCATTCCTGTTGTTAACTTTCTTAGATTTAAGTGAGTTTCATAATAAGACTGACTCTTTTAATTCTCTTACTCTTTTAATTAAATACTCTCCTCCACAATTATCAAAATTTGCCATTTAGCGAGTTCAAGCTTTGAGACCTTAAAACTAGTATTTCACAACAAACGCTGGCTATTTGCACTTTTATTACATCACTCGACGCTCCAAATTGGCATTTATAGACTACGTTAGTTACCTGTCACTTAGTAAAAGATAGCCAATAAAGTTTAGTGTTTTTAAGCTCACTTAACTTTAGACACAATTTTAGCAGTCAAAATAAGCGGGTTATAGTAATTGTTAAAATGATGTGAACTAAAATTAATTACGTCATTCAAAAGTTACTGTGACATACATTCTAACGTACAAATAGATGAACTTTGAAACCATAACACTCTTTGGTAGTACAGAAAAAAGCAAAAACATCAATACAAGCCAACCTATGAACAAAACCAAGTCGACGGGTCCTACGTAGACTAGTACAAGTGCAAAAATGCAACTTTTCAAGAGAGCGGTTTAAAGGTTCAAAAGCTTGTAACTTTGTCGTAAATCAATAAAAACACTTGAAATTTTAGTATGTTATATTTTGATATTTAAGAAATAAGACTGCATTATTGGTTTTTCTTCTTTTTTTATACTTTGGAAAATAGGTTAACTTGCATTAGTGTAGCCTGTTTTTTTTTACTACGGTAGAACCTGTAAACTGATACAAGTGGCCACTTATACCAGTATTTAGTGTACTTGCTTATACTTATAATAAAGGAAATCTGAAGGATTTTACTCTATAAACATAGTATTTCCGTGTTATTGACCAATATGAGGTTATAATATTAAAAATAATACCTACTTTTATCTACTTTTATCGACTTTTTAACACTTACAACAGTTTACTCAGTACTGGAAAGCTACTTGCAACAGTTTGCTGTATTATTATTAACTGTGAATATTTAAATTAGTGTAGTAAAAAGTTAAATAAAAACATTTAAAATACAAAATAACACTTTATTATTAGATAGTAGCATTCTTAATAATGAAAAATAAAATCATTGGCCTTGCAATCTTAAAAATAATAAAACAAAAAAATGTAATCTTCTTATTTTAAGTAAAAAAAAAGGTTTGATTTTTAAAGAGGTTTTCTTACGATAATACCTAATTGTTTTTTTTTTTAAGACTAGCTTGTCTTGAATTTCATGTCATTTTTCTTATAAATAGCATTTCCACTATTTTTTTTCAGTTACGTTACGTCAGTTACGTACGTTACGTCTGTTCAGTTACGTCCACTAGTTTTTGTACTTTGATGTTTCTAATTTATTTCTCCCTTTGCAGATCCGCTATAAAATGTATTTTAAAGAAATTAGTATAACCTTTGTGCAACTCTTTTCGAACTATGTGCTTCTATTAAGTGTATAGTTGTGTACATAACTTGTTAAATGTATAAAAAAGTAACACAACCCCTAAAAACAGGGCAATGATACCTTAGAGTCTAAATCAGATGATGGAAAATTCATTACATTTTTACAACTTGTATTAAATGGTGATTTGTGTCACCTTTCATACGAATGCCTCATCACATTACCACACTCGTCATACTTGTTTAAATATGCATTTTATACATTTGAAAATATCCTACTAATATAGTTAACGCGAAAGTTGCATAAGTATCGATTGGATGTTTGTTACTCTTTGACGCTCAAACGACTTAACCAATTTTGAAGAAATTTCGTATGGAGTTAGCTGACAACCTGGATTAAAACATAGACTTTTTAACCGACTGCGTCAGAGGAGGGCAATGTTTTGCAGTTATAACCGACACTCGTGCGGTCGAAGTTGCTGGCGACCACTAAGTCCTTTATAAATTTAATTTGAATGTCTTTTGTGTCATTATACTTAAGTTTTGATTGAACTTAATTGTTTTTTCAATACTACAACTTTACCAAAATAAACTGAGGTTGCGAATATTGTTATATTGTTTACCTCTGGAATATTTCTACACCTTTAAAAATGATGTACTTGGGTACATAAAAAAAATTGTCACGTCAGTTCCCAAGTAGAAAAATTTGGTAACTTCTTACGTTAATTGCTGCAAAAAATGTATTAAAAGTAGTATCGCTATTTATTTTATTAGTAAATAAATATTATTATTAAAATAATGTAGGTTACGTCAGATAACAATATCAAGAAAATAAAACAAAGTCACATGTGACTTTGTATACTACTACTTTGTATTCCTACTGATATAAGTGTAAAATTTATTGAAAGAATAAAATAATAATAAAAAAACAAAAAAACCCGACTGTAAAAAAACAACCACTAACTAAAAAGGGAAAAACAAACTCTATAATTTAGTGTGAAGAGTATGCAGTACACCGTGCGTCTACATTATATAATTTATACGTAAAAAAGTAATGCAGGCGGCACAAACAAATCTACAATCTGTATCTTGCATTAGGTGAACATTAATTAAACCCTTTTGTAGAAATATTAGTACTGTCAACTTAGTAATTTGTTTGTCAATTTTTAACGCATAAATTTATTAATAATTGACCTCGTGAGCCCTTAATTGTTGTGAATTCTCACCACTACTTACTCAAAGCAAACAAAACTAGTTAAATATGTAAAAAAGTAGTACAACCCCTAAAAACAAGCCACGAAATAGTTTTGATACAGAAGAATACGTTAGCAGTTAACGCAGTTATACCAGTGTTAACGTGCTCCCGACTCCGTCGCAGCGCGCATACTGGAGTAAATGGCACTTGCGCGTACGTGACGCGGCGCACGCGACTACCTACACTGGTGCAAGTGACTTACATCAATGTAGATGGTAGTGTGGCCGAAAATCATGTCACTTATGTTAGTTTACAAGTTTGTATCTCTGAAATTACTGAATAAAATAATGTAAATTTTACAGGGTACAAAGTTAAGGTAATTTTAAGGCTTTTGGTGCAAAAAAAACGTATTTTGGTGTTTTGCGGGTTACACCAGTATACGTAGGACCCGTCGAAGTAGGTAGGTACCAGTCTCGTATTAAGTGGATTTTCTGCAAATCAACAGCTCTTTTGTAAAAGGTGCGTAAAATTTTAATGAGTCTCCCTTCGAATATGAAATGGAGGTGGGATGTAAAAAATTATCCTGCCCATTATCACTGCCTGAGCCCTAATTGTGAATCGCTATTGTTCTATATTTGTTCAAGAATCATTAATTTTTACACGTATAATTGGATCACGAATTGACGAACTAATTTTGTAGAGTCGGTTTTGAGATAGTACTCGTGTAGTAGACAAAAAAGTGGAAAAAGAGTAGGAAGGCCTTTGCCCAGCAGTGTGACATTTCAGACTAGTAATAATAATAAATACTGCGTTGGAGGGCACTTAATAAAAGCAACTAACCTGGGTTTGAACATAGATTGTTAACTAAAGTATTTATCCACTATAAATAACCAATACTCTCCTATTTTAGGGAACCTTATTCTGATATAACAAGACTTAATTAATAACTTGTTGTTCACTAGACCGTTTATCCGGTGTTTGATAAGGGCAAGTACCAATATTATTTGTCAGATAAAATAGTTTTTTTTATGGAAGAAAAAAGGAATTTAAATTTATAGTCACCATCGGCACATGAGCTCTCATTTTTCCACTTTAGTCTTAGAAACTGACTTAGTCGTTATACTTGCCCACGTATCGAGATTCAAGCTATTAATATATCCCCAAATCCGTTCCAGCATTAGTTTAAACTTAGTTATCGGCTATCGCAGCTAAAAGTAGGTTGTGTGGTTTTTGGGCAATAAGTTGACTCTACCAAAAGCTATAAAAGTTATGCAGTGTACTTGTAAAAATTTCATACACTGATAATAATTATCGTTTTTGTAATATACCTACTACGTAAAAGATACATTATTTAGCAACATTCTAAGCTACCAGACTTCACTATAAAGATCTCCTTCGATCAATCATCACAAAAAACAAGTCGATTGAAAAATAATACTTATTAGAAAGATAAGAAAGGTTATTTTTCACGTCGCCTCGTCCTAGGATAAGCGTTCGAGTAGAAAATGACATGATGAAACATGGCGAGACATCGAACAAACGCTTTGGACGTTGTGACCGCAAACGAGAAAATGATCGAGAGATTTAGAGCTATTGTTGAGTTTTTATTTCTTTTTCTCTTTATAGATTTAGATAAAGCACCTCTGTTATACGCTGTCAATTTTTTTGATACTGTTTGGATACAGTTTGGTCTTGTGGTTTTGTGATAGGGTTTTATGAGTCATTGTTGCAGGAGTTGTAGGTTTGAGCTCATACATGCAAGTACTAATGTAACATTTTAATAGCTGATGTACTTCCTCCATCATGTCTTCTAAGGTAAAGCTTAAAGGGTAAATAAATATACCGTCATCACTTTTTTATATGAAAAGAAGCCTTCCGGAAAATTGGCAGGCCTGAATTATTAATTTAAAAATTGCTATAATATATTGCACCAATTCCAGTCAAATACCACTACAGTGATTGTTTTTGCAATTAATATTTTAGAGTGAACACACGCCATTTAGAAAATTAACAATTTTAATGCCCTCCGGGTACGAAAAAAATAGTTTTAAACAAAGTTATATTGTTATGTTATATGTAGGCAATGTCGTTAGCAGTTATAAAAAAATGTTAGTTATGGTGGAATAATTGAACCAACAAATATAAACCTAAACTCATGACTCTTCTTTAGGGCACTCGTGTGAAAACTATAGAAAAATGTTGAATGAATATTTTTGTCAAGACATTTTGTATGATACAAGGTATATTTATAAATTCAAATAAACCTTGATGTTTTTTCCTAAGATATAAAGCATTTAAGAATACTTGTTTCACTTGTAATGGATCTGCAAAGATTAAAATATTACACAGATACGTTGTCATGTTTTTGTTTTATACTCTTTATTTTTTAACAATTTTCATTTGTGCAAGCGATTTAAGTGTGAAATTTAGCTGAGGTTAAAGACTCTAATTGTTGATATAGTTTGACCCAGAATTAAAATCACGAAAACCTCATAAAATCTATTACTCTATTTTATTGACCCTTAATCGTCTGTTTGCTGACATCGTCATTAAACATCACTAAAATCGGTTTATTGGTTAAGCTTTGAAAGCGCAACAAATTTTAAAACAAATTCGTATTTTAATTTATATCAGTTAATTTTACTTACCTATTTTTTTTTAGGAAATTTTCTACGAAATTCACCCAGCACTGGCTTACGGGAACAGACTACCAAAAAAACAAATACTTCCATACATTCAACCGTTATCAGGGTTCATGCAATCTCAACACACACACACACATACCTACACACGTAGGTACATACAAACATTTACAACCGACGCAACCCTTTCGCAGCAATAACGCAGTATCTGTGTACGGTAATCAGACGGCATTATAGCTTAATTATGAGTTCATTAGGACGAATAAAGGACTAGCAGTGACCTTTGCTCCAAAGGTCAAGGTCATGGAGTACTTGAGGGGGAGTGTGTGATAATTCATAGGAACTTGGAGATAATTGTTGTTTGTGGTTGGTGTTTATTGTGCATGAGTTATGACGTCATTAATGTGAGCTCAGTTCATTCAGTTTTGATTCTTGCGTAAGTAATGTAGGTATAAAGCATTAATGAAAAAGAACTTGGCTATCGTCGTTGTTAGATTATTTTCGATTAATATGTAGTTGTAGTGCTCTAATATATCATTTGTATACAGTTCAGTAACAGTTCTGTTTGAAAAAAAAATCCTAGGCTTCAACTAAAAATTCTACCAGTTTACCTTCCAAACTTGACAAACCGGGCGTTATGCTCATTTGACTGCACGGATATCCGAGTGTTATATAATAGGGCACCACACCAATATCCGCCGTGCGCGACGTGTCGCGGGTTCGATCCTCGCGTGGGACTAGTATTTGTACGATCCTCAGAAGCTTATTCTGGATGTCTTCGTGCATGTGAAACCCCACACGACACAAGGATTATATTCTTTAGTGTGGGAGTCGTTTAAAAATACTAATACTGTAATCGAGGGTCAACAACAACTACCATTCTTGACTTCTGGTTTCCTTTATCGCCCTATCCGCAAAATAACACCCAACTGGTCTATGTTTCTTGCTCACTAAAACAAAGGTTGAACAGGCTACCCAAACGGCCTAAGGCGATTCCGAGGGTAAGTCCAGCTCCACAAAAAGGTACCGAGTAAGTTCCTAAAAGGATTTGCCATTTGTATTATTGACTGGTACCATGATATACCTGTTTGGTTGTCAGAGTGTTTTAGTTGTGTTTTGTTTCTTGAGTCGGGAGTAAAAGGAAAATAAGACGCTATGAAATGTTTGACTGAAAAAGGTAGTTTTGGTTTGATTGTTTGTGCAGTTAGGTGGAATAATATTATAATAATAAATGATAGGTGCCCCATTATGTGCATGTTGGCCTTTGAAACGGACTGGGTTTCTTCCCGTGAAATTAACCCATGAATTAAAAGACTCTATACCTACTATACTAAAGCTAGGCTATACTTAATGACACGACGAAGACGCAAAACCGCTGTGATTTTTATATTTTTCAACAGCATATAAACGAGTATGTTTAGGCTTTTTGAAAATAATAATTATGCCGATTTATTTTCCCGAGTAATAAGATTTTTACATTAACATGGTTTTTCTATATACATATAAATAAAAAAAATATTTTTCGGAACTAGTATCACTAGAATTTATGAGCTTATTCGCTTCCTCGAAACTCATTACTCTATATGAGCAATTCCTAGTATTGGAGTACATTTTCCTTTTACTACAAGACAGACTTTCATCACATTTTCAGTACTTGCTGAAAAATGTTTTGCTATTTCAAATATATTTTGTGAGAAACTACTTCATAAATTAAAAAGGGGGAGTCTAGCGGATGGTTTACAACGAATAGGTACATAATTGGGGAATAATTTTCATGTTTGTAGAATCCTATTACTTTTGAACTAAAGAAAAATGTATTGAACCATTTTATTACAATTTTTTTGGTCAAAAAATCCAATAATCATACAATGAGATCTTACCATGGATGGTGTACCTAAAAACCTAAATGTAAAACCTAATGGTCTGAAACTGAAAAAAGTTAGCCTGAAGTATAACAGTTACAAGGTTCATTAATGAGAATATCCCACGCTGGCCTATCGAGAAAGTATCCAACAATGAACTGAAAACTGAAAATTTCAGCCCGAAATTTCGAAGTTCCATATTTTAATACAGATACTGCCTTTTAGAGTTCTGTAAGCGAAGGCTGGTAACTGAAACCTATTAAAAACAGTGATAGTCTTAGGCATCAGTCCGATATTTTTCCGACTGATGTCTTTAAGTAGTTAATCTCAATTACAAAATGTACTCCTTGCCTGTCTCTCATTGTCATGGTGGTCTTGTGCTTTTATGCATGAATTCGCATGCACGAGGTGCAGGTTCAATTCAAAACGCAGGCAAGTACTAATGCGACTTTTTAAAAGTTATGTGTTCTTTCTCATTCTCAACTAACTATTGAAATTTAAAAAAAGGTAAAACAACCTAAAATACCTGATTGTACAGCTCAGTGACTCAGTGTAGTCAAAATAAAAACGTTTTCTAACAATCTTGCCCCATACTACGGAATCCGTCATTTACGAGACCAACATGCACACCGAGTTTTTATTTCGTTTTTCCAGCAAAAAGGTTAAACTTCTACTGTGTTTCGAAAAGGGATTTGGGTATCTGTGTCAACGTGACCCAACGCGGACCAATTAACTTTGATATCGAAATTAAAAGCCTTTTAATTGAGTCCAGGAACATTTTGGGCGTTTATTTAATTTTTTTTTATTAAATTCGTAGGGTTTTTGTTTTATATTATTTCGGGGATTTTGATACGGTGCTAATTATGTGTGTTCAGATTTGAGTGTACCCTTAGCTTGGTAGGTAATGAGTGTTTTGATATGGAATTAAAATCTCATAATTAATTATTTTACTCTAATATTATGGATTTGAAAGTCTTCTTCATATCGTGTTGGTGTCAGAGTTTTATAGTCGTCCACTAGGTAAACCTAGTAATTAATACACACTTCTAAAAAAAATTCAGGTGTGCTGGTTTCTTCATGATGTTTTCGTTAACCAATTTTTGCAAGTCATAATATTAATTTCTTAAAACGCACATGGATGCAAAAAGACATTGGAGAGTGCCGGAATTTTACCCTATATATGGTTTTATAACCATTATAATAATTAATAATTGAATATTTTATACATTTGAGCAATGCGATCAGTGTTGACGATCATCTACAGATACCGTAACACGAAGATTGCTGCCAATGATACTATGCTAATAGAAGCACAAAATTTCCTTCCAAATCACCTTTTCCCGAAGTTAATGCTACTGGTAGGATTAGCACCAGATAATTGGGGATCGATTCGTTACGAACAGCAGTTTAAATAGTTTGCGAATGCTGATTCTCTGTGGATAAACGGATGCATTTGGATTTCGGTTCGTTTATCTTTGTTCAGGCTAATTTGGTTTTTAGTGTCGATTGGTTTATTTTTGCAAATTCTATTAGGTATGTGTTTTAGCTGTATGTAAGTATAGTGTTTTTGGTTACTTTCTTCTACTTCTCTCTTCTTGTGTTTGTAACAATACTAATGCCGTATTTTTAATTGTGTGTCTGTAATGTGATCTGAAATGTCTTATTTTACTCTTATCTGTTACAACATTAGCCATGGTTTTAATTGTCTCTATCTAAATAAGTATTTGTTTATTTTGTCAAACAATATATTCAGTTATTTGTTTTTTTTTATTAATTTAACCAAATTTTGTACGAATGCCAAGCACAGGCTTATCGTCATTTTCCCATTTCACACAACAACAACCCTGTTCAACAACCCTGTTAGATTAAATAAATTTTAACTTTCAATACTCCATCAACATCCCTATTAAGACTAAGAATGATCAAATTAGGATGCATTGAATGTAAACTCGAATTCAAAAGCCCTACCACCACTTCTCAAAGTGGAACTCAACTCTGTGGAAGAGAGACGCCGCTCTATGCCGTGTATCATGCTCTCTCGCTTTCACACTGCAATATTCCTTTTTGAGGTGTGTTGGTAGCGGTTCAGTGTAGAAATGAAAAACAAACAGGGAGCAAGCTAATTGCCATTCCGTACAATTTGTTGAGTTAGACGTTCTATAGAATGATTTTATCGTCGCTAATGACGTTTTATGCTGATGGGACCGTTTTGGATAAATGATGTGTGTACTAAATTGCACAGGCGTAACTTGTTTAAAATCCAGATAATTTTATAGAATGTTTGTGGATGGAAAATATTTTTTTTATAAAAGTTATGCAGTATTTATACTAGCAATGGTTGTCTCCCAAGAATTAATATTTAATATGTAAAAACTAACCTTTATGTCGCAAATTAATTACCAATTTGGAAGGTTAGAATGACATTACTCGAATAATCTGCTCCTGTAGACAAGTTACTTCAACTGACAAGTCAAAGTCACGTCTCTTGTCAAAAAGGAATATCATTTCCATACAAATTAAGTATTACATTTGTGATAACACTAATGCTAAACAAACATAGAAGCTCTCTGTTGTTACTTTAGCAATTCAATGTTCTAACAACAGATTTCAATGTACAGATTTGGGTCACGATTCGAATAAACAAATCATTCCATACATTACGCATTATTGATTGGACTTTCAGTTATACGAGTTTCGCGAATACTTCACAAAGATGAAGGTCATATATTTATATGAGTGCCCTTTCCTTTTGATTTTGAAATATCTTGCTTTTAAACGAATATAGGTAAATGTTGGGTATCAAAGTATTGTATTTTTGTTTGTGTAAAGTAATGTAATAAAGTGTGATTTATGACTAGTACTAGTTGTTACCCGCGACTTTGCTCGCAGAAATGTCGGTTATTGCAGCAAAAATACTACGACCCTGTGACGCAGTTGGTTAAAAAGTAGCCTATATGTTAATCATGGGTGTAAGCTAATTCGTTTTTGTTTTTCAATTTGGTTTATAGCTATAATTGCATTAAAAGTAAAAAAAGTTTATATTTTATTAAGTATTCCATGCCTTAGTTTGATTTTAAGCTATTATATAAAAAAACTTACATAAATAATATGAAGCTACTCTCACAAATCACAACCAGAAACTCGGATTGAGTTACAAAGCGACGAAACACCCACCCAAAATAATAAGCGAAACGTCCACAATTAAAATTACGAAGTTCCTGTCATTACATTATTTTGTCGTGAATATTATTCATACAAAACAATGTCGGCCACAAGTTTGGCACACAGCGTACACTGCCGAGCAAACAAAGGTATTAGCGGAGTTACATTGAGACTCGAATGCTGGTGTAATTAGCCCGTCCAATCCGTACTACTAGCTCTTAAAGTAATATTAAATAAATATCTTCGGACAATATCCACACACGGCCATCAGATCCCAAGCTAAGCAGAGCTTGTGTTATGGTAATCAGACGGCTGATAAACATACTTATATATTTCTAAATATATACATGTTATAGATAAATCACACCCAGACACAGAACAAATGATCGTGCTCATCACACAAACATTTTTCCTGGGTGGGAATCGAATTCACGACCTCCGGCTTAACAGTCAGGGTCACTAACCACTAGACCAACAGGCCCGTCATTACAGTTACAGTATAATATTATTACAGTTGTGGAAGAGAGACGTCGCTTTATGCCTTGTAGTGCGCTATCTCGCTTTCACAACTACAATAATGTCACTTCAAAAGGTCGTGGTAGGGCCTATGCTGTGTGGTTGAAGAAGGTATTTAAATAAGCGAACGTCTCAACGGAAGCTGTTTAAATACTATCAAGGTGTTTCAAATTGTTTCAGTATTGAGTTGAAGTTTTGTGTAATGGTAAGACAGATTTACTTATGTTTTAGTTGATTTAATAAATTTAAATACTCGGTTTGAGATTTTTCATGTTAATTATGAAAAATTATCGTTTTGAGGTGGTAGTAATAGTAGTTAAATTGAAATTGCCGTAATTTATACAAAGTCATTTTAATTATTACTACTTTTATTAGTCAGAAAGTTCTGAGTAAAGACGCTTATCAGAACGTCAAATAAAATTATAGGCGAGATAGGTGGAACGCTTGGATAGTCTAGTAGGTAATATAGCACCAGCAGGTGCGAAAGGTACTTATACCACCTCGCCGACAAATAGATACAAAGTAGAACCCAGTTTCACCCAAAATAAAACATAATCAAACCTCAAAATCACGACTCTTCACAAAGGTGTCGTCTACAAAATACTTCGTCCCCTTACATTGTGTTACAAGGCCATTTATTCATAGGTTCACATTAACATCACCTATACAGAAATAAAGTCCCCGACATAATAAACTGAAGCACAAAGGCAACAAGCAAAAAGCTACAAACTATTTCGGTTTTATATAACAAATGTTGTACAGTCACCAACAGAAGTTTGCAACGCAATTTAATTTTTAAAACAACTGTACATTAGTAAATTCTATGAGTTACTTTTGCGTTATGACAACTAGTCTTATTTAAAACGCTATACACAAGTTTGAAGCTGTGAACGCCTAATGGTAAGGTTACATGACTGCCAAGTCACAGGTCCCGAGTTCGATTCTCAAGGCGTGGAACGATTTTTTGAATGTTGTCTACGTTTTAGAAATAAATATGAATGTAAATGTGGGCCCTGCGTATGTTTTCTCCCCGTTCCTGTCGGTTTTCCGTTCCATTGGGCTACAAGACAATGGAACTGGGAGGACCAATATGTTTGCGCACACGCTTGTGCACCATAATGTGTGTTCAATAGATTGATGTCTAGTGACGCTACCCGCCGTGATCGAAACCAGTCAAAAACATTACAATCCCACATGTTTAAAATAATACTGGAAGAAAAAAACGTGTTGCACCGACTCCAAGTAAAATGGGTAAAGGGCAGGAAGAAGATGATGATGTTTGAAAAAATACTAACATAGTGTAAATCGGTTTTTGTCACCCGTCTCTTGCTGACTGTACACTGCCAGCCAAACAAAAGGCGAGCTCGGACTCGTTGTTCGATGGAGAAGTGTTATGTATTGTGTTACAAGTTCGGACTACTAATTTTGGCCTGAAGTGTAAGAATGATTTAAATGCTGCTTATTAGTTTAATTTTTTTATGGATTATTACTTTGAAATTTTTGAGATAATTAGTTTCTTATCAATCTCGAAATATAAGTTAAAAATATTTGTAACCGTATAATTGTTAGAAATTTTATATCCCCGATGTCCACCCATTGTCTTTAAATAAGCGTATCTTTATCTCTTTTTCGGTTTCATAGAGTCAATGGTACACATAATATTTTCACTCCTCATCTTACCCTGATAAGTAACATAATAATAAACCAAAAATATAAATATCAACACAACAAAAATCAATGTCACTCCAAATATTCCGGGAAGTAACAAGAACTTTTTGGGGTATGATAAACTTTAGACCGATATTTGCTTTCATAACACGCATCTCTCGCTTCCTAATGTAAAAATCGTGTAAAACAAAATGTGAACACCATGTGTATCAGGATGATTAATGACGGAAAGTGAGGAAAGTATTTTGTTTGCTTATAATTTTGGATGCCATTATGTAAAGTAGAATGTGTACAAGGAATGTAAGATTATGCTTAGCTCGTTCAAATTGTAAATCTCAAGCATAGTAGCTAAAAATCATGTGATGATTTTGAAATGGACGTTGAGCTGAAATTAACGTTAACTATGTAGAAAAGACTTAACCAATGTACTAAAAAAATAACAAACAAGCGAAATTAAAATAATTAACCCAGTTAATCAAAAACCAACAGCAAAACTCAGCAATCCAATCACAAATTAAAACGCGACGAAACCAAACAACGGAAAATGAAAATTCGAGAAAAAAAATCTTCTGAACTTAAAAGAGAAAAATTCACACCAAAAAAATAATATTTAAAACTTTGGATGACGTAATCAGGGAAATGCCGGCGCCCAGTCCGTAGGGATGTCAATATTTTTCATTCAACAATCGGTGGAACTTTCCGAAGATTTTTCTCGGCGTATTTTCGGGGGCCGTAGGCGGCTAAAATTTTCATTTGTACACGTCAATCGGCTGATAGACAGACGAACAGATGAGTAATAGTAGCTCAATTTTTCGGGCAATATCTGTTGTTATTGAGTGGATAAGACTTAGGTTTGTCTGTTGGATTGATTTTGTTATTGATAGGGATTTCATTTAGAGCTTTTTGCGTGAAGTTTGGGGAAAGAAATTCGATTTAGTTGATTCATAAGTTTGTGGGATATGGTTAATAGTATTCACATTTATATTCTGACTATATTACTACAATAAAGTGCGAACAAATTTCGGCCACAGCTGCTAGTGTACTATGACACCAGCCAGCTATGCGGGACATATTATAGTGCACAAGCGTGTGCGCAAACACAGGTGCACTCTCTGTTTTTTTACTCTCATAGCCCGGTGGGACGGTAATCCGACACGACCGGAGAGAGATCAGGCGCAGGACCCACATTTACACGTGTCTTCCGAAACACGAAAAACTAACTACATCTACATTACTACAATAATGTCCGGTCCGATTTTGGTCACGGTGGTTAGTGTTACTATGACACCAGTCAGCTAAGCGGGACATATTATAGTGCTTTCCTCTCCCTTCAAAAACCCTCGTCGACATTTTGTCAATACAAAAGACTCGTAAAGAAAAAATTGCCGTAAAACGAAATAAATCATAAAACTTATATAAATAGTGAAGAAATCCTCTTCTATGAGAAACCAATAAAATATATTTTATATCTGCGCCCAAATAAAAGACTTAAAGTGTATCAAAGATATTTGTGGTTGTTATTATTTATTAAAGTCTATTGATAGCTATGATTTTATTCTATACATCGATTTTGTATCATGTAGTGTGGTTTGATAGGTCTAAAAGTTTTATTTATTTAATGTGACTATGTATAAATAAGATTATGGTGTAGAATGTTTTTGGGTTTACTTAGATTGATGTTTTTTTTTGTTGCAGACCACATGAGAAACAGATTTGATAAACGTAAAGTTACATGGTGCCACAACGGGCGGTCTTATCGCTAGGAGCGATCTCTTACAGAAAGTTATAATAATTGCGTTCAATATGGAAGAATTGGGTAAATCGGAAACGGTTAGAAGTGGGTAATGTTTTTGCGGCTATAACCGACATTCACGCAGGCGAAGTCGCGGGCAACAGTTACTTTTATATAAAATTATCCAACTTATCGCAATGTGAAATAATAATATAATTAACGTAGTACTTAAAACCATATCCCAATACACTTTCGCAAGCTTTGAAAAAGTACATTAATTCATGCTTTTAGCTTTAATAACTTATTGGAACAAGTGACTTATATTTTTTGCACACAATTTCATGAGCAAAACCTATTTTGGGTCAAGATTTTGGGACTCACAACAAAAAGTTTTTAAGCCTACTTTTCCTACAATACATATTCACATTTTAAAAGCACTTATAAATATCCATTAGAGAAAATCTTTTTGACTGCAACAGAGGCCTTACTTTCAAATCGCTTAAGTTTTTCAAATACTAGGTTGAACCCATCATAAAAAGAGTTAAACAAATGGTTTTGAAGTATACTTTTTTCTTAAAACACCAATAAAATGTCGACTAAATAGTTTTTGGATAATTTCTAGAACAGATCTTAATCATTTGTTAATTTTTTTTATATTATTCTTCGTTTTATAGCGCAGTCTTTTTCTGGAGGTTGGCAATCATTAGGATTTAAATATGCAATCTGGACGGAAGTACAAAATTACCACTCGTTCTTTTCGGAAGACTAATATTGTTTTCTTCGAATACTCTTATGATTTCTTAGAGAATGTTGTTTATTTCTTGCATAGATTTAATAACAAACATTACAAGTGGGCTTCACCGAACCACTTACTGATAATTCTTTAGAAAAAAAGCTATTGTTTCAAAAAAAATCAGAACAAATACTCGTACCTTCTCAACGTATTCTATAAAAAGATAACCCCCGTATTGTTTTCGTTCTATCCCTACTATCAAATCTAAATCTGTCTACTAAAACGTTATATTTAAGAATATTATTGTAAAAACCCTCACACAGCCTTATTTCCTATAAAGGGTATAGAAATAAAATTTTACGATACATCGAATTTAGGGGCCTTACTACGAAATCTTCAAATAACATTGTTGAAATTGTGGAAGCGAGACAGAGCACTACACAGTGTATAGTGGCGTCTCTTTTCCACAACTCCAATTATATTACTTTTAGATATAGTGGTAGGTGTCTAGGGAATGTAACGGATCTATTAAATTATACATAGACATTCAGAGTTATGTTTTTTAGGTAATATTATGATTTTATTGAATTGTTTGCAGAACCGCAAATCTGTAGTAACACTGATTTGATAAATGCTTTATGCGAAGTGAATAAGTTTGATTTTCGTTTGGTTTTTGTCGATATAATGAGATAAATAGTTAGTTGTTTGTAATGATGTTTTAGACTTTAAAATTCGTTTACTACTATATTTTTCAATAATATTATTTAGTGCTAAGTAGAAACCTAACAGACAGATTAAAAGAATAATGTTTTTTAAATAATAAAAAAGCATTTACCATAATATATTAAATGTCCTCTGTAAACTGTTTACAATGTGTGACTTTGATTTCTAGGACAAAAATATGTACTTTAATTCAACATACATTGAAAAACTTCTAAGTAGAGTAAATTTAAATACTTTTTCCCAAAAAGTATTCCAGCACTTGAGTCGAAATTTCTACTCAAGATTTTTTCCGCGCTTTTGTTAAACAAATCAAATACAGACCACTCCAAATAAATCAAGAGGCTGATGTGAAAATAACTCACTTTACTGTACTAAAAGCAGGGAAAAAAGATAAAACACCCATATGTTCTGTTCGCATTTCGTTTTGAGCTCATTTCCTAATGTAACACTTGAAAGAAGTGCTTATTTAAAAGATAGCACTTTCTTTTAGCGTTTTTAAAGTTGTTCTACTGTATCTATGTTGATAGTTTTGTAAGTTCGCGCTTTTTCGAGATTGTTTTGTTTTTTGGACGAGTTTTTTGTTTGTTTATTGTTTTTGGTGTTGTTTTGTTTATGTGGTTTTATAGGTGTCGTAGCCAAATGGCAAAAATGGGATCCTTGTACACGTTAAATGGGATACTTTCAAAATTGTAAAATGTGTATCTCTCCGCTATGCAACTTTTGAAATAAGAGAATTATAGATCTAAAGAACACCTGTAATTTGCCTTTTGTTTGAACGAGAACGAGATGTGTTTTTAACACGTCATAAAACGATTTGTTATCAATTCATCATCTAAGAACATATTTTTTTTATTGAAATCATATCGTGTTGTATAATTGCGATAAAAAAGAAGTTCGCCATTAGTCTTTAAAATTAAATATTTGTTCAGGTTTTGAAAACAAACTTACAATCATTCAATAACACATCAAACCCGTAGTTTTCCGTCCTTTATCTTCCAACTTATTTCTCTTAATTTCCGTGAAATCCTTTTCATCCCACATTTCACCTAAACCCTGCCATTATACCATTAGGACTTAGGTTACCTCTACTGTTAAACGTACTGCAGTTAACAAATCGGTGAGTTACCCTATAAATCAGGTATCACGTACGACATTAGTTGCTTTCAGACCATTTGGCATGTTGCAACTTGTATCGATTGCTGCAAGCTAATTAGTGTTTGGAACTTTATCGATGTGGCTTATTTGCTGTAGAACCCTAATATACGGGTCTGTTTCGACTATTAACGGTTGAATTTTAGGAGATATTTCTATTGTTCTATCTCTCGTAGCATGTTTGCAAATGTTACTATTAGTACCTACAGCAAATTCGATTTTAAAATCGTTTTAATGAATTGCCTAATTTGTGAGCATCAAGTATCTTGGTAACATAATAAAATGTTGTGTGACATTCTTTTTCTGAAAACTGAAGTGAGTGGGGTAAACGGTTTTAGTAATCCGTTTATGGACAATTTTTTTTTTATTCAAATAACAGAACAAAATAAAGTTGTTTCTGTTGTTCTTTATTAAAATTATTCCAAGAAACATATTGGACTAAAAAACAAGGAATACCAAATTAGGATACAACCAAGTGTTCCGCTCAATTTCGCACAAAAGCGTTGGGGTTATCATTTTAAAGGCAAAAATTTTCGTCTAAAAATGGAAATTTCACCGCAATTTTCCCTTACGCTGTAGCAGTGTTGTCCAAAATTGTATTTGGCAGTAAAAATGCAGCGGGCGCTTGGACGAATAGTAAATGCAGTCCCGGGAATCAGGGATGCCGGGATTCCGGGGTATAAATCCCGGGATCCGTCGCGACCGTCGACGTCGGTGACGTGACTGGAATGAGCGTGAAACTTAAGCGGCGTGATTAAGTTAACACGTTTCTCGTGGTGTAATATCCTAGTTTTTGTGGATGAGTATGTAACCTTTTTGCTTAAGAGATCTTTATTAAGCGGTGGTAATGTAGAAGAAAGTATTATGCTATACATTGGTTGTAAGCACATGTGTTAAAGTGTAGATTTTAAGGACTCGCGTTGCACCCGTGCAAAGGTAATTGGATAAACTTGACATTCTTTACAGAAAAAAAAATGTAAAGAGTTAGGAGAGATTTTTTAGAGAAAAGAAATGGTTACTCTCCTAAATTTCTAAGTAATATCTAATAGTTTTTTTATTGAGACTCTTCTCTTGATAGATAATATCTAATTTCAGTAAGTTTTCCATACAATCTTGATCTGTCATATTAGTCGCAACAAACAATACCTCACAACCAAAATAATCATATCATAATTTTCCAAAAATAAAACAGAGCTGCTGAAAAAAATAACGCCATGACGAAACAATAAAGTACCATCTTTTGTTTTACTTTTAATAAGATGTTGTGATATTTAACAAAAGGCTCTACGAAACTCGACGCGTAAATCTCTTTAGAACTGAAAGATAGCAGAAACTTTGAAACTATGGACATTTGCATTGTTGGTATACGGTCGTAGTGTGAGCGTGTTGTGAAATAAATAAACAAATAAATATTCCTTAACATTTTACCAACGTCATCTAGTCTCCAAATAAGTATACTAAAGTAGCCTGTGTTATGAGTACTAAACAACTAATAAACTATACTTGTAAAATTTCCACCCAGACACAGAACAAGTGATCGCGCAACTAGAGTCAGTAACGTCTTGAAAGTGCCTGAGAAGGCCTACTCGAAATAAAAACCTTTTGATTTTAATTTGGATTTTGATCATGCTTGTCTTGGGTGGTAATCGAACCCACAATCTCAGCTATAACAGTCAGGGCCACTAACCACTAGACCAACAGGCCGATTATAACCTTTTTTGAAATAAAAATCCCGTCATACATTTCTATCCTTACAACTCTTTCTACCTCAAATCTATACGAACAATCAACAAGACATCAATCTCAAAACGCCACCTCAATCACTTCTTACACCAATAAAATCCAACATTTACTACGTCCCCGCTGTTATTCAAACCACGCCCCACTATTTGATGCCCTCACGCGTCTAGAATAAACTGTCAGCTTTAACACAAGTGTATACACTATCTTCTTGTGAAGCATGTTAAGGCATTGTTTTACTGCTATTTTCGTAATCTATGTCTTAAATCAATTGTGATAGGGTTTTTTTTTTGTTGTTCAGTAAATTGCATGTATTATTTTGACCGTGTAGAGATAGCAGGCATATCTAGTAGATTTATATGTAGGTTTTGGTATTTTCGTCGTTATGTCCAATGAGTTAAGGTCCGTTTTTCTTTGTTCGTTGTTCTAACAGGCAAAACTTAGGAGATTTTATCAAGATTTATAAGAGTTATTTCAAAATACATTTTTAATTTTAAAACCTATCTCGTTTCAAAAAAAATAATTGGTATGATAATTGGCAAAATAAAACTTTTTGTTTGGCAAAGCATTGAAAAGACAAAGAAAACAAATTTAAAAATCGATCTTACACCAGAACAAGTTATACGAATAGTACCTTAGGGACCCCCCACACTAGCGTCTTTCGAGCGTCGTCGTAGTGCCAGCGTCCGCGCGGCGTCGACGTGACGTCGACGCCGCGGCGACGCGACGTCGACGCGGCGTCAGTTCAACGTTTTTTGTTAACAACGGCGACGCGTTGCCAGCGCCGCGCACGCTCGGCGTTCACAAAAAACGTTGAACTGACGCCGCGTCGACGTCGCGTCGCCGCGGCGTCGACGTCGTGTCGACGCCGCGCGGACGCTGGCACGACGACGACGCTCGAAAGACGCTAGTGTGGCGGGTCCCTAATCAATAAACTTTATTCTCCGTTTTAGGATAAAACGTTCTATAATAAAAAATCATATTTATAAACTTTCTTATACCACAACTATCGAAAAGCTACAAAGAGTAAATAAAAACTCAATCCGAAAAGAAATCGAAATACCCAAAGAATTTAGTCGTAAGTAAAACTCAGAGATTACCGAAAATATTGCACAAACAAACTTCTTTATATTAGAAAAAAATATTATCAAATATTTGTATCGAATGGATGACATCGGCCAAAGGAGCGTTCAAAAGATATCTTAAATGATCATAAACTCTCTGAAAAAAATCCCTTTTGGATAGGGAAAACTCACAAACACAACTTAAGCGACCATTCAAAACTTTCTTGCCAAGCGAAAATGAACCTTACCTTCTTCACAATAAAGTTCACATAAATTTTAAGGATGATATAAAATAGTGTGTTTGAGATATAATCTTGAATCGATAGGGTAGTTTTGTATACTAACATATACATTTTTGTTAAACGTCGACAATAATGTTCTCATTACGTTAAGTAAAGAATTATTTTGGGAAGTAGATTTTTATAGGTTTGCAAACGAAAATAGCACTGAAGCATGCTATTTGGTCGTGCAACTTGATCATGTTCCCATTTGTCCCTTGAGTATAAAAAAAAAAAATATTTATTAATTTGAATATTTATTAATAATCAAGGATAATATAAGCACAAAAATACAAGCATGAAACCTAATTAACCTCATTTTTGTGTTGTGATTTCTACACATTATAATCTTACATTATTTTTTATTTATACAAAGTAAGTGATACTGTTTTATTATGAGACTTTTTAACAGAACAAAATCTTTGTGTAAGAGAGATAGCGCAATGAACTGCACGTTCACAATAGCAGTCAATCCCGGGGATCTATTACTAAATTTCACAATAATAAAATTGCAGTTATAATCACATGGTAAGGAAGGTGCTGGACATGAATGTAAATGGATATAGAAAAAGAAGACGACCAATAAAACGATGGATGGATTGTGTGAAAGATGACATGGCTGTAAAGAGTGTTACTTGCGAGATGATGCTAGATAGGAACGCGTGGAAGAAGAAAACATGCTGCGCCGACACCAAACAATAATTGGGATAAGGGCAAAGAAATGATGAAGATAACTGCAGTTGTGAAAGAGAGACAGTGTGTAGCTTTTCCAATTGGTTACTTAACTGACTTGGGTATTTACAAAGGTAAATAGTCCGTCAGATTGATATCCAAAAAATACTGGGTTCGTATTTTTTTTATCGCATTAATAAAAAATGGAGACGATACAGTGAGTTGAAATCTCTCGTGACATCACATCTTAATGCACTTTTTTAATGACAAGTGACGTTTGTTGCGTATTTTTATCAATTTGATGAAAGAAAAAATATTTTTTGAAATTTACCTAACGGACTAAAGTTTTTTTTAGTTGGGTACGCATTTGTAATAATTTTGCTTCAGAAAGAAGGAAGAAAATACATTTAATTGCGTAATTGAGGACGCATACATAAGTACATGACAATCAATATAATAAATAAAACAAAAAAGGGCTAAAATAGAAAGAAAAGCTTGCTTGCTTTCAGCGCACATGGTAGTGCATTGATGACAGATCATTATACCAATTTAAAACTACCCAGAATCTCTTCAAATGTCAGATTGGCTTTAAATCGGTAAATCGAACTGTTTAGTTCTTACCCAGAAGTATTACTGTTTATGAGTAAACATTCAATTGTACCCGATCATAGTGATTGCTTTCAATCAAAACATTTTCAATAATGACTTCATTTCTAGAAAACTGAAAGGGTGTTTCCATCAGCTGGATTTGAACAATAAAATTATTTATGGAAATAACATAAAATTTAGTTCGTATTAAAATTTCACTTTAATTTTTTTACAGTATAAAACAAAGTCGATTCCCGCGTGCCTCTGTTTACCTGTCCCTATTATTCTATAAGCTTTAGAACTGCGTAAAATTGATAGAATTATTTAAAAGGAAGGTTTATAGGTATAATACGTTTATATCGTTATTGTCCCCGTGCGAATATGGGGCGAGTCACTGGTAAATATTAAAAATAGCTTAATATTGTCGGTGAACGCTACAGGAGAACATTTTTCTCCCGTAGCAATAGCATAGGAAACAGCGCATGCTGCCATAGTTTAAGCGCAACAAACTCCTTAGCAGCACGGTGTCTTTCCATTCAAAATATTCTAAGATTGTTATATACAAGAATCCTAAAAGATACCCACAGAGTACCCAGGGAGTACCCTCCCATTTCTACCCATAGAGTATTTTGAATTAAAACTATTTAGTGGCTAAGGAATAATCTCTCTATCCTAATCCTCCTAATCCATACTACATTCATAATACGAGCAATTAATAGTAAACGCTAATTTACACCAATGTAATCTCTATCCTAAATTACAAACGTTTAGCTGTTTCTCTGAGCTGTACATTATCGCTTGCGGGTAATCTATCGTATCGGGCGGTATCGGCCGATATGCATCCTCATGTATAGCTGTTGATGTACTATGTAGGTACTATCTTCTATATTGGTGATTAATGTTGGTAGTACTTGGTATACGCAACTATATATTACCTGTATTATGAGTACTAGACAAGTGATAAACATACCTACTTCTTCATTTTACAGATAAATTACACCCAGACAAAAAGCAAGAGTTCGTAGTCATCACACAAACATTAGCCCTTAGTGGGAACTCACGACCTCCGATGTAGCAGTCAGGGCCACTAACCACTACACCAACAGGCTCATCAAACTGTGAATACTAGGCAAATTTTGGATTTGTGAATAATAATAATTATTATTATTTATCACGTTAACAATAGTCCATATTCTGCTTAATTGTATATTCGTAAACTAACAAAACTAATTATTATTACGATTCTAGATCGTTCCTTCAGTGTTTGACAAGCTTCAACGAAAATCACTCCACTTAAATCATAATATTTCATCCGTCTCCTCGAAATTCCCACAAACAATAACCTAATCAAAAACCAACGTTAACACTCAAACCATAAGGCTCAAAATCCATCTCCATTTACCCTGACACGTGGTCTACCATGAATTCCTATGATCCCATCACCTCAAATAATTACGTCAGTGTCCCGCTCGCAAACCGCTGGGCAACCGCACGGGAATCACACTTGCTACGCCACAAGGCTTAGTGTGGGTCGCCACTGAATTCTGTGCATAATACGACGGGCGTTGTGGCTCGCCACAGCGTGTTGAAGGCTAAATGACAAGTGATTTAGGTGTTTCTGGAGTATTTTGGAATGTAACGGACATTTTAAGGGGTAATTTACGTGTAAGAGTTTTTAAATTCTTTTAGAACTATGGTAAAATTTTATCTGCTGATAGATTTTAAGAGATTTTTTTATTAAGAGTGTCTCTTGCGATATGACGTCAGATAGGAACGTGTGGAAGAAGAAGACATGCTACGCTGACCCCAAATAATAATGAGATAAGGACAGGGGAATAATGATAACGGTAAACTTTTTATCTGCCATAGTTTAACCTGGCGAAATGCTTCCAAATAGTCAGTACTCCAAGATTTTATTATACTTATTTTTATTTTATTACTTTTTTTTAAACCAACTTACCATTTAAAATACCTTGGAAATTACAAAATAAGTTGGATTTTTTGGTTGGTACTTCAGACATTCTCCACAGCCCTTATAACCGACCTCAAACAAAACATTCCTTATACCACTACAATGACATATTTTTCCAACTACTCCTTTGTCTCACAAAAACAAAAAACGAGCAACAAAGACAACCCAGTTCTTATGAATAAATAAATCAGTATAAAACCTCTTCATTTAGCATCAATTACCGAGTCCCACTAACATACATTGCTGTCTGTTTCTTAGAAGGGTTTCTACTGAACCTGCATTATTTCCCACTATTATGGGAGGTTACATCGATCGGGTTCGGGCAACCAGATTAAATATAGCTCGCTGATTTTGTAATCAGAATTGTGGTGCTGTTTTGAAGTCATTATTGGGTATTTGACTGGCTATGGCATTCATCATGTGATCTCTTCCAAATGATAATTGGGATAAGGGGACTGGCTGATTTTGGTATTGAATAAAGTAATGAGAACGTCAGATAGATGTCCAAAAATATTGGGTGCGTATTTTTTAAAAGAAAATTGGAGACGATTCAGTGAGTTGAAATCTAGTCTGACGTCAAGTCTCAATGCCGTTTTTCATGACAAGTGACGTTATTACCCCCTCCCCCACTTCATTATCTTGGATGCATTGTATCTAACATTACACCCTTCGAACGCAGTTGGTTAAATAGCTTTCTTGTCTAACATTTGTGTTTATCCTGAGTGCGAGAAACACACTACCAAATTTTAAAAATAGGATCAGCCGTTTAAGCGTGAAAGAGTAATAAACATCCATCCATTCAAACTTACAAACTTTCGCGTTTATAATTTTAGTAGAATTATTGTAGGAGAAAATTATTTGGGATCGGCGCAGCATATCTTCTTCTTCCACACGTTCCTATCTGACGTCATCTCGTAAGTCACACTCTTTGCAGCCATAATCATCTTTCACACAATCTATGCATGGTTTCTTTGGTCGTCTTTTTAAGCAACCTAATCTCCCAACAGAAATACAAAGAAACCAAACTATCCATTTAAAATTCAACTCAAATCCTTATAAACATAAAGATTCTTCTGTTTTGAATAATATAACCGTTTCTGTATGTTACGTGTTCAAATGAACGCCAATAGTTTTACGAACGAGATTGGATTCGTGTGTTTTACGTAGATTGGTTTGTATCACGGTTTTATCTGTCGGACGGTAGAAATTGTGGTTGACCTGAACGTTTAGGAATGGAGATTTCTGGTTTTCGTCCTGAAATAAAAGATTGGAAGATGAAATAGAATTAGTTGTTTTAAGGGTTGATGGGCAATCGATATTGATAAGTGAAAATAGTTACATTTGACATATTATTTTAATTGAAGCCATAATAAATTTCATCATAATCAATCCAGCCGTTTGAGCGTGAAATACTAACAAACATCCACACATACTTACAAACTTTTCGTGTTTATAATATTAGTGGAATTTGTAATATTCATGTTACCCACTGAAATGTGATCAAATTTAAAATATTCGATTTAAATATCATACAATTCTACTCTCATAATGAATTAACAGGAACTTTGAAACCTATACATAATGTATGATGTCAATATTTCAAATAGCACTGAAATACCGGGAACCTACCACCACCTATTAAAATACTGCAGGTGTGAAAGAGAGACACCGCTATATACCTTGTAATGCGTTGTCTCGCTTCCACAACTGCAATATCACTTTATTAGGTAGAATTGAAATCCACTGCAGTGTTTTGTTTATTTTGAAAACGCTCGAACGCTGAATAAATTTTGACAAACCTTTCCAATGATTTATCGTATCGTGTTTATAAATATTTACTTTTAATATTTGACTTGCGTTTATTGGAAATGATGAAGAGACAAAGGGAGTTAAAAGAGGGGGAAAAGAGTTAATTTCGTTTGGTAGTAGTGTGAATGTAACTGTTTGATAGGGAAGCGATTTATATTTCATTGAAATATTGTATGTATGTTAATGTAATTGGTTTGTAAAACCGTATTAGCATAATAAATAAATTGTCTGTCTCATCTACTTGAGTTACAGAAATATTAATTTATTGAAATATTAAACAACAAACGATGATGCTTTGATTTTCGATTCGCCAAATGTCATTGTGAGCCTACTCCTTTTTGTCATCGATCGACAAATTTAAAAACTTAGAAACATCTAATAAAGGCCAAAGGCAATAACGCTTAATTGCATGATAATGTAATTAAAACACACTATATAGAAACGGTGCAACTTACCGCTTAACTCCCAACTTAAGCTCCTGTTGACATAAACCGGTAAACTTTGGGAACGTCGCCGGCAGAATGCGACACATTTTGAAGTTCGTTTACTCGACACATACTACTTAGTAAGTAGTTTGTCTATTATTAGATGGCAAAGAAGCTATAGTAAAGTTTCACTTGTTTTTAACTTTGCCAGTTTTATTTACTCGTGTCAGTGTGACAGCGAGACATCACCATCATCATCACCATCATTCCCCTGCGTTGTAATTATTATTTGGGGTCGGCGCAGCAGTCTTCTTCTTCCACTCTTTGCAGAAATATCATCTTTCAAGTTGCAATATTATTGATAAGACTAAACGACGAAAACTAAAAAAAAGCTATTGTAATTAACTTTATCTCCATTGCAACAGTCTTACTTTAAGTTAATTTGAATAATGTACCTCCTTTGTAAAAAAAATGATATAAAAGACACTAATAACTACCTTAGCCTTTGTACTAACCGATAAAGTCGACTTTCCTCAATCACAACCCACCATAAGGACAAAAGCCTTTTATATCAGCTTTGATTGAAGCTAATACTCCATTCATTCCCATATTAAATATTAATAGAACAGTCCATATTAATACGGACTAATGGGGGAATAATTCTCTTCACATAAGTTTATGAGAGCATAAAGTAACAAGTGACGTTTATAAGGTCCAAAATATGGGTCAGGTGGACTACCACCGACCCTTAAAGCAAAATTACATCAACTGTGGAAGCGTGATAGTGCTCTACAAAATGTAGAGCGTCGTCTCTCTTCCACGACTGATATTATATTACTTTAAGACGTGATAGTAGGCCTACAGGTGAGTCCTCTGGAGCTGGCGACCCTTACTGAGCATTTATTAACTGCTACTGAAGTTATAGGTAAATGTTATGCGAGAGAGAGCAATGGTATTGTTGGCATGTAGTTTTTGTTTGATTTGATAGAAGCAAGAAATAATACAATTAATTTAAAATTTATTCGATTAGACATCATGCATTAAGATTACTCCACCAAATAAATTTAGGTTGCCAGTATTCTTGGGACATTGAGTAAAACGAATAACGCGAGTTTAAAGCAAGGAGATATAATCAGATTGAACTTTTGTTCTTTTATTTTTTTATTACTACGTTTTGTCATAAGTGTATTGGGCAAAGGCCTCTTTTTACTCCGTTCTTTTATCCCAGTATAGTATACAATAATGTCTAGTTTTATGATATAGAATCAAGTTCCTTATCATACTTAATTCACCAAAGACGGCAACTCACGGATATTACTTTTACCAAACACCCATTAACAAAAAAGGTTAAAACAAATACGCCACTTCTAAATCCATTACTCGTCCAACCTTCGTAGACCGCAATAACTATCCACATATTTTACTTCCATCATTAAAACGTCAGTCAGCACTTCAAGGAACATACCAAAACATCTAAAAGTGATATTATTGTAGTTGTGGAAACGATACAGGGCATTAAAAATGTAAAGCGGTGTCTCTCTTCTACAAACGCTGTTTATTAAAAAAAAATATTGACTTCCGCAATTTAATCCATGTATCGTGGGTGTTTCACAGAAATTCAATTCACATGCACAAAGACACCCAGACTCAGAACAAGCCTTTGTGGATCGCACAAATTCTTGTTCTACGCGGGGATCGAACCCGTTTTACGTCGCGTACAGTGGTAATTGGCGAGGTGACCTATACCACTCGGCTATCCGTGCAGTTTAAATGCGATGATGTTTATTTTACATGTAGTGGTCAGTCTTAAAGCGTGTGGTGGTGGTGGTCAGTCTTAAAACCCAATCCGTGTGGTGTCCGGATATAAAGAATAGCGCCACCCCATATCCTCCACTGGGTGTCGTAAAAGGCGACTAATGGACCTTAAGACCTAGTGCACTGTACCAAGCACCTTGGGTCACCCGAAGGGTGGCGGGTAAACCACCAACAATCGCATTCCCAAAGAGGGTTAGTGTCAGGCAGGCGGCCGACTATAAAACCATAGCCAAATCCATTAGCAACATGTTTTTAAAAAAACATGTTGCACCGACCCCAAGTAATATGGGATAAGGGCAGGAAGATGATGAGTGGTCAGTCTTAAAGCGCTTCTACTGATGGTTTTGCAGGTTATAATGTGATGGTAGACCCACTCAAATAAAACTATAACATAAAAATGAATGTTTCACTTTAACATAAAACCTTCCCACTCCAACTAGAATTAACTTCAGTCAGTGAGTATTAAGAGATCTCATTTACTGGCGAAATTAGTTTCTATATCTTATAGTGGAAGATATTAATGTAATTACTTTCTATGGGAACAGTTATTGTATGGCTTGAAGAGACAGGATTTCTGGTGGCTAGATACAGGGTGTTGTAGTTTCCGAAACGGTACGAGTAAAAGTGATCCTGGTAAAAACAATTGGTTTTGCTATTTCGTGCCAAAATATGTTGAAAAATGATTGGTATGCGAAATTCATTGTTATCTTAAAAATAAATGAATTTTTAATTTGAAACTGTATTTTAATATAGTCTGTAATATTTCAGTTCGAGGAAATTGAGGTTTTTGGCTCAATTACAAATACCTATCAATTTTATTACCTGGGTACTACCCACGTCGATAAGGATATTTCTTGAATCTTGACCAATTTATTAAAATTAAATTTATCGTTAGTTCTCGAGTAATGAAAAAATATATTTAAAGAAAAAATTGGTGACATTTTCCATTTTGTATCGTATAAAGAAACACCCTGTATAGTGATAATGAAGAGTACATTGGTATGACTGATAATAGAGCAAGTTAATTGAAGTATGTTACTTCAATATTGCTTTCAGGGTAGCCAGATATTCTTCATAATTATACTGTAAATGTGAATGTGGTTACAAATGCTTATAACCACGATTTAGTGCTTTTAGTGTTTAGGTCAATTTGGTCTTTAACAGTTAAGTCATTAGAATTCTGACAATGAGTACTAAGGGATATATTAAATGAGTTGTTGTAATAGCGACACGACACAAGAAACTGCGTGAAGCTATCTCGCTTTCTCAATGACAAAAGCCGTATTTTTCCTATTAGTAAATGTACTGATAATCGCTTCGCATAAAATACTGAATACCGTCTTTAGTAAGGCAAGGAAAAGTTCTTTCGTAACATATCTTAATACAGTCTATTTTTTACTAAATTTTACTACTCTATTCAAATGAATGCATCTAAATTGCTCTTTCAACGTATTCAGCTAAAACCAAAACCCATACTAGTTAATCCTAGATGAAAACTGATATTTTTACTCTTCGCAAAAATATTTAAACAATGCAATTTATCACTGGGTAAAACCCTATGCAGATTCCAACGCAATATTCAATAGACGTAACTCGTTACTAGTTTAAATAAACGCTATTTCGTTTTTAGAACTCTAAAAGGTTTATCGTTATTCAATACCCAGTACGAATGTTAGATGGCAAAGATCAAAACTTCATTTGAAAGCTGAAACTAAAACCTTTTTGGATTACCTTTGTTATAAATGGAATATAATTATATATATTCTAAGTTTGAATCAATGGTGTTTATTTTTTATTTGTGTGTGTAGGTTTTCTTTTGGCTACTATATTTTGGAAAATTATTTTAATTCGTCTTTTGGGGAGGTAGCCATACCCGGCAGTTGTCGAGCACTCATAGTACAAGCTCTGTTTAGTTTGAGACTAGATGGCGTTGTATGAAACTTGTGGAATATTTATAGCCCAGTCAAATTAGGGGTTTCACCTCGGAATGAAAGATAATAAGCTGAAAATTGGCGAGAACCTTTGTTTGGTTGCCCTAAATATTGTCTCAAAAGTCACAAATTCTACGGTGTCCGCGTCCTAAGATATTCAAGGTCAAAGGTCTTGAAAAACATTTTTTCGCGAATATCTCGGTTCCTATTGCTTCAATGATATTTTCACCAATATCAAAGTTGTAGAGTATAAAATTTTCTACAACTTTTGTCTTAACTTTTTTATTATACGATCAACCATTTTTGAGGTAGAGCGCGACGAGTGCGCAGCGTACAGCCATATAATATATGAGGTAATGCAGGGTCAAGCGTGAGTTTCGATTATCAGTACGTTGTATAAAGTCAATTATTGACAAAAAAAGAATATAATTATTAAGCAATGCCCATTATTTCTTAACATAATAGGTCGGGGAAAAAGTCTTTTCGCATTATAGTATGTATGAACTTGTAATATCTTTTGTTTTGGCTATAGTATTTGACGTATGGCTGGTATTAGTACAATTGAAAGTTAAAATTTTAAAGAACATAATTCGAAATTCTAATTTTATTAGAGAGAGAAAGAATTTTTCAAGAAGTTCATACATACTATAATGCGAAAATACTTTTTCCCCGACCTATTATGTACGGAAATAATAGGCATTGCTGAATAATTATATTTTTTTTGCCAATAATTGACTTTATACAACGTACTGATAACCGAAACTCACGCTTGACCCTGCATTACCTCATATATTATATGACTGTACGCTGCGCACTCGTCGCGCTCTACCTCAAAAACGGTTGATCGTATAAAAAAAAAGTTAAGGCAAAATTTGTAGAGAATTTTATACTCTACAACTTTGGTATAGGTGAAAATATCATTTAAGCTATAGAAACCAAGATATTCGCGAAAAATTGTTTTTCGTGACCTTTGACCTTGAATATCTTAAGACGCGGACACGATAGAGTTTGTGACTTTTGAGACAATATTTAGGGCGACCAAATAAAGGTTCTCACCAATTTTCAACTTATTATCTTTCATTCCGAGGTTGACCCCTTATTTTACCTAATTTGACTGGGCTATTATTAATTTATTTCAAGAGCAATATTGTCTCTTCCAGTCACTGCATTGCTATTTAAACAATGAGTAAGCAAACAACTCACTTACCGTAATAATTATGTTTCATTCGTACTCAGATACAAAGTATCGAAATTCATATTAACAGATTTCATTCCACTAAAAAATAAGTATGTTAAAGGACAGTCAGTAACAGTTTTGGTTTCCCACAATCTACAAGCCTACCAACTCTTTTTAAAGTAATATTGAAGGTGTGTAAGCAAGATAGCACTACAGGGCAACGATATCTCTCTTTCAAACGCGCAATAATACTACCTTAAGAAATTATGGTAAGCCTTCTGATTTTAATGTACAAATTTTATTCTATGCCATATAGGAATTTGTGTTTCACAAAATGTACAAAAATTAAGGTATGTTTTAGACGTCAAGCCTATTTAAAAATTACTGAATAATATTTTAATTTTGTTACTCATAACACAATTATATAATACTCATTGAATGTGTGTGTGTACTTTACAAATCTGATTGTATTAACCAACTTTTGTTGCTGACTGTATGTATATATAGAACTACGGAATCAATTCAGGCAAATGGCTTATTATGGTAGTCTCTGAATGCGAACAAAAGTGAATGGGACTGCGTTCACTTGATAAAAAACTGTGTCATTCGGTCTTTCAGTCATTCAATCGTTCATTCATACACTGAAGCTTTTGTCCCCGAACTATTCCTCTGATCGAATTTATTTTAAACTGACTTTGTTTAGATTTGTATTCAAAATGTTTTTTAATAAATACTTTTTGGTTGTGTTTTGTTTTTTATGGTAACAGTTGCGTTATTTATCCGGACTAATGCAAATCCGGTTCATACAAAAGCTGTATTTTTAATTGAAAAGAATGCAAATTTGGATAGGTTTTGTTGTGTTGGAAAAGTTTGTTTTATAATACCAGTGAAATTGATTTTTGCTGCTCCGTTTGTTAAACTTTGCACGGATTAGTAGGCCTAGTAAGGTTTCTATAGATGCGCATTCACACTTATTCCCCTCTTAAAGTAAATCATGGCGATCAATCTGAATATCAGGTAATTAAGGTTCTTAAAACTATACATCTTGTGAAATTAATGTAATAGTATTTGTAAGACTTCATAGTTATTTTAATATGTGTGTAAAAAATCAGTGTCTGTAGAATTTTGCATGGCGTGAGCCCTAATATGGCGATCATAAGCATTTATTTATAACACCTTTTTGTACCCATATTATGCGAATAAAATTATTATTATTATTATTTATATATATTTTGTAAATAATCTACCATTGCTGGCGAATTAATCAATTCCGCGGGCTTGTGGCCAAAACGAAATTGATGGGTATTACCCAGTTATGTATTGTGTATTGAAAGAAATTTCCGGACTAATCTACAAGTGTTTAGAATGGCTGCTTTTTGAATGAGGATGTAAGTAAGAGGATGTATGTCAAGGGTTTTAAGGCTATTGTGAAGAAACTTGGGTATCACACCGGTTGCTGATATTACTATCGGCGCCGTGCGGACAGTGTCTACGCGCCACTGAGTTTTCAACTCGATGGCTAGGTCGGTATATTTAGCTATTTTTTCTGTGTACGTAGTTTGTAGATTATGGGTATTAGGTACGGCTATGTCAATAAGAAATACTGTTTTCTTTCGCTTGTCAACTAATGTAATATCCGGTCTATTGTAGTGTATTGTTTTATCTGTCATTATAGTCCTGTCCCAACACATTTTAAACTCGGGGGATTCTAAAATAGTTTGCGGTGTATATTTATAATAGGCTATTTTTTCTGATATTAATTTATATTTATAGGCTAGGTATTGGTGAACTATTGCGGCTATTTGATCGTGTCTGTGCCTATAATCCGATTGCGCAATAGATGTACAAGCTCCTGTAATGTGCTGAATTGTTTCCGGACTTCTGTGACAGTGTCGGCAGAAGTCGTTTTGCGCAGTTGGATCTCGGATTATATGCTTTCTGTAGTTTTTAGTATCTATGGTCTGGTCCTGAATGGCAATCATAAATCCCTCCGTTTCGGGAAACAATTCGCCTCGCTTAAGCCACATGTTTGACGCAACTTTGTCAACAATAGGGTTTACTAAGTCGAGGCGATGCCTTCCGTGGAGGGACTTCTGAGCCCAGGCATCCAGTTTCTGTGGGTTTGTAACAAGTTCAGTCTGAATTGAAGGTTTTGCTAGGTGAAGTGGGGTGTAATTATAATCTACTCGGGCTATTGCAAGGTGAAGTTCTGAGTGGATTGATTTAGAGTGAAAGAATGCTCGAAGTGTTTGTATTTGTTTGTTGTGCAAATTTTGAATATCAATAATTCCTCGACCTCCTTCGGCTCTCGGTAGCGTTTGTCGCTGAACGCATGCCCGTGGATGGTGTTTACGGTATGTAGTCATGGTGGTGTTGACCATTCTCTGTAAATTTTGTATTTGCGACTTGGACCATTTAATAATACCAAAGGAGTATGTAAGTATGGGTATGGCATAACTGTTAACTGCTTTAACTGTATTTCGAGAATTAAGGTAGGAATTAAAAATCTTATGGAGTCTAGTTTTAAATTTTTCTTTTAGTGACTGTTTAATCTGCTTCTGGTGCAACTGTCGTGATTGTGCGTATCCTAGATATTTATAGCCCTCACTCTCATCAACTGGCTCAATTTGTCCTTCGTCAAACAATTGGTAAGAATTGGGTTCAACTCTGCCTTTTCGAACAGATTGGATTTTACATTTGTCTATTCCAAATTCCATACCAATATCCGACGAAAAAGTTTGTGTGATGTCTGCTAGGGTCTCAATATCAGCAAGTGTAGTACCGAACAATTTAATATCGTCCATATACAATAGGTGGGACAGACTGTAATTAGTATTATCGTATTTAATTTTAAAACCTTTGTTTGTGTTATTAAGTAGCGTAGACAGTGGATTTAAAGCTAAACAGAACCAAAGTGGGCTTAAGGCGTCACCTTGGAATATACCTCTTTTAATATTTAAAAATCCGGTTTCTATTGGCTCTCCTTTATCATATAATTTAAGCATAGTTTTCCAGCAAGACATTGTGTTTTCTAAAAATAATATTATTGAAGGATGAATGCGGTAGTGTTTTAATATATAAATAAGCCAAGAATGTGGGACAGAATCAAATGCTTTTTTGTAGTCAATATACATTGTGTAGATATTTCTGCTCTTCGAGTGAGCTTGTTTACAGGCGATTGCGTCAATAGTGAGCTGCTCCTTACATCCCTGGCTGCTCCTTCGGCAACCCTTCTGCTCTTCAGCTAATATATTGTTTTCGTCTACGTGTCTATAAATGACTTCACAAATACATGATGTTATTATTTTGTAAATACTCTGTAAACAAGTTATAGGACGGTATTTAGCGGGATTACCGGTGTCGGACTGATCTTTGGGCAACATATATGTTATTCCTTCCGTTATGTATCTCGGTAATGTGTCTGGTGAATGTATGAATTGGTTTATGTGTGTTAAAAGAAGAGGGTGAATGTTAGTGAATTTTTTATACCAGTAATTATGTAGCTTATCTGATCCTGTGGCTTTCCAATTGTGTGTTCTATTTATGACGAGTTTTAAAAGTTCTAAACTAATTTCTTCGTATTCCATTTCTGGTAAATCTTTAATTTTTTCCTTCTTTAATCTTTTATTATTATTATTATTATAACCTTCGAACATAGTCGATGAAGTTCGGCCATTCTCACTTTATGGTATTTTGCACGCTGTATCGCTTCCAAAACTACAGGAAACGTACTTTTATAAGTATTAGTATCCTTTCCCTTAGATTTGAAAGATTTGTCAGTTTAATCTGTTGTCAACTATCAGCTATGTTCAGCGTATGACTCTTGTATCCAAACTAATCTCAGCATATGGCATGAGGTTTGGGCTAGTCTGTCTTCAAAAAAAGTCACCATATTTTTTTTCAACTTATACCTCCAGCAAAACCCTACTACAATCAAAAACTTAACACAAACCTAAACAAAATAACTACTAAACTTAGAAGCTCACAAAAACCAACTAAAAAGTTTTCGTATAAATAAGGTTCGGGCAACCAATGCGATTAAGGAGACCCGCAATACTCGATCGGATTATATTGGAGGTTGGAAGAGGAAAAATATGATTTACTTAGAAAGCAAGGTGAATTCTAGTAGGTAAGCGTAGGTAAGGTTTGTAAATATAATAATATTTGCTATGTGTAAAACTCTAGATAATAGATCAGTAAATAAAATTTGTAACAAGATAAGAGGGATTTAAAATTTTCATTCAGTCTTATCTTATTAAATTCTCGTGCCACAGTGTTCGTTCCCCTACTCCTCCGGAACGGTTTGACCAATTCTCTTGTGAACATAATTATTGAGTAGGAGTCTAAGAATCGGACAACATTTATTTTTTACCCTTTTGCTTTTGTTTTGCGGGAAACGCGTATAAAATCGCGAGCAACAGCAAAATGTGTTTGAAAACAATAGGGAAACTTATACTTCTAATTATGATAAAACTCAGAACTACATTGATAGGCATTTAAGTGAAAAAAAAAGCCGTATACAGACCTAAATTTTATTTTATAAATTTAAAATCTAGAAAGCCAGTACATTATCACAATCCGCTGTAATATGTATTTTAAAGAATGTTTTGGCTGATGTCCAGATATATAAACATACGGTTTTTAAGTGAACAGCTTCAGTAGAATACTGAAATGTTAAATGTTTTCAGTGGGCGCCAATGAGTCTCATGCTGTCTTTGTTAGTTGAGGGTAAAAAATAGCGACAGATATATATTTAAAACCATTTAGCAGTTTAACTAGCTATTCATGCAGTTTTGGCCACAAAATGTGTGTTATAGTTGTAAAACATTACGCTTCTTTTGACATAGTTGACGAAAAATTGCCTATGTGTTAATCCAGCGTATCACCTACCTCCATACCCTATCTCACATTTTTTTCAACCGTGGTTGAACACAGTGAAATTGACATAGTACACTTCTCTTTTTAATTGCAAATAAATAAATCTATTCTATTTCAATTTTGTTAAAGACGTCAAGAAAACGATGATGCATTCACAACCATTTTAAAATTGCTTCTTTAATAGGGTATTTAGATTCAATACCAAAGATTGTTGGAACAAACAAAAGAATCGATACTACCCATTACAACTCAAATACGCCTTTAACAATACAATACCAACAGCGCTCTCAGATGCACTTGTTTGCAAGTATTAATATTACTTACAGTAACCCTCGTTATCGTACATTTAACTGTAAGGAACCACAAGTAGTTAGACCGACAAATCAGCTTTTACGACCAACTTGAACGGCCAACACAAACTTATAATTGGTACACAGAGTTTTAGAATAAATTGTTGTAATCACAGTGTTTTGTTCTGAAATATTACTGTTAATAGTTTTATTTTATGAGGTATGTTTGTACTAGAGCGGGTAGTATTAGTAGTTTGGCATAAATTATTGTGACGTTTTTGAAATGAAAGTGGCTATTGAATGAAGATTTGAACGTTAATTTGGTAAATCTTACTCAAAACAACTTTTAAGAGAAGTAGAGTAAAGTAAAAAATAAATTGTATTAGAGAGTAATCATTATTTATCACTACGGCTCACATACGAGAAATTTCTCGAAATCGCCTTATATTGACATGATTTTCCGGCATAAAGTAACCCATACCTTTCAATCTAAAACAAAAACAAATCTATCAACCTTGACCATACGTAGAAAACCTTTATAACAAGAACCCATTAAGCTTACTGAGAATCGACCTCCAAACTTCTTTTGATGTAATAAGATCCGTTAAAACTAAATCCGGTGTCACCAACTCCGGTATGACAAAATCCGTGCTCACTAAATCCGTTGAAACGTTTAAGTTGAGGATAAAACTCGAAGAATTTGTAACTTGAGGTGAAGAATTAGCGAATTAAGACGTTATCGTTTAGTGTAATCTATGAGGTTACTGCTGTCTTTGACTGGTTTAATCTGAGTTAGATTGATTGGGTAATGAGACTGATTTGGAATCAAACATTTTTATAGGCTATATTTTTTGTGATAATAATTGATTAAAAATAAAGTTTTGTAGCGTATAATTGTACTTCAATAGGTCAGAATAGTTTTCATTAGTTATATAAGTATTAGATTGTTATTCGCAACCACGACCTTACAAATTGAATAATCTAGCAAAATAATTCTTAAAAAAAAAACTGAAAAGTATTTTAGAAAAACGAATTTTGATAACTTCACTCAAAGTTCAAAACATTAAAATATTAGGACTAAACATTCATAAAGCTCTATAATTATACTTAAGTGCCTGACAAGATCAACAAAGTAATTACACAACGAGTAAACCTCCAAGCAAAACAAATAGAATAAAGTTTTAATTACACACAATCCAAAATTTAATTTCATATATTCTTTGCCATATTTTTCATAACTACGAAACAAAATACAAAAAAGAATCACTCCATTCGTTACAAATAAAGGGTGCTCTCCAATTAAAGTTTTCGCTCATAGCTCATCGTGACCTCGTGTGGAATTAATTAAACCTGGAACGAATCCAATTCTAGATTTTGTCTACATTCACAGTTTAGGTGCATATGATGCAGCTGAATTAGCAAGATAAATCTGACCAAGGATGGCTAAATTTAAGTCCTTAAGCTGAAATTTACATTGGACTTAGTGGAGCTGTTTGGCAACCCTGCATGCTTCGACTCAAAATTCAAGATTTAGTACGTAGAATGGATTAGAGTTATGGTTGAAACGGAAATGGTTAGAATTAAATGAAAATTAAACAGCACAGAGGAAATTTAAAATACTGCAATTTTTTAAGAAAATTGAAGTCACTTAGTATTCTTACATCTGTTTTGATTGTTCTTATCGAACCCTTAGAATTAAACTGCGAAATGAAAATTCCAAACATTTGAAAGTCACATTTTTTCCAAAAATGTTTTAGTTTTTTATAATTGCAGACACTTTCAAGTATCATAGAGTATTTTAGAAAAAAAAAAACAGAAAAGTTTCAAATGATAAGGAAACCAAATTTACTCGCTTAAAAGCTAACTTACTCTACCTGACTGCAGAAGCAAGCTAGGAAATTAAAAGTTCATATTCGCTAGCATCGAGACCATTTTTCCCATTGTTTCCTTTATGCCCTTTCACATACTAATTGAGCTTTATTGTGTACGATCGACGTAATTGAGCGATACGATACCCAATCGCTCTAATTGGTGCTTTGCGATTTTTTTGTCGCACGAAGTGCTATAGAAAAAAAATAATAAGCAAACTGTCGTGCCTTCTCCATTTAATTGAATTTTCTCTACGCATTTTTTTTTCGTCTCAATCAAGATTTTCATTTGTTTGAGATTAATTTCGACGAGTAATAGGATTCTTCGGAAGAGTTAAATTGACGGTTTGATTGTGAAGTTTTTTATACGAGTTCGGCGATTATAGACGGATCATTAAACGTTTTTTAATGATTATCTTGTTACCAGTTTGCTGGGTTAGATCATGAATTAATAATTAAAAGTTTTATTTCTAGATTCGTTAGTGACAGTTTGGAATACCTAGACTCAGCTAAATTATTTAGTCTGAAAATGATAATAGACGAAAAGATTTCGTGTCAAAAGCAATCACTTTATATTTGAGCACCTTTTATTTAACGAGACTTAGTCGAAACTATAAAAGATATGTAAAGTCTTAGCGAAAGTGGAGTTGTTGACCAATATATATTTTAGCACATTTAATTTCAAAGTCATCGCGAAAGTACAGATGTTTTTGAATTGCTATCAACATATACCAAGCATTATAACTTAGCAGATGAGTGGGAGCATAATAATATCTACTAATACTTTATAACCCACTTCAAAACGACCAACTTAAAAAGCACTTACTGTAAAAATACACCAATCAATGTACAATCATTTTCCAACTTCCCACCCATCATTCATTCGCCCACACATACGAAAACTTCGACTTACCAAAACAAAAGAGCATTAAGGGACATTTATTTTGCATCTGTAGTTACTTTTCCAACAATAAGACTCACACTTACAGAGCTAGTTAAAATTCACTTTGTATCTAGTTTTTGCGACTGTAAGCTAACAGCTGTGACTTCAGACGTAAATTAATGTTTTTTATTCCATTTCTTTTACTATAAGACTCTTACTATACAACTGTTGTTAAGAAGAATAGAAACAGCGCTCTACAATTTGTATAACGTCATCTCTTTTCCACAATAACTCCAGTCTTGTTGCTTGAGTGACTGGTACAAGTACAGGAATGGAATTGTTGATTAAAGTTTTGGAATATATCTTGAAAGTGCACACGTGCTATACTTTTAAGATACTACGGTTAGTTTTAGGTAAATCAAAACGCCAATTCAGAGAGAATAATTATTATTTTGTTAGTAAATGTCTTTCCAAGATTTGTAGAGCTCAGTTTGTTTTGGCTCTTCTAGGAAGGTAAATCTATTAAATACTCCTTACTTATAGGAGCCATTTCTTGGTAAAAAGTTATGATACGGGTTTGTTTAAAATAAACGAATAATGTGATGTTTGACGACTTCAGATCCAGGAATTATGCTCTTTGGCCATCATAAATAAAGTTTAAATATTAAGTTATTTACTAACATAAATAACTGTAGATGTATTAAAACTATGGAAGTTTTTATATTGACCATATATTATTATTACGTAGGTGTGTAAGTATTTTACATAATAATATACAGTCATACTAATACTTTATTCAGAGCTAAGTCTGAGTTTGTGACGTAGTATGGGTAACCTAACCTTGAGAACTACTGAAAAATAGTTGCAAATATTATTTTTATCCATGGGAAACCACAATTTTTGTAAGTATTGTAGGATCTACATTAAAATAAATACCAGACTACAAAGTAGGCACAGAATAATTATAAAAGCAACTAAATCAAAGTTTTCCAAAGTTATTGTCCAAAGAGCTCTCCATACCTTTTCGTAATATATCAAAATCCCGCGTAACCACAGAGCCACCAATTAGAACGACAATAATACCCTGCCCACAACCAAGGCCCAGTTAGAACGGATAATTGTTTTCAACTGTTACTAACTGTACACTTTAGAAGTTTGTAGAATTATAACGTTATTGCTAATCAAGAAACAATTTTGGAGTTCACAGAATTTTGTGGAATTATTTTAAACTAGCTATCCGTAACTTCGCCCGCGTGAACGTCGGTTATAGCTCTGTAAAAATGAATGACAATGATTAAGAATGTATTATTTGCTCTTGTTATGTTACAATCTGGACATGCTACCTTATTAATAGTGAGTAAACGTGAAAATTAATGATTCATTTTTCTCTAAATAGTATATTACCCAATACCTAACAGTATAAACTTCAGAACCAGAAACATATAGAAAGCAAGTAAGTAGTAGAACTATTCCTGAACTAGTCGTATTGGTTAAATAATTGTAATAATGTCCTGACTGATTTCGGCCACGACAGCTAGTGTTACTATGACACCAGCCAGCTACGCGGGACATGTTATAGTGCCCAGTGGAACGGCAATCCGACGCGCTTGGAGAGAGATCAGAAGCAGAACCCACATTTTTACGTGCCTTCCTGAACACGAAAGCTATGATATTTATTTCTAAAACGCACACGACATTCGAAAATCCGGTGCGCGCCATGAGGATCGAACTCGAAACCTTTGACTTGGCAGTCCTACGGTCTTTCCACTAGGCTATCGGCTATCGTTAAATTACCAAAACTATAAAGAACTAAACTTATTGAAACCAACTGAAACCCAATTATCTGACACAAACATGTTCAAAATCTCATATGACAAACAAAACACTACCACTTGTCTCTGTAACAGCTTTGTATAGAGACTGGGTATTACTTAGCAAAATACGAAACCTTTATATCCTTACACATGTTCAATGTCTCTACCATGAAATCTTAATAAAAAACAACTGCTATCGTGGAAGCGAGACAACACTAAGTGCAATGTAGAGCGCTATCTCTCTTTGACCATAACTAAAGTATTCATTCAAGAGCTTATAGTAAACGTAGTACGCTTATAAGCAGTTTCCAAGCTATAAAAAAACTTTATCACTCGTATTTACTTTATCTAGGTATCTAGAAGGAAAAACAACAATTATTTTGAAAGCCTCCTTTACGTAGCGTTCAGATAAACAAACAAAGAAAATGAAAAACAAACGAAGGCTTTAATATAAATATCTGTTATGCGACGTACTTTGGTCGGTGGATACAATTTTTATTTTGACGCTTGTTTATATATGCATGCAATGATTACTTGGTTTTTGGTGGCAGTGTGTCTATGTTTAAAGATATCACAAACATTTTTTTCTGAACACACGTTTATGTAAAACAAATGCTTAAAATGAAAAGCTGTATTCATACCTCAACAAATTGCATTGAACATTTTCAAATACTCTTTTATAATATCGAACGATGGAATAGTCATTTACGGTAATATTTCTTGGACCTCAAATCAATATTATCTACTTCGTAACCGAACTAAAAATTCCAAATAAGATTCTAAAATCCTTCAGTGTTTGAATCTAGAAACGTATATCATAACCTAAAAAAAGCTACTACAAAAAAAATATTTTCTTAAAAATAAACCATCCAGGAGCTAATTCCTTTCAGTTTAATTTTGCTAAATCAATTATATCGGGACGAACATTATATTGCTTGATTCAGTAAGTGCTCTTAATGTCATGTCATGTCACCTGTGATTGACCTGCCACGCCTATACACCGTGTAACATAATTAACGCACATCCTGAAACTACTTTGTTCAGAATCGATAACAGAATCTATTTCATTAATAAAAATAAATATTTTTTTTTACCAAAAAATTATTTAGAAATAATTAAATTGTAGACACTATTTTCATAAAGCACTCGAAGTAAACGAAAATGAGCCTTAAGTCGATGCAATAAGGCTTTAGCAATTTACAGCGGTTCACACTTTCAAACACACGCGTTTTGCCAATTATTTGTACAAATTATTCTGACAATATGTAATAAAAACAAATATCTAAGAAAATGATAAAAATGTTTCAATACATTAATTGTGGATAAAAAAGGATATTCTTTTTGGGGTGTCTGTGGATGTGCGTTATTTCCGTTACATGTTGTATAGACTGTTGATTGGTGATAATTTAAGTTTAGTGCATTAGTTCACTTTATAAATCTAACAAAACTTTACTCCTCGTACTATTTAAACTAAATAGTTGAGGTAATTTAGAAAAAAAAAAATTGAACCTTATACGTATTTTTGGAAAATTTCATTTTTTTGTGCAGATTAGGTATACAAGATGTATTGCATTCGATCGAATACATTCTACTAATATTTTAAAGCGAAATGATGTTACTCGTTTACACTCAAATGTCCTAATTAATTTTGATACAAAGTTAACTTGGTACTTTTCCTTAAAATATAATATTTTTTACGAACTGCATCAGAGAGGTATAATGTAATTGTATTTCTTTTTAGTTTCAGTTTATTCTAAAATTTAACGCTAAAACGGATTCAGCGAACTAAATACAATAACACCTGCTCTATTAAGTCTCTTTCCTTGAAATCAGTTTTGCTTCAAAACTCAATAAACACATCTAAATAAATACTATTCAAAATCTGCTTTGAATCATGATCAAAATACATTCCCGGAAATTGCCGTAGTATTATTTCATATGCTTTAAAATTAAGGGGAATATCAGCTTATTGAATTAGAATTTTGAAAGCAAGTTTTCATAGGATGGTTGAAAATGATCTCAAATATGTTTTATTTGCCTTCTATAGAAAGAGGTTTCCAATTTCTTTATGAATATTGAGAGCTTGTGGAATCAAAGACCTTATTTCGTGGAATGTGTTTGTGCAGAGAATGTAGAGCCAAAATTAATTGGTACGCAAAGATAACTGGACGTAACCGCCTTTAATTGTATGGTTTAATTTCAAGAATGTTTTTCTTTGGAATTAATTTGGATTAGTATTTGTTTTGTTAATTGAATTAAAATTGTATTTAGGGTGCAATGTTTTCTGTTTGATAGAGTCAGTGTTTTTTGAATGTTTTTTTCACTGCCGTTACTTGCGGTTACTTGATGAAATCTATGCAGTTAGCATGGATGCTTCAACAGACCATAAAAAGTTATCTTGCACGTCTTTTTAAGTGTCAACCTTACCGTCAATACCTAATTAGTTATTTTTGAAGAAAAAAATTTGGTCTAGAAAACAATGTATTGTTTTTTTTTAGATATCATTATCAATGTATTAAATTTAGATGTCTTATCAATTTATTAAAGGCAAAAATTTAGCTCCATTGTACAAACGGCTTAAAAATTGAATTATATCTCTAAAATAAAAGAATACCATTTACATTATGTCGACATCTTAAACCATTACACGTGAAGGAAATAATCCTCTGTAACATAAGATTCAAATTTACCAGACTTCTCAGCAAAATTTTGAACTAAACTTCACTAGAATTCCTTCGGTCTACTCAAAGAATAATGTTGAAACAATTACAGGCAGCTTCGAAGTCCAAACGATCATTTTATTAGCTAAGCACCGCTTTGTTTCACGTCTGCTTACTTACCATGAAACTTTAACACCAAATTGAACCTGTTATAGAAGCGAGACAGCGTTCTACATTTTGAATAGCGACGTCTCACTTCAATAGTACCAATAGTTTTGACTTCTGGTCTCATGGTACAGGGACTGAGCTAGCATTTCAACGGTTATTGTTCCTCTGATTGGTCTTAGTTGTTTTTGGTTACAATTACCCAACTATAAAGAGTTTTAGGTTGGTATTTCTTAGAAACATAGTTTTGGGTAAGTATTCATTGCATGTTAAATTAATACAAACGGTCTTCTTGTAATAACGTAAGCAGGTCTCTACATTCATTTCAGTAGGTTAAGTAATCTTAATTTTGTTCTGCCAATAGGCAATACTCTTTGTCTTTTTGCTTGATTTTTAATTGGTTGAGGTGCCTTCTTTGTCGATTAAATTTTTTGATATAGTTAATCTAAACTAACACCGATGAAAAACAAAATCAACTTCAAATGGCAAATCATGTGTGCAAGCGTAGTGATAAATGACCGGTGGCCGTTTATGTATCAGACTATGCATTTATTTATGGATATTAGCGTTGACAGGACATTAGTTTAGTCAATTAAAAATTTTCCCTTTTTTTTCGGTTAAATTCCTCCTAACGTCAACGTTGACAAATCGCTCAAATGTTTTATTAAACTGACAATTCAAAGTCACTTATTGAAAAGGAATGCCATACTTTCCTAAACTTTATACGTTTCACATTGTGATGCAATATTATGTAGGCCCTTATGGCTTTCAACGGAGAACAATTAGACCATCACTCCTCCATGCATCCTGCCAAGGGACTGTGACAAGCAGGAATAATTTTCAACAACTCGCAAACAAAGTAGGTCGATATTATCGTCCTCACAATACCTCCTCCTTAGGGACCATAACGAAAGTTATACAAAACCCTCGCATGACTCACAACAAAATGATTATTCATCAAATTCCGAAGCAGTTATAAAACCATTAACATAACACCGTTTTATATAATTTATGCTGAAATTTCAGCCATACAGTCTTCATTAGGTAGATTTGGAAAGTTTTGGTGTAAGGTTGGAGGCTCAAGTGAAGAATGTAGCAAAGTCTCTTGGTACTCATTTTGTAAGCAAATATTAATAGGTACTAGAAGAGATAAAAATTCGCAAAGATAATCATCATTTCCCTGTCCTTATCCCAATTATTATTTGGGGTCGGCGCAGCATGTCTTCTTCTTCCACACGTTCTTATCGGACGTCATCTCGCAAGTAAACCTCTTTGCAGCCATTATTATCATCTTCCATACAATCCATCCATCGTTTCTTTGGTCGTCTTCTTCCTTTATATCTATCCACATTTACAAAGATGGTATGTCTTCAGACAGTCCCAAAAAAAAACATGCAACGTTTGAAACAAACTCATTTGACTATCATAAGAATATGGTGGTGTAGTAACATAAGAAGAAAAACAAAGACGTCTTGATGTCATTGACAATTAATAAGAAAGAAAAATGAGACAACAAACTCTAAAATGTTTTGTTACATATTTTATTATAGAACCAAATCAAACATTACTAACTCAAGCGACTTAACACTCAAAGCGCAGTCGTCACCTTAGTTAGCCAGTCTCTTCCAGAATCTCAACTGCCTTGTTATTAGTCCTCAAAATATATGAGACCCTTAATTTCAACAACTGTAAACTAAGTCCAGATACAGAATGTCAAATACATTTTAATTGAGTTTGGGTATAATTTTAGAAATGTGAGTGAACTTTGAATAGAGTTCAGAGTACATTTTAGTCGTGTAAGATTCTGAAACGTAAAAAGTTTTAGGTCTGTGAGTAGTAAGTCATTTTTAAATTACTGTCCAAAAAAAGGGTACATTGTGTCAGTTCTATTTGCCAATTTTGTTTTAATCTTTATATCTCATTAGCGTAGTTAGGAATACATAACTTAAAATGTATGAGCAGAACTTTTCTTTGCGATGAGTGAAGTGACCTTAACTTGTCAGTTTAATACATTAAAGCCTTCGATCAGCAGTAACTGTAATAGTCGACAAAATACAACTATAAACTAGTTGCATTTTGTTGAATAGAAAAAGACATGCTTTTGTTTTTGCTGACATTATTATTTGGGGTCAGCGACCCCAAATAATTGGGAAAAGGGCAGGGAATGATGATGGTGAAATTTAAACTCAATAAAACCACACACGTAAGCTCTGGCTATTTTTTTTTAAGAAATAATCTGAAAATAAAGACATAATAATCAATTGTATTGGATAAACAAACATAAGTAATAAAAACATTGACAAACAAATGGATATTGAATATAACAATACCACCACAAATATTTGAGTCTCATAAAGAAATAAAATTTTATTGACGCATAAAATTGTTACGTGGGAATGGCTGTCAATAGTAGATATTTTTACCAGAAACGTGTTTAAATTCATTCATCATATTCCATTGACATTGTTTGGTAAATTTCTTCTGGACTGTTAAATTACTTTATCAGCTTTATTCATCAATCGTTTTCTTTTGTTCATTCTTTTTATTTCGTTTATATTATAGTAAAGAGATAGTCATGGTTTAAGTCATAACTTAATATTGATTTACTAGTTTTTCACTTTTCTTTGATTATTGTTCTCGATAAATTCGAATCAATTTACGCACTAGTAACACATACCCTTCTTTGTCCAAAAGTTACAAAACCCTTTGGGGTTAATCGCATAAGGCTATCAAAAGAACTACTCTGTCATAATTTGTATCAAAATGTGTTTTAAATTACTAACACAATTATTAAAAATGCTTAGATTATTATTTAAACTTTTATCTACGATACATATGAATATTATGATTACTTTTCAAAATCCCCACTAGACCTTATTTGTGTTTAAAAATACCTTTCACACATTTTTTCTATCACCTATGCAAAACTGGCTTACCGATTTTTTGGTCTAACGAATGTCAAAAACATTTTGCGTAACAGCTGAACAAAGAGGATTTAGGTCAAAAAAACATGAATGTCATATAGAAAGCACTTTGTCTGATGTGAATACCCAAACATAATTATTCAGCGAGCCTACCGATATGAATTTTTATAGGCCACAAACAGTAATTATAATAAAAATGAAGGATTGGCGTGTCATTAATTTGTTTTTGTATTACATGTCATAAAATTACGATTTGGTTGGAAATGCTCGCAAAAATACTGGAATTATGCTTGTAATGGGACACCTGTGTGTTGTGAAATACGACCAATATTTAGTGGACTTAAATTATCAAAGAAGTCAAATGTTTGTGTAGGGAAGTATCATATTTCTAAAAATAGAATTTCTAAAATGTCGATTTTGCGTCTCTGGAGGTTTTTTGTACCTGTTACAAAAAGATTGTTTAGTTTGTTTCTAGCTACCTGCAAGAGTGCAGGCCACTAAGGCCTGAGGCGCCAAGAGTGTCAATTTTGTTCGATTATTACTAACTGTAGGTAATAATAGTGTGATGTCTGATAGGGGAGAATGTAAAAAAATGGGAAAGGGCAGAAAAATGATGATGATTACTAACAGTAATTATTATGCTTTTAAAACCTGCCTATTGAAGAGTTGTTTCCACTTTAGCTTTGATTACAGTCTCGTAACAGCCTACAATTCCAACCGTTCCAAGATTTCAAATAACCTAAAAATAAAACCTTTTACAAACACCACAAAAACATCCATAAATAAATTTACCAATTATTTAATCCAATTGCCTTCAAACGCTTAATAGCTACTTCAACGAATTACAGTGCAAAATCTGAAAGCTGCAAAGGAAAAAATATTAAATTTTCCTAGAAACAGAATTTTTATTTCATCTGTGATTGGCTGAGGAGTGTGTAATAACTGTAGGCGCCTTTGAGAATCTGGAAAAGCAAATTCAAGGAATAAATACGAATGTAATAATCAAGATAAAGTGTGTGAGGTAATAAGTTATTTGGTATTTTTTTTTTACTTTTATAGATGTAATTGGATCGTTGCTATGTTGTTGACTCGTTACAAGTATAATATATTAATAAGGGATTTGAAAATCTTAAGCTAAAACGTTTTAATTATGACTTGAAAACATAACAATTTTAGGCGAAAGAGTAAAAACTTATTTTTTTTATAAATTTTGCAATTCCAAATTTTTGGTCATAATAAGTATATTATATTGATTTTTGTAAGGCATCAAAATTAAATTGATGATGATCGATAAAAACCTACAATGAGTCAATAAAATAGCAATGAATCTATTATAAGTATAGACTTTGGAAAACGTGCCAGGTATTTACCAGAACAAAAAAAAATGATTAACAAACAACTCACACTAATAAAAGTAGCGACAGTCAACTTAGTGAAAGGCCCGGCGGAGAATACTACCGTTTTCTTAAACTGCGCAACCAGGAGGAACAGATCCTTGCGGTACTTCGCGTCCTTACACCACCAGATGCTTTCGTAAGGACCAAGGGATAGATCTCCACTCTGAAAAAATATGATAAAACGAAACAGATAATAATTCAATACCACGTTGGAGCTATCTCCCCGTGTAGGTCTTAGAAAGGGACCAGTTCCTTTTTCATAAAGTTATCTCGTAAACGAAAAAAGAAAAATGATATATTTTGAAGGTTTTCTAGAACTTTTGATATTTTAATCAGAGATTGATATTAATATCTGTGCCAATAACAATAACTTTGCATAGTAAGCTAGTATTGCCAATAAATCCAAAGCTAATGACTGAATAATATAACAAAGTATACGGGAACTTGATAGTAACATTCATAATTGACAAAAAAGTTGTCTAAATGTTACTAAAAAAATTGGCAGCATTTTTCAGGCATGCGTTACGTTACCGTAAGAGTGGTGAGTCTGCCTCAGGTCCAAATTAAAGTTTAAAATTCCCTATACACTATTTACATTAAATTACAAATAACAGAAGTATGCATGACTACAAGCAATTCAGAAGCATAGTAAAACAGTATAATTGCGACTCACAGCAAACAATACATCATTACTGTGCCAACAGTAAATAAATAACTGAGCTACACCAAACACTAGATACTCGGTGGTCAAAAACCGCTGCATCGGATTGGTTTCAATCTGAAATCATATAAATATACTTAAAACAAACCTACTATGAGCTTAAAACAGAACTCTTCACACTGTGGAAGAGAGATAATGTCTTGCTCAGTGTAGTGCTGTCTTGCTTCCACAATATCAATAGTTTCGTTTTAAGTGATGGGAGAACAGGCATTGTCAACCGCTTATGATATCTGTTTTTGAATAATATGACTGATTCGATGGAATGGTGACTGTAGGGGAATGGGATTTAAACAATAAATACGTAAAAAGATATCTTACTTTGATAATAGCAAGTAAATCAAGTTTTTTTGTAGTCAATGGTATATTATTGGAACTCATTTTTTGTGAACACGTGTGCTTCGAGATAGGAAAACACTTGGAAGACCGAGATCCATGATTCCATCACTTCAAATATGCCTAAATTATTTTTAATTAAAACAAAATGGTGGATGGAGGATAACTCGTTTTTCTGTCACCGTCTGTATTCTAAACCTTAGAACACAATACTTAAAATAATATTTTCTTCATAATAAAAATCTAATCATACTCACAGTAATCTGATATGCCGTAACGCATAACATGACGGAACATACAAACATATATAACAGCATGATAGGCGATAGACAGGAGTCGAACAGACGAGAGTACCTGAAATGGAAACATAGTTTAATTGCGAATCAACTAATTCGGATTTTGGGCATTGATTTTTGTAGTAAAGTTAATGTGGAGTTAAATCACGTATATCATATTGATGATAGTTTATATTCAATTGTTTTTTTTAAACAACGTGTGGAATGTTTTTATTCAATTAGAAAACGGGTTTTTTTCTTGATTATTTCTAATTTTGAATTATACCAAGAGGTAGTTGCAAAACTCTATAATGCCATGACACAATTCCATGCTTTTTTTGTTGCTTTTTTAATAATTTAGCTGTACTGTATTGTTCCGTGTGGTGTCCGGATATAAAGAATAGCGCCACCCCATATCCTCCACTGGGTGTCGTAAAAGGCGACTAATGGACCTTAAGACCCAGTGCATTGTACCAAACACCTTGGGTCACCCGAATGGTGGCGGGTAAGCCACCAACAATCGCATTCCCAAAGAGGGTTAGTGTCAGGCAGGCGGCCGACTATAAAACCATAGCCAAATCTATTAGCAACATGTTGAGAAAAAAAAAACATGTTGCGCCGACCCCAAGTAAAATGGGATAAGGGCAGGAAGATGATGATGTATATAAATGTTTTCCTATTCAATGTTTTTGGTTATACAAAATTATGAAACATTAAGCTTGCTTTAAGACATTTAACCCCAGTTTTCAAAGTAATCCCAGGTCGGGGGTTTTAATACGCACAGTAAACAGAACAAGAATTTATCGTTTAAATTTAAATGTTCAAGTTAGATTGAATTCGCAAGGTTAATTTGGACTTTGGACTTGCGTTTACAATGTGGTGAAACGATCGCTGGGTTTAAGTATTAGAAGTACTTATGGGTCTATAAGTACTTCCCATAAATGTGCAGAATATTTTATTGTGAGTCTATGTAACACGATAACGCTACAGATATTTACCACAGAATAAAGTCTTTTCAAATATAATAATACGTATTTTAAACTACAACTAAAATGGTTATACAGGTATTGAATGAAAAAAGTTTTTTTCTTGTTGGAAATATAGGTATGGTTTGATATTTTTTTTCTTTATAAAAGAACGACTTTACGTCACTATCATATTAAAATCTATTTTTCCAAATTTTAAGATATTAAGCATCGCACTTTGGATTTTTTTAGCTTATAATATAAATGGATTAGTCACGCAAAAAGTTTCAGTTAAATCTAGTAAAAGAACTGAAAAAGTAACTTTATAGGAAATCCAAGCAACTAGAACTTCACTAAGTGTTAGCTTACATCTCTAAATGCTACTGAACTTGCTTGTGCAGTGAAGTTCGTTTGACTGCTTTTAGATAGTGAAGAATAATCCAGGTAAGAATAGGTACACGATTTATTTGTAAACAGTGAACGGAGTGAAATATTTTTAATCAATTAATAAAAAGTCGAGAAAAATAAAATAAAATGTAGAGTCTGTATTATCTGAATCTATGTGGTAAGTACATACTGGCGCTTCAATTAGTTTTAATTAAAATGTGAGTCTAAAACAATTAGGAATTATGTTTTAAATATTCAGTCTAAGATTAAGGGTACTTTGAAGCTATAGGTATCAATATAAAAGCCACAAGTAAAAAAAATAATAATTTTAAAACGTACTTACTTCAGCAACTCAACATGCCTCCTATGACAATCTTTCAGCCGACTCATAACCACATCATGTTCAATACTATTGCCTTCATTCCCAAAAATATCTCTACAATCAATCCTTAGCAACTCCAATTCAGCTCTAAAGAAAACCATAATCACCATTGCATGAGTATCGAACGACGTTATCCATCCCCCGCCGTATATAGCCGCGTAGCTTTGATAGATAGACGCAGCTAAATATCCAACCATCGTGTTCTTATCGAAAGGCACCCAAGAACTAACAACTTGCAAATAGGTTTCCGTCCCATTCCTCACATTCTCCCTATACGTCTCCGACGATACGTACTTGAAGATAGGTTGTACCATCACGATCACAACAGTCGTATACATTAACGACCAGTACAGATACGTTATCTTCCTACAGTACTTTGTGAAGGCGTTTATGAGGACTAGCTTTTTCGAGTCCGTAGTCCGCCTTTGGTACAAGTCTGCCTTTGTGACGTAATCGATGACGCTTTTCCAATATTTTTGCCAGAATAAAAACGTTGAGACTTTGATCACGCTGACTGTTGCAAGCATTGTGATTTTCAAGTTGTTTAATAATAAATTCATGTCTGATTTCACGAACCACACGTCGACGTATTCTGTCGCTGTGAAGACGGTCACCAATATATGCATGCAGATGTAAAAGTACTTCTTGAAGGCATTTTTCGGGAGTAATAGTCCCCAAAATTTTAGAGCTTTGACATTAGGCCCTAGTAGAGGTCTCTTTGGGTTTTCGAACTTCTGTAGAATTTTCTTTATCATTTTTTTAAACCGTATTGGTTCTGATAGAACAGATTGGAATTATGATCGGATCAGTAATACACGACCAAAGACGAAGATAATTATGCGCGATCAAAGAATAGGGGTGGGATAAGGCTGGCATGAATATCGATATATTTGGTTTAAGTATGTTTATAAAATTTATCGAGAAAAATATTTAATACGATTAGTTTTTTTGAGAATAGAAAATTCTAAGAAGATAATGTTCAGTGTCATTGCATTGGCTTAAGTTTTGGTTCAAAGGTTTTTTTATGAATCTATTTATTTTTTTCTAAAGTTAGATGGTTAAGCCTGCTTATGACTTTGTTTGATATTTTTTATAATTAAAAGTAAGGATTTTTAAATGAAGATCAATTCAAAACTTTTACTTAGTCTTCCTTTTTACTTAACACACATTTTTTGTAGTCTACTAGTTTTTTTTACCGTGACTTCGCCTGCGCGTAGGTTATAGTTAAACGTTGTTTTTAGATGTTTAAAGAGATAAAACGTGCATACACAACCTAGCACAGTCGACTTTATAATGTTTGTGTGATACCGTCAAACTGCAAGGCAAAAGTCTTTATTTATTTAGTACATTCATTATAGCTGTTATACATTATACATTTCAAATATGACCATTCCGATATAAGCTCAAATGTAAACAAAAGTAAGTACTTTGTAAGTCCTCTTCAAGTCCTTCTATAACACGTAATTTACTTCAAGTCAGCACCAAAAAAACTTTACATAACTAAAAAACGTTATTTTTACATATCCAAAGAACCCAAGTAATTTAAATATAATCCAGTCCTCGTTAAATACCCAGGCAACAGAAAGTGATACATTAAAGCTAGACTTAAAAAACCTTTTATTATTCACATAAAATACTTTAATGTAAACGGCTTTATCACAACTTACATTCGAGAATAATTTATTACTTCAGTAATAAATCTTTACTTTGTGTCTCTAATTAAATATTTTCAGGGCTGAAAATAACATATTTTTCAGTAACGTCTGGCTGTTTATTTGAATTAGGATTTTGATTGAATTAGGGAAATCGTAATGTATATCAAATAATTTTATTTTGGAAAATAAAATGAAGTTTTATTGGTACTAAGTACGTTAGGATAGAAAATTCAGTAGTTAGATGGGGCGATAGGATTTCCCAGCAGTGGAGAACAAATTAAATTTACAAAAAAGTTACAATTAAGTTTTGTTACTAGTTTCTATTTCAGGTTTAAAACATGATAAAAATATCCCAAACAGAACCCGCTTTTGACTCCACCAACACTTCACCCAATTTAATACCAAAATATGAGTAAGAATTTTACAAAATAACTTGCTTGAAATATTCCGACTAGTTTAGTACTCAGACGGTGTCCCTAATCAAGAGCGGATGCAACGTGGATGCGATGGATAAATACGCGTGAGAAAACCGTAAATAAATAATTATGAATCCATATCACGAAATCTTATAAGAAAAAATATGTTTTTTATCGACATTCTTTCCCATCACTATTAATTACAATTAAATAACGTCACCACATAATAGCGTTCCACAAAAGTGTTCGTTATAACACCTAGCTTGGATCACCTGATAATTAGTCATCATTACGTGGATAATTACAAGAATATGTGAGACATTATATCCGTATAATAACTTAATTTTACACCCAGTAATAATTAAGCTAATTTACATTTTGATTTATTTGCATACTATGACTTTTTCGTGGGTTTCGTTGGTTTTTTAATTATTTTTATGATGCAAACTTAAATTAAAACTATTTTTACGTAAGTATCAGTTTACTTGCTACTTTCATACTTTTTTTACGTGTATAAAAAAATATTTTTTTTTTTTGTAACAAGGCATATTACTATGATACAGTTGCAAAATTGATCAAACAGAAAACAAGACAATGATACAGTTTACTTATACCACTCGGCTATCCGTACTGTCAAAAATAAGATAGATATATGAATAATCACAAACCAAACCAAACAACAGCTTGAATACAGTCAAAAAAACAAAAGAAAACGACAAAGTATTAAAACATAATAGCAAGAACTCGCCAAATCAGAGAGGACCACTTCAAAAGGGAATGTATCAAAAAAAAAAATCTCTCTTACAAACACGAGAGTCGTCGAAAATGTCGTCTTTGCCTCTTTGGCTACAATTAGTGTAGATTAGCAGCAGGTACGGACAAATGATTGCGTCCTTAAGAACGTTTAATGAGAAAGTCATTAGGGGAGCGCGTGACCCGTTTCCTATTGCGTCTGTTTCGGATCGTAGAGGTTAATCAGAAGGTCTGGTTTGAATGATAAAGATTTATTTGGAGAGTTTTGTTGTCTTATGTTATAGCAAGAGGCTGATCGTCACGTGTTTAGGATGTCTATCAGCCAGCTTATGTGCGTCCCACTGTTGAGCACAGGCCTTTACCCATATAGGGAGGGTTTGAGCATCGATAACCACGCTAGCTCACTGCGGATTGGCAATTTAAGATTCCAATATTTGGAATCCAGGTATACTTCACGATGTTTTCCTTCACCGTTTGTCAGTAGTGTCTTAGAATGATTAAGAAAGTACATACAACTTTGAAAAAGTCATATTGGTGCGCCTGCGCTTGGAATCAAAACTGCACCTCGTGCATACAAATACATATATGGAACCGCAAGGCCACTACGACACAGATGTGTTATTACAGTTTTAAAAGAAAGATGTGGGTCTACAATGTGTAGAGCGCCGCCGCGCCGTCTCTTTTTTTACAGCAACAAACTGAACTTTTTCGTTCAATTTGAATTTCGACTTCGGCAAAACTATCTCAATGGAATTAAAAATCACATATTTTTATCTACCTTACATAATGAAATAACCAAAATCGAAAATCAACTATCAACAGATTTTTTTTTGTGACATAATTTTAACAGTTATTTGAAATCTATTAATCCAAAAAATATACTCAAGTCTATCCTCCAAATCGAAAAATATTTTCTCAACCAACATAATCCTTAATAAATTACCGTTCTTACACATTTCTATGGACCGTAAATAATTAATACATCTCTTATCCCGTTTGAGGGTTCCGTATGCACGACGTACGCTGAAGCCACTGAGCCTTTAGCATTGATTGGCACTTGAGTAATATAACTGGCATATTTTATTTTATATGAATATTGAATACTGGTCATATATTATAAAATCTGTTCGGCTCTGACGATAATTTCAATAAATATGCAGTAAAAAGTATTTATTATTTTCTCAGAATTTCAGAGATAACCCTTTTTATCAAATCTGATTTTCATCGTTTAAAAGATTGATACAATATGCTTTCCAATTAGGTAATTGATTACCTAATTTTTGGACCAATCATACAAGAGGAAATGATACCTCTTGTATGATTGGTCTTTTTCGTATAATGAGCCTTTTGTTTGCGAACATTATTATCTCTAATATCAACTAGTTATTACAAATTCACTTACGAATATAGTTACACGATAAACATGAATACTTTAATTCAAGTAAACATTATTCACTTGAACTCAACCCGCATAGCCAGGCTCAAATAAGATCTAGCATTCATTCACAAGTAAATTGTGAATACGCAGCTATTTGTAAAGATCCAAAAGACATCAGATTTGTAAGGTTAAAGTGTTATTAAGCCTATTTTTTTTACTAAAACCCGTTGAAAATGTGTTTTTTTTTCTTTTTTCATAAACGACACCAGCACTAAAGAATTTAGTCCTTGTATTGTGGGATGCCACATGCACAAACACCCAGACTCAGATCAAGCATTTCTGGATCACACAAATTCTGGTCTGCCGTTGGGATCAAACCGGCAACACATCGCGAAGAGGTAATTGATGTAATGACCTATAATAAACTTAGACGAAAAGTAACACCTTAACACGTATATTCCTATAAACACTTACTCAATTACTCATTAAGAAAATATTCATTTATTCTTAGATATTATACTATTTCATAAAACAACTGGACACAAAAGATGTCTACGAGTCCCAGAGCCATATCTACTACTATCCATTTTCTACCAGTTTCATCATTCTTGAACAATATTTAATTACTTGCCTAATCAAACAATGACTTCACCTTCTGCTTTCCACTTCGACAATGTCTTTCGGTTAGAGATACAAGAAACGACATTTATAGCTCTTTCATGGCTATTTTATTTATGTTATTAGGGTGCCTGACTTTTTCTAAAGTTATGTTACGACTGCCCTTTGAATGGGAAACTTCTGACTTTTTATCAGTTTTATGATTTGCTAGTCTTCTTGTATTGTTGTGAATGCTTTTTAACATTATGAAAGCTGTAAAAGTTGGGTTTTTGAAGGTTTTATTTAAATTAAAGAAAGAAGTAATTAAGGTCACTTAAAATACGTTTTGTTTAGCTAGTTGAAACGGCAAGCCATACAGATAAGAAAAAAGACAAATGTATGTATGTGCTCACGTCAATTCAGAGTACGCAATTTTAACAGAATAGGTTTTACTCTACACAAGTTATACGAGAAAAGTTAGAGTAGAACTTTTTAATATAGAACAAAATTCTAAACAGCGAACGTTCACTGTTATAGGTAAATGCATGCATGTGTTTCCGTCAATTCTTATTACGGAACCTAATCTTCTTGTACACCATGTATCTGAGAATAAAGTTGGATAATACTTGAAATTTACAAAGTACAAATTTACAATGGTGGAATTATAAATAGTTATTTTTCTTAAAGCGTAATATGCTTTAAGCTAAAATACGAGGCCTATGCCTAGTTTGACAAAGAGAGCGTAAAATAATATTATTTCAAGCTCAAGCAACACGTCCAGCAGTAGAAAGTATAGGATAAAATTCTCCCCAACAAACAAGAAAATGTGAAACTGCCACCAACTTCCCTTGAACCTTTCCGTTGCTTAGCAACGAGGGACACAGCTGATACATCTCATGGCGCTCATATTAGATCAGGCGAGCAGGTGCTACATAACCGTTGTTGTCGGTTCGACGCCCATGGGGAGCTGTTGAAACTATTTGTTGGTGTTCTGAAGTATTTTTATAGGAAATTTGTATGTGTGAAGATCTTTGGTGTACGCTTAAAGTTTGTAATGAGAGAATATAACGAATTGTTTGAAAGTGTCGGTATTTTTTCGTAATTAAGAATCGAAATAATTGAATTGAGAAAAAAAATATTGTTTTTAGGACGTATATATGTTATGGACCAAGTGATAAATTGAGCAGTATACATAATGCCCGGGCACTATGAAAAATGCCCAATATGAGAGTGCACTTTTATAATAATTATTCAAATAATCAAATTGACCGGGCACTATACATATGGCCTATCACCTTTTGGGCAAAGTAATACAAATGTTACAGCCAAAGTGATCAATCTGGATATTATAGATACTGTTTAGCTTATTATATATAATATCTTCGAAGAATTAGATAAAGTAATAAAACAAGTAGATATTCGTTTCAGAATTAATTTGTATTTTAATTTGCCTTAAGCGTACATATCATAAAGATTATTTTAACAATTAAAATAACATAAGATGATATTTTCACCTCAATAAATATAGATTTTGACAAATAAAAAAAAAACCTAACCTCACCTAATTTAGGTGGTTAGGTTAGGTTAGGTTTTTTTTTATTTCTTCCAACATTATGACCGCAATCAACATCGGAACTCGAACTCTTACGGTGTCCCCAATTGCAGCCATTTTTTATTTAGCGCTTGATACAACTTAAATATAGCATTAGTATCAAATTGCCCAACTATCATTTAGCAATATAATAATGACCTAGCGATATGATAATAATGAAGTTAAGATAGTAATTAATCACTTAGCCCGATAATGCTAGGCATTATTCATAATGCTCAAGCATTATAAATAATGCCCGCATTAATCACTTGGTCCATAACATATATACAAAGTATGTTAAATAGATTGCATTTATATGTAAAAGAAAGTCTGTGTCTTATGATTAATTTGTTTAAACATATATTATAAAAAAATCAGATTAAAAGGAGCATGATATTCTCTGTGTAGTACCATTGTAGGTAATTCTGAAATTAACTTCTTCTTTTCGAGTTATTGACCTAAAGTTCTTTCTACCATTGGCATCATACGTAAGGTTATAAATGCAAATAAATTATCCGTACTTTTGCTATCAAGTTCAACTGACCCAATTTTGAATAAACTACATCCCTAAAACTGTGACCAAAACTCACATATTACAAAATACACTTCTCAGAAACGTGATATTTTCTTGAAGTTTGTGAGTCTGTCTGAGTCAGGCAATCCGAATGCGTTATCCAAATCTGTAGTCTAAGATAGGTACGTGACCCGGCCGTAAAATATGGCGGATGGCTGATATTCCTAGGCTGATATCTGCTCTCTTACGTATGCTTTTGTATGTTTATTTTGTGAGCTAAGAGGAAAATCTGGGAGGGGTTATTTTTGACAAGATTTAGTATTTGACTGCAACAATTAAGTTAATCCATCAGATAGATTTACATAAAATAACGAGTATTTAATTGATTACCGCGCTTTTTTCAGCTGGTGTTTTAAATAGCTTTGTGACATGAACGTTTTTTCTCTTTGTTAGATTTATTTTTTAGTCAGGTTCACCTAAACATTTAGCTAATTTTTCCTTTAAATATTTGCCTGTTTCACCTAAATAATTAAGATAATCAAATCTATTTTACTCTCTAATTGCTACAAACTCATTATTCAGCATAGTCTCTAGAAAAACCTGTTTGTCCCAACCAACTTTTATTCGCAACTGCACAATCACTCGTCCGTTGTCTTAGATAAGCAAGGATTTCAATAACTATCATTCTCCTTGACTCTTCCTTGTTGTTTGGCAGTTTGCCAGCTAAGGTTAAGGGTAATTGTGTTTTCAGACTTGAAGGTCATCTTGGATCTTGGTTGGGATCAGCTAATTTTGTTTGACGTTGTGTAATAGGTTGTAAGTGACATTGGAACTTTAGACACGTTGTTTTTTTTTTTAATGCAGGAATATTGACCATCACGTGGTCTTGTCTTTTTTGTTACAAAATTTTGTAAAATCACACAAATATAATAAACTGAAAATTTTTCTTTGTGTGTATGGTATGTACCGCCAATTGTGGCACTATGGGACTTTTACGTTTGTCAAATCTGTTACTCATGTGGTGTACAATAAAGGATATTCAATCTATCTATCTATTTACCTGTTTGTTACTTCTTCACGAAACACTCTTGAAACAATTTTATTAAAACAGTTTGTTTATAATAGTGGCCAGAAATTGTTAGAAATAGAAAGATTTGAAAGAAGAAGGAAGTGTTTTTTGCCTAGCAGTGAAGTCTACTATAGGCTTTATAAAAGTGTTTATGTTGCTTACTCTACGTGTCACGCAGTAACCCTACTAGAATAAAAGCTAGTTATACATAAAACAAGGTAACCTGACCAAAATGACAAGTAATAATGACAAAATGTCAAATTTATCGTATTAAAAGCAATTTAAATAAACGGAAATATTATTGGCAGAATATCAAATAATAACCATATTCATACCGATATTAATTCGAAACGTTCCCATTGTATATTATCGAAACGAAATGCAATACCAGTCACATTGAGGACTGAATTTCAATGGGTATTTATGAGTATGCATAAACAATGATAGTTTATATTGTGATAAATTATGAACAATCGGTTTGTCTTTTTCGACTGTTAAGAGCTTAATTTAACTGTATACTAATCAGTGAAAATTATGTGTGAGGAAATATAATATTTGCGTTTTAATATACCTATATTGCGATGGGCTTTTTATTGTTTTGAAAATAAAATAGAAAATAAAATGTAGCCAGAAATAGCAAAAGATGAAAGGTTTGGAAAAATATGGGGTAGACTTTTGCCCAGCAGTGGGCTTCAATAATGTTACATAAAAAATAAATCTTAAAAATAAAAATACTATTTAGCCTTGCGTGGTCCATTTTTGACGTAAGATTAATTTTGTTTCGCATTAAGCAATTCGACAACCATTGCCACTGTTTTTATGTCTTTTTAGTTCTGTGTTATTTTAACAATAATCTGTATATTTTCACTGTCGCGTTGCTCTTGCAACTTAAGTTATCCCGTTTTTGGCCTACCTAAGTCCCATTTTTCAAAGTAATTTGGACAAAATTGATGTTTTAATACACTTACTGGTAAAGAAATACTTCCCTAGAAATCAATCAAAGTATACTAATACCGACTTACAATTAATAGCTTTTTTAAATTATATCCACTCATTTACTCTATAAAATCCTAGATTTAATAGAGCTTATTACAGTCAAATAAACTTTTAAACAGTTTACCTTGACAGCATAATACAAGCTTCATAATAAACATCAAATTAATTCCACAAAATTAATTAAAACTGTCAAAAGTAATATTATTTAAGTGTTTATTGCTCAGACTAAATACTATAATTATTTTATTGTTTCATTGTAAATGAAATACTGCCTTGAAAGTTGAGACAACCTACCACCGATTCTTACAAGAAAATTGATAAAGTTGTGGAAGAGAGACGCCATTCTACATTTTGTAGAGCAACTTCTCTCTTTCACAATTTCCCCAGTTTTGATTTAAGAGAAACTGGTAGAGGCCCAGGTTAAATTGAATTATTGAGCTAGTTAAGGTCGTTAAGCAAAGTTTTACATTACATAGTTTAGTTACGATTTACGTCTGTAGATTAAAACAAGTTAATTCGTTTGGTTTAAACAGAAACATATTGAATTAATTTAGATTACACATCAGAAACACGTTTTAATGATTTGTAATGGGTATGTATGGTTTGAAGTTAAGATTAATGGCTTGATTTGTATGTTTAAAACGAGTACAATTTACTCTATACTTTATTGCATACCACATAGTATCAGCCTTCATAATAATGTCCAAAGATACTCTTAGACCGCTAAACAATTAAGCATTAAAAAGTTCCACAATTTATGGTTTAAATTAATATTTCCCGTTGTTCGAGCACTTTGCCTGCTTTAAAGTTAAACCAATTTTTATACAAACAAACCTTTGAGTGCTCTTTGAGAATTGCAATTATATTTTATTGTTAAGTGGATGTGTTTTCATTACAGATCTTTCTGAAAGGACGCTACATTTCTTTGCTTATGAGTTAAAATGCTCTACGTTTTCTATTAGCGCTTATAATTGACGTTGTGCAAGGGAGACGCCACTACGAATAATTAAGCGTGCCATCTCGCTTCTACTTGAGAGTCAGGTTGTGAAAGAAAAACTAAATGATTGAATATTAAAACTTACAATAAAAAATATTTTGAATTCTATTATCGCGTTTGTAAGCTAATTTATAATTACCTAAGACATCAACTCGCAAGTCACAATAACTTACTTCAATATTTTTAACACCTGGCTACTTATCCCCTTTTTCCGAATTGTAGCATTGGTTCCCTTTCTCCCTTGCGTCTTTAGGAACATCTGTAAAGTATTTTAGTAAATGTGATTACTAGCGCAAAATAAATCTGTGCTATATCTAGCCTCCAGAAAGTACGCAAACTCAATTTAAACAAACGACTTAATATTTATCTTTAGCATCAGCAATTGAAGTTCTTAGATCGTCCACAAATAAAAGGCGGTACAAAATTTTGTTATTCAGGATATAACCGCTTTTATCTGGTCGAAACTAGTTTAAAGCGGTATGTTTCGGTAATATCTGTAACTAGGTTACTCGGGAAAGTTTTTCGGTTAGTCGGTTATCCGTATTGAATAAAGGACGCTTTGGTGCCTGATATCCGGGAGTGATCCGTTCCGGATTGTACCGGAATTGTTTTTGATTTTGCGGCGTGATATGATTTGATATGAATAATAAATGAATGAGGTCAAAGTTTAAATCGTTTTGTTGGTTTATTCAGAAGCATGGAGTATGAATTCTTCCTAAATATATTTGAAAGTAAATTTTAATGATATCTACTCATACCCTTGTTCAATGCTCTAAAAGTTAAAAAATCTAAACATATACGTGTGTTTTGACACACATTTTTTATTTAATAGTTTTTCACATAATTTACTTTTAAACATACGCAGACAACACTTACAGATTATGTAGCACACTTTTTCTTACAATACTTCTATGAAAGAAAAAAAAATACGAAATTTCTGAATCATAAATACTCTGAAAGCTACAATTTCACCATAAAATTCCGAACCACCATCCTAAATAACATTCAAAAATGATTAAACCCACCCCTTTGCTTTAGAACAACAATGAAATCGATCCTAAACATTAATTTTAGGCTTGAAATATTTAAATTTAAATCGACTTAAAGTTTAATTTCTTATCAGAAAAGCAATTTAAACTTTGCGAGCGGTCTTGGTAACGATAGGGCCTGATATTACCGTGTATGCTTCACGCTTTTTAGTTGAATAAGGTAGGCAGGTAGCGTTTGTGGTCGTGCGTTGTTAGAAGTAAGTACGTTGCAAGGAGTATTTATTTTATTTGGTATCTAGTTCATTAGTAAAAGAGTTGATTCAATTTAAAAGGTGTTTGATAGCAATTGTACAGATTTCAGAGAGTTTAAAAAAAGAAAAATGTAGAGCCGTAATGTAGGCAGTCTTTTGGCTAACAGTTGTGATAAAATCTTGCTTAAAAAACACAAAGTAAACTAAGGATTTGGATTACACTTGTAATCTGTCATGAAAGAGACTGTAATGCGTACTACGACGAAGGTAAGATCGGATGGATTTTATTATTACCGGTTACTGCTAATTGCTACATGATTTTAAAAAAAGATTTTTCTATGGGTATCTCATATTAAAATAATCTTATCATGTATTTTTATTCAATTTATAGTTAAACACAAAACGTAGTAAAAGAAACATAGCACATAACATTAAAAAAAATAATACCTGCAGACCCGCGATATAAATAGTGGTTGATATTTACAATCCATTCATTTAGCTCTTTTCTTCCTTTTTCCTTTTCAGACTTTCCTTTTCCCAAAAATCACTTCAGATTCTTTTCAAAACACTAACTCCCCCAACAAAACATTAACTAAACACAGAACATAATCATAAAATGTAATTTCAGAAGCTTTGAGCAACAAACTCAAAGTATTTCGAATTAACGATAACGGTTCTTTAAGTATTAACAACATCCTAAGTACATACATTGCTTTGAAGACTAAAGCTGCCTTATTTTGTATACAAAACAAAGTTGAGCTGAGATAATCCTTCCCTATTGGAAATCCCGGACTCAATGGTATATGACTTGGCTTAGTAACTTGTAACTAAACTTGCCTTGGAATTGTATGGATGAGCTGAATAGAGTAAAAGGTCAATTTTCTATTGTAAAGATTTATGAAATCTAAGATCAGGCTTGTTATATTTTTCTAGGTCTTGTCTCAAATGATTTCACACAACGCCGTTTTGTCTCAAACTAAGCAAAGCTTGTATTATGGATAACATACTTCGGGATCAAACTGGTATTGCAGTCAGAGCCATTAACCACTAGGCCAGTCTCCATCAGAAAGAAAGAGCTTTGATCAGGCCACGTTTACTTATATGATGGTGGATGATATTACATTTGATTTAAACTGTTCGACTCGCGATCCCACCGCTGCGTCAATTCATGATTAAGAACTCCGATAGGGTCTGCAACTAGTGGAATATTAACAATAAAAACGCGTGAATAAACCGAATAATTTAACAATTATACTTTAAAACGTTTTTCTCTGACTACATAATTAACAGATGTAAGTATACTTAAAAATTAAGCTAACCATTTAACTTAAGCACATTATTTAACAAACCCGTCTTAAAAACTGCTTGCGACACCAAATTTAAACATGAAAAGTGAAAAAGTCTGGTTATCAACGACCCCAAGGGGACACGCGAAAATTTGAATTTGAATGGGTATCGTTTGAAAGGGCTCATTTCATACATTTTCAAATATGGCCGTTTTATTATTTTTTTCCTTACTTCCGTATGCAATTCTCACTTGATTGCTTTTTACCGGTGTGTGTTAGGTAATCAGAGGATTATATTATTATATGCGTTGTTTGTTTAATTAAAATTATGGACGGTGGGTAAATACTGATACGGCTTCATTAGTAGGGAGATGTAATTGTTTTATCAATGTTTTTATTTAGTATCTGATACTTTTAGCACTTTGACAAGGTCGTATAGTGCAACCACTAACAATACCTTATCAACCATCTAGTACTAAGTAAAAAAACAAAAGTCAAGAGTCTCGATTACAAAATAAAACCTGTTCTAACAACCCTTCCGACCCACTTCAAGCGATTTCCTTTTGTTTTATCTAGTGTTCCTTTATTTTCTTACAAACTGCTCACATTCTACTTTCGTAGAAAACTGTCGATAGTCCATTAGCCTGTTACTAGCCTTTTACCCATTCTGCGTGGGAGTACCTCAAATAGTTTAGAGTGACATCTGTTGACTTACTTTGTCGTAAATAAATGATTTTGTCCTTTTTTAATATTGGCCGGTATTATAAGACGCTGGATTCTGTGGTTTCTCGAAATTCTTTACGATTTTGTGGAAATGGTCTCTGAGAATCTGGAATGAGAATTTTGGTACATTAGACAGATTATAGGTGGTTCCAAATTACTTGAACATTAAAAATGTCATAAAAATAGGTGAGTTACAATAAAAATACTCGACTCAAAAGCAAAAGTTATTTATTCAAATTAACACTTTTTGAACGTCAAAACTATTAATTTTAGATAGCAACCCATCGCCCACCCTTCACCGTTTCCTGTGCTATTGCTGCGAGAAAAGAAACGGCGCAACAAACTCCTTAACAGCACGCTATCTTCAAGATTTTCTTCTAAGATTTAAATAAAATGGGAATCGTGCCGTATAAATCAATATTTGAGGATACCTACAAGTAGTGAGTACTTCTAAAATATATTTATTAAACAAAAATAATTTTATCAACGTGTACTGTATTATAAAAAGCAATACAGTTCGGGGAAAAACGATGTAAGAAAAAAAATGCCTAAATTTCATACACGTGGCACCTTATCAAGATTCTTCACACACAACGTTCATACTCACTTCTCTTTAACTCAGCAGTCAAACTCACAAATAAAGCGTAACACGGTTCAAAAACGTCCCGAAATATAGTCCGGTTATCGAGACCTGAAGCTCTATTAACCGTCCAATGCGTGCGTCTCAAATATTGAGTGAATGTGTCCAATTAACCCCGAGCCGTTTCCACTCTTGACGGCGTAGAAAATCTAACCCTTGTTAGTGTCAACCCTTAAATTCGGATAATCCGGATATCGACAAGCGTTCAACCGGTTAAGATACCTTTTGCCCGGGTACCGGGTGTGTATTGGTCGGCCATCGGCCTCTGTTTTATTTTTCGGTCAGTTTTTGCGTGACGTTGCGTTGTTTTTTTTAATGCTTTTTCATGGTATTGTCTGGTTTTGTCCGGGAATTGCGGTTTTATTGCTAGTTCTGGCGTAGTTTGAATTGTTCGGTTTAGATCTATTGAATGTCGGAATAGGTGACTGCAAGGTTTTATAGTGATATTTCGAATATTGGTTTTCTGACTTTTACAAAAGTAAAGCGTGAACCATATACAATATCATTTTGACACATGGTTTTAAATAAACTTGCAAAAAATATACAATAGCAGCAAAACGTCAATTTCAATTTTTTACATAGCTTTTTCTTAAAATTTGAGCTGACATCTATCCCATAGACACATAAAATGGTATTGCTTGAGTAGAATAAAAAGTAAACTATAAAAGCAAAATAAAATATGTTACACAAAAAATTCACAGTCCCAAAAACCTTCCTACCGTAAATATTCAAGGCTTTAAAATAAACAGTGAAAGATGAAAGTATAAAACACTTGAACAATTGAAAGAACTTCAAAAGTTTTGATTTGTTGGACACTTTCAGGATAGATGGAGGAACTTAATTATTCTGGGGGCCTGAAAGACGTCATTGTTATTAATATTAAATAAACTATACCAACTTGGAGTGTTACATTATTGTTGGCTATATTTAGAGGGCTAAATATATGGAATCATGTGATAACTGTGAAACTGTTAAAGGTCAATTTATGAGCATCGGGATCAACGGCTTTAATTACTCTGAAGTATTGAGATTTAGTTGCTTCTAGACTTCTTGCTCTATTTAGTATTTCTTATCAGAAAAATCTAGTTACACTTTCTGCCAACTGAGATTTCAGAATGGAAAGCTCGGGCACCATATGGCCGTTGCGGATCGGGCGCTTATGGCCATTAGAGCATTGAAAATATTGTATATTATATATTATGCAATCAATGACAAAACAAGATGATCATATTTCCTGCATTGAATCTTTCAAACTTTAGTCCCAACTTGTCATAGTCATTCAAAATATTGATATCTTAAAAATTGTGCCTACTTAACGCCAACCCAAAGACGTTACTGTATGCACCAAGATACAATATTTACCATTTAACAAACTAGACAATAAAGACTTCAGTGTCAGCAAACTTTCGAGAACAATTAGTCGAAACAGTTTGCAACGAAAAGGGATTGTGGTTTACAAGATATTACAATTTGCGTAGAACGAAGATCTCTACCAACGTACCAAGAACTCTTATAGCAAAACAACTGCAGTTGTGCAAGCGAGACGGCGCTCTACAAAGCGTAGAGCTCTATCTCTTTTTCGCAATTGCAAAAATATTACTTTGAGTGGTGGTGTTGGGTCTTTTGGAATGTCTCCAACGCTTGATCCTCAAAGTTAGTTCAGTTAAGGTCTAAGGTCTCTTGTGAGTGACAGGGGTTATAGAGTTAACTGTCCATTATTGATCTATTAAATCTTGTGATGTGGATGCAAGGGCGTTGATACATCAGATGTTATTGTGTACGAGAAGTTGAATAGTTCACAAACTGTGGTGAAAGAGGCATGGTTGAATTACACTTGTATTTATAGACAGCTATTATTGATTTGTACGTAAGTTTTCAATCAACTGCTGTTTGGAAAAAAGGCCACTTTGCTGTTTACAGAACAATAAAATTTGGCTTGAAATCATTTTTGAGTGCAAAAAGCAAATAAAAACAATCAACTTGTTTAAATGTGCAATAATCGTTACAGGTTAATTGACTTGCCTGTAGACCTTACCTATACTTACTTCTTGATTTTTTGTTACGTCTCATCATTTGCCGTACCAATTTAATTTTGAGACTTCACTAATGAGTAAACAAATGGGAAAACGCGTGTTTTAAACAGCCTTAGTAACTATATTCCAACTTAGCAACAGCACTAGGTACATAACATCAAAAAACCCTTTAAATCAAATCAAGTTACATCTCCAATCCGGAACGAACCCTTCGAACAATATCCCTATTTAGATCTAAATCATTTGGAAATTCAAAAAGCTGAATATCCCGAACTCGAATCGCTGAACGTACTAAGATGAAAGTCACATTTAATCCCACTAAATCCCAGGAAAAAGGTGGGATTTGTCAGTGAGGAAAGGTGTAACGAAAAGATTTGTATCGTAAACCTAAGAAATTATTACTTCAAAATTTTCAAGTGAGAATAAGGCTTTGATTTATCGGTTTAACCTTATTTGTATCGCCTTTCAAGGATTAAAAAAATATTTTGTAAAAAAAGTGTTTTGTTTTTTACTATTTATCATTGGTGATAAATAAAATACAATTAAAATATTCAATATCAAGACTTTGTTTAGTGAAAAAATAGTTACAAAAACAATTCGCATATTTGTGACTCGTAAAAACCTTATAAGCTAAGTAGATTTCGTTTGTTTGATGATACCTGTGAAAAAATAGTTTTAAAACTTGCTCTTAATACACAAAGTCTAATATAACAAAGGATTACCATTAACACTCATCTCCCTGAGAATACGCTTTTAACGTGATAATAAACAAAGGAACAAAAACTCTATAAAACTTTTATTTGAATTTCGCGAAATTTAAAATTCTGAAGTTTATTTTGAATTCCGGGCACATGTCCGCGTAGCAGTGACTGTTGCGTTGTGTAACCTTTATGTCCGCTACGGCGTAGCTGTGACGTCACTCGCATCGTAGCTAGCTACGTTATTTCTATACTACGAATTTTATATTCAAATCCTCGCATGTACTCATTTATATTCTAAATAGGTTAAGGTTTATGTCATATAAGCTGAAAACTTAGCCTTAGACTTGTGAAAATGCTTGTCTAAAATAACCTACTTAATATTATTGGTAGTTGAAATTTTTGGGTAGTATGGATGGATGAATGGACGGAATGAATGGATGTATATTTGTTACTGTTTGACGCTCAAACTTCTCAATTAATTTTGATGAAATTTTGTATGGAGTTAGCTGACACCCTGAATTAACACATAGACTATTTAACCAACTACATCAGATAAGGTAATATTTTTGCATCTAGGTATAACCAACGTTACCGACCGAAGTCGCGAGCATCTATTTTCAACATCTATTTCTTATTTCGTAAAAAAAGTTACAAAATAAATTCCTTATAAGACGTCTAAAATTGTATCTGAGCACCAAAAAAATCCTATTTCCAGCCTAATTGAAATAAAACGAAATTGTGAAGCCTATTCGTCTTAGTTATAAAGCTACTGACTATAAAACACTTGAGATGTTAAGAGCAATTTCAAGCGAAAATTGCTAAATATCAGTTAAGAAAATTGCTTTCATTGCCTCTTGAGTACTGTTATCATTTATTTTATCGATAAACAGGAAATTGTCTTTGACAAGTTTAAATTCTTATTTCATTTGAGTTTTTTATATTTTTTTGTGATGTTTCTTATAATGTTTAGGTAAAAAATACAATGTTTTAGCAAAATAATATTTTGTAAATATCAATGTGCATTTAAGGAACTTTAAACTTGTTTGTTATTGTATTACTATTCTTTTACATACCTAGCGTTAATAAAGGAACCTTACCATTTACAAAAAAAATATCTGTGTACAGCACAAAAATAAAAACAATTATATTCGGTCATTAACACCATATTATTATTTGACTCGAAAGACCTGTTAAAAACGGCCCTTCTTTCACCTATCAATAAAAATCCAAATCAATAAATAAAAGCAAATTTTCACGTAAATATTTGCTGACGTAATCCCGAAGATCAGATAATAATATGTCAAAAGAAATACGACACACGTTCAACTTGACACAAATAAGGCTCTTGAAGACATTTCGAGACTTCGTTTAACTTAATTTCTGTATACATGTATTTTTAGTAGCTTCTTCTACGTATACGTAGGTTTTATTTGATAGGCCTGTTGGTCTAGTGGTTAGTGGCCCTGACTGCTATACTGGAGGTCGTGGGTGCGATTCCCATCTAGGACAAATGTTTGTGTGATGAGCACGTTCATTTGTTCTGTGTCTGGATGTGATTTGGCTATAATATGTATCTATTTAGAAATATATAGGTACGTATGTTTATCAGTTGTTTAGTATTGGTACTTGCCTGCGCTTGGGATCGAACTTGCATCTCGTGCACACAAATCCATACATAGAACCGCAAGGCTATCACGACTTCATGAAGTTATGAATATAGTTTATTTAAAAAAAAAGTCCTTTATTTTCATGCACATTAAGATATATACCATAACCCTAGTAAAACTTTAACCGGGTTTTTTTTTGGTATTTATCAGCATGTTGTAATTCAATTTAAATAACCATGACCAATACAATACCAAGCAGCAAAAATTACAGTGTTACATAAACCTTGTTTTTTCTGAATTCGGGGCTGTAGTGAAATGTGCCAAAATAGCTCCTATCACCATAACTCCAAAGTGGAAATCTCCCAACCATTGACTACATTCAATAAAGCAGTAGGCTAAACTCATATACCAAAAACACAAACGCCAAAATTCATAACCTATTCATCAGAACCCTTTGATTTTATTCTCAGAACGAACATAAATTATATTTAGAGATCAAATCGAAATTCATAAATTAAATCTATATAAATAAACACCCACACGTCATTACCAAATTCATTAATAGTTTAGCCTTTCAAATATTTACTTTGGAGTCTATTACAAAATATTTCAATTAATTTGCCATCAAAGACGATTTCAATCTTAAACGCCCCCGAAACGATCAAACACTTAGATTTTAGCTTAGGTCAAACCATCAAGTTGTTTGAGATCAAACTATTTGATGGTTTTATTAAAAAGATCAGTGTTAGTATGGTTGGGAATTTTGAAGTGTCATTTTTGTTGTTTCATGTTCTTTTTTTATTCTATAGGCAAAACTAGAATTTTAATTAAAATCGTTATTTACCCTATGGGCTTCGGTCTGAAATAAAAATATTCCATTCTATAATCGAAAACTTCTACACAACATAATTGAATCGCATTGTAATCATCATCATCCCGATTATTATAATGGGGTCGGCGCTGCAAGTCTTCTTCTTCCTCACGTTCCTATCTGACGTCATCTCGCAAGTGACACTCTTTGCAGCCATATCGTCTTTCACATAATCCATCCATAATATTTCTCTGATCGTCCTCTTCCTATATCCATCCACATTCATGTCCAGCATCTTTCTTACCACGTCATCCTTGTAAAGGCGAACAAAAGTCGTGAGGAAGTCCGTTTGAACATTTCTCATAAAAACTAAAACCCTGTCTGTACTACCTTGAACTACTATGAATTTCTACCTAACACTTTTTCGAAACTATTCACTCTCACGAAACTTACCGGTGAATACAAATAGCTGCGAAAACGGCGTGAATGTTCACCTTTCTCTATACATACGTACGTATGTCAAATGAAAATCGGTGGGCGTTATTTGACCTGACAACTTCCGATTTTATGTCGAATGGTTTACGATCTACAAATGTTTTAGGGTACAGTACGAGAAAGTGGCAAGGGTCTTGTATTACTTACCTACATACTTGTCGTGGTGTCCCTGCGGTATGAATTTTTATGAAAGGTGCAGTTTGATCCGCACTACAGGCACCAATATGACTTTTTTAGAATTATGACTACTTTTTTAATTATTCTAAAAAGGTGAAGGAAAATATCGTGAGGAAATCTGGATTCCAAATATTGGAGTGTGAAATCGCTAATCCGCAGTGGGCTAGCGTGGTGATCAATGCACAAACCTTCGCTATATGGGAAGAAGCTTGTGCTTAGCAATAGGATGTTTATAGGTTGTTTCATTATTAAAATTGATTGTCTAAAAAATATAAACTTGTAATATTAAAAGCAAATATTTGCCACAGTCAGTCCGTTTGTCAACGGGTTGTATTTTAATGGACCGTAAATATAGATTTTATTTTTCATTGTTTGTTGTATTTCCATTGCCGTCATAACAACAAATGATACTTTTACAGCCATATTCATGAACGACATCCCATAATGACGTACGGAATGGTCTATTTATCGCTACATTGCACTTTATAGTGGCATAGACCGCATGCAAGTTAAAAGTGACTTTACTAAGAGCCTAATCACCATCTTTTAAAGTAGTAGCGGTGATCTCTCTCAGGTCGTGTCGGATTACCATCCTATCGGGCTGTGAAAGTAAATAGAGAGACTGTTTTCGGAATAGAGAGTGCACCTCTGTTTACACACACGCTTGTGCACTATAATATGACCCGCGTAGCTGGCTGGTGTCATAGTAACACTGGCCGCCCGTGGCCGAAATTGATCGGGACAGTATATACATATATTGCAGCGTAAAAGAAAGACGCCGCTCTACGCTGTCGTGTTTCCACTACTGCAATAATATTACTATAAGAGAAGAAGTAGACCCTCTAAGTAGTGCTCGTAAGTACGGCGGTTGACACTGATATTTTATTTATGCTTCTTATACAGATAAAGCACAATGGTGAGCTTAATGCCTAAAGCATTCTCTCCCAGTCAACCATAAGGTTATGCAGAGAGAACAAGGAGTAGGTGCATAATAGATATTTTGTTTTTCAACTTTTAAAATACAGGTACTATGTTATAGTACGGAGTTTTTGTGACCAAGTGTGGTTTACTTAAAGCCAGTATTTTTCGATTTTTGTTTTTCTGTTTTAAACCTTTTTTTTTCTCTTCAATTACCCCAATGCTAAGAAGGAATTGTTGACTTTTGAAACACGTGGATAAAAACTTGAAATATAACAATGTTAGCCTATAGCTTCCCCACAGCTGAGCTAACCCAAGCCATCTTTTAGTGTAGGATAGCATTGAGCAAAATTTGGATGTTTTTTCTTTATAAACTTATTATATTTTGCTGTGTTAATAAGTCTTGCAAATCAATGTTGCCGATTTTACTTTCGGATATTTAAACGAAATAGGCTTTATAAAGAGGAAAAAAATCTCACATCGCTTTCTAACGTAAGTAACCGAAAATCATGTAAAACATTTTCACTGGAATACTAAAGAAAAAATAAATTCAGCGAATTGTGTGGAAATGACATTTTGAAAGACTGTCAATTTCAATACATTTGATTGACACTAATAAATGTGAACGAATAGAGTACACGTGATTTTGTACCAAATCAAGACTTTTATTCTAAGCTACGATTTTCTATAATATGGTTTCTTTATGTTAAAATATGTTTTTTGGCACTCAACAATTTTTTGCATTGTCGCCTTTTTTTGTCTATGATATCTCTCTCTCTTCTTCCTTAGTAACTTGCTAGTCTAATAAGAAAATATTTTTTTTTATATATACACAGCAAAATCTCCCGTTGCTCGAAATAAGTACTTAAACTTATTTCGAGAGTATTTATTTTACTGTGCTTTTTCTCATAAATAATTACGTAAGAATAAAGAACATTACATTGATATTTGCGTAGATTGAGCCTGTGTGTTCAACAAATCCGGATTAAACCACTAAGACAGTCATGTGCTAACGATAATTTAATTAGCGTTTCAAAATCATTCCAAAACCATATCGATGCTTTCTCTTTTATAAAACCCACAAGAATCATGATTTTTTACGATATCTGACTATCTATCATAAAATACGAGAATATTGAACATTGACATGCCATAGATGGCGTGACAAACTTATGTTCGATTTTTTGAGTTCATGGAATAAGGAGATTTATATAGGTCGTGGGAATAGGCTGTTCTAAGTTTGTGAACCTATTTTTAATGTTAAATGATGAGTTTAATGTTTAGCTTAGAAAATGGCAGTTATTCAATAGTGGGATAGTAATTTCTAGGACAAATAAATTTAAAATATAGGTTTTGTGGAGGGAAAATTTATCAAACACTACTTTATATTGTGCACACAAAAATTTGCTGTATATTCTTAGGCCCAGTTTTTATAAACACAAATCACATAGAAACTAAACCTACTTCTAGTTAAATAAAAATATGTATTAACTAATGTGCCGCAATAATTTGTTTCATTCAAAATGTTTCACAAACAAATTAATACCCTAAAATGCCAATAAAAATCCAAAGGGACCAAATCCCAAAATTGAGAATTTCGAGTCTCTAATTAGGTATCTAACCGCAATAAAAAATAAACCTTGAAAAATAAATAAAAATCATCGACTTCCTTTTCCAGATAAAAGACCCTTACACACAAAAAGTTGAAAAGCAAACCTTTTTGAAGCCTTCAAAACGAGTATCAGTTTCAATCATAACGATGAATCTTGGAATGTGATACCCAATTAAGCTGAATTGATTTATCTTCTCCAACCCTTAGCTGAGTTGGCAATTTAGTTCGTTTCCCCTTTAAATAAAAATTGTCTTTATTAACTACGTAGCTTGTTTAATATTTTGATTTTGGGGAATCATTTGCGACGAGATGCTGACAAAAAATTTTGTTGGCAGAATATTTTTAACTCATTAGGAGTCGAAAATATGTGTGGTGTTTTAATACAAGAGCGGACAAAGTGAGAAATGAGTTTATAAGAGGAAGTTTAAAAGTTGCACCGGTTACGGGCTGTCACGGTATGGACTTGTCATGTAGAGAAAAGAGGATCATAATTATGGTAAGGAAGGTGCTGGACATGAATGGGTATGGATATAGGGGAAGAAGACGACCTAAGAAACAATGGATATATTGTGTAAAAGATGATATGGCTGCAAAGAATGTTACTTATGAGATGACGTCAGATAGGAACGTGTGAAAGAAGAAGAGCTGCTGCTGAAAATCTAAAATAAAGTTACATATATTTATTATAATAACTCGCATATTGCTTACATAACACTCCAAGCCTAACTTACACTCTAAACCGCGTCATAAGCGCATACAAATGTTACAAAACATTAGTTCACTGTTTGAAGCCTCACAAAGGTTGGGAATGTCCGAATATTTAGTGGCACGAAATGTAAATACGACAAAACAGCTGTCCAACTGAATGTTCCTTGAGTAAAGAGTTGTTTCATAATTAATGAGGCTCGTGTCAAAATAATTTAAGGAAAAATGTTAGTCTTTTATGTGACGTTTTTTTTATTGAGTAATCCATAATTTGACAAGTTTTGCTTGACAACAAAAGTAAAAAACCTATTTAGATCAGCGTCTGAGGGTTGTCATTTTGAAAGCTACACAAAATTCGTGCCTCGTAGTGGTTGCTTAGCGCCTTCATAAGGCAGTCCTGGATAGACCTAAAAACAGGTTTAGCTTTGAAAGAGGTTAGGTATAAAAATGATAATCAAAATAAAATTGACAACTGGTTGATTTAAATTAATATTAGAAAATTACTAAAATAAAAAAATGCTAAGTAAGAAGTACTGACAATTATGAATGATTGACATTACATAAAATATCTAAACCTAAAAATCGATTTCTGTTATTTCACTATGCTCTCTAAGTTTCCTAAAACTAGGAAACAAATTCATACCCTAAACAGTAAGTAATTAAAAAAGTTAAAAAAATATACATTAAGCGATGCAAATTATTCATACCGAGAGCACTCTAACCAGTCATTGCGAACTACACTTCAAAATACCGACACTCATAATATACGCACCTTGAAAATATATGAATGGGTTTGAGCCTACTGGCTTTTAATTGCGGAAAATTCACAAACTAACGTTCAAACCCAAGCGAAATTGGACTTTTTGTCTTTAGAACTAGGTTCGAAATTGCATAAAGTTGAAGGGATGTACGACGTTTTGTTAGCAATGGTCCTTTGGAACACCGCCAGGGACTAAAATCTGTGACCGAGCTACATTTTAATCTAAATTATTCTAGCCCAAAATAATTCTGCCCATAAAGTTTATGGCGTGGAAACTCTTGGTGAATTTTAAGTGGTTGATGTCCGGGACCGTTTTACACATGCCGGTTCCATAGTTACTCAAATAGTTTACAACACATACACATTATAACTAACCTAGATGGCTTGTGTTAATAGAGATGGGCGACCATAACCGGCTGTACTGTACATTGTATTTTGGTCTTTCAGCCGACGATAACACTTTGCACCAAAAGGACCAATTTTCGGATGTCAGGACCGAAGTTTAACAAGTCGTTAGCGTCAAACGGTGTGTGAAACTAGCGCTGCAATTACATAACAATATTTGCAAACTGACGATTCAATTAGTAGATTACGTGCGGCCCGAATATTTGCATAACCAACGGATTTCAAGTCCGTTTATAGTTAAAGTCTATTTAAATAATTATTTGGATTACCTTATATTTGAATACATACGTGTCAAATTCATTTGCCACACACACTTATTTTTTCACTTGACATAAGTAAATGCAATGTAAATGCAAACTTGGAAGAAGTAAAATTTCAAAAAGGCTTAAGCCTTTTTGAAATTTTACTTCTTCCAAATAAATTTATTTATATTATCAAAGAGATTTTAGCCTCAAAAAAGTAATAAAGAAATGAATAAAACTCATTTTCAGGACAATGTTCCAAATTTTCATTGTTCCTGTCATTGACAACATTATAAATGAAACCAAAACTATGTATTGTTATTAAAATTCAGCTTCAATGTAAATAAAATGACACTTATTTCCGCTTTTAATATCAATAAAATTGTTTAAGTTTTTGGATTTACTCCTTGTACATCTGTTACAAAAATCACTTTAACAATAGTTTAACGGTTCTGAAACTTCACTTTACATTTTCCCATATTTTAAGAACTTTCCCACCTTCCATTTTCCTACCATTATTTAACATACACAGGACCCTAATCAATCACGACTCAAAGGACCGAACTGAGTCTAGAAAACCTGACACCTTTATTTAAGAGTAAATATTGGCGAGCATAAGGCTTGAATACATAGCGTTATACTAGACCTCGCTGAAAAGGGTTTGGACTTCACGTGGGGGTCCATTTGCGTCATCAATACGTCATCATCTATCATAAAAGGACAAATGGCCTAAGTGTCGGATTCCGGTCCTTCGGCACTTATTTTCTTAAATGGTGGTGGAAAGGATTATTGTTAGATAAATATCTTTTGTAGGGTTTTGAAGCGGATTCAATGGATAAAGGTTTGTGGAAACTTTCGCCTTTCGGGGGAATAGATCGAGATTTGGTTTTAGATTAAATTTATCGTGTTTGGGTAACAAAATGGAGGCAGGTTATGCATAAGGATTTTTTATGGCAATAATGAGAAAAGTGATTGTATACGATAGAAAAGTACCTAACTGATATGCACATAGAAATATTTTTTTTGATTGTCAGGATATTTAAAGAAAAAAAAAATATTAAATTTGAATGTCTACTTTTATCTGAATTTAGTGATAAACAGTACATATTATACGACCTCAAAACGATATTCAAAAATTAAACGCTCAATATTTTTGGCACGCGCCATTTTAGTACAAGTAAACACTATTTCGCAAAGCCATCGTGTTCAGATAACCGCACTTTATGACTCTCTGTCCAAGCGGAGAATATGCAAATATCCTTCACCAAAAAACGTATGCATTTTTCCATATTTGATGAGCCCTGAAAACGTACTACTTCTTAAAGTAATATTATTGCAGGTGTTGAAAAGAGACACTGCTCTATGTCGTGTATCGCGCTGTCTCGCTTACACAACTGCTATAATATTACTTTAAGAGCTAGTGGTAGACTTTCAGCTCATATTTTCATCATAACTTTGCATAGTAATATGGTTTTTCTCATGACAATAATATGCTAGTTTATCTGATGTGAATTTTACGAGTGTTATCTGAAACGTGACGTGATTTTAATATGTTTATAGGTGTCTTATGCATTTTAAGTTTGTTTTTGAGTTAATGTGAAAATATGTTTGACTACAAGTTAAAATGTTTTATAGCTGAGTAGTATGACCATTACAGAAAAATCTTGGATTTCAGTCCTTGCATAAAAACAAACATTTGAGTGATTAATAATGTTCTAGTGATTACTTTTTGTGTGTAGTGTACAATTTCTGTTGGTAATTATGTAAGAGTCGTTAACAAAAGGCAACCATTGTTTGTATAGTCTGTCGTAGAAGCCAGATTGTCTGCAAATTCTTACTTGCATAATTAAATTTATATAGTTTTTACTTCAGCCCTAGATAAAGAAAATATGAATATCTGATGATATAAAACACTTTTACTAACTCCTTAAATTCTCTGTAGAGCATACCGTTGTGAAAATAAGAAGCAGCTACACGTACAGCATGCCGTTTCGCTTTCACAACCCTTACGATAGAGTCCTGCCTTACGATCTCATAATACAAGCACAGTTCACTTATATCTTAATTTTGAGTGAGCTCTCCTCAGCTGATACCTTAAAAGCTTCGTAACAAACACAGCTTAGCAAGACGTAAAATCAAATGTAGGGATACTGCTATTGATGCGACTTTAATTGATCTAGATTAAATAGGTATTGACATTAGTAAATTAATCTATGGCATTAGTCTACTACTTCTAATGCCATAGAGTAATTTAAAATACGTCGCATGTCCTTAAATAAGTAATAATTTTTTTGACACACACCGTACATGATTTTGTATTTTATAAAAATAGGCTCAAGACACTGAGAACTTCACGTTTTTGGATTATTGAATACCTATATTTAAAAAAATCCTTTTATTTTACTAGTAGGGCTATCCTGATAAATACGCGTAAGTAAATATTATATAACTTATGTATAAATTGTTACTACAATTGGCAAATCAACGACCATTGCGACTAAAAATCGCAACACAATAGGCATCCTCAACCCAAGCTTTTCCGCTTACGATAAGTACTCTCTGAAGAGAAAATAATTAATTGTGTCCGTTAAATAGGTTACAAAGTCTGGACATTTTACTGTGAAATTCATATTTAAAACGAGACTCCGGAAAATGGACGATCCTTTCCGTACTTATTACAAACTTAATGAGCAGTGTTGACGATCCCTGACTCCCAAGTTTTTGAGAAATGTTTGCGCCCCTGATGGAAGAGTTTTTGAAAGGTTCAATCTTGAATGAGTATTTTTCGCTGATGGCTGCTTTTTTAATTTTAAGTTAATTTATTAGTTGCAGTTAGTGTAGTAATAAACAATTAAGAGAAAAATGCATAAAAAGACGTCGTAAGGGCGCTGTAAAACTTAGTCATTAGGTACATGATATAAAACAAAGTCGCTTCGCGTCAATCCTTCTTTACGTATGCCTAGTTCTTTAAAGCAATGGATTATGATGAGGTTTTTTTATAGATATAATGTGTTCCAAAAGCTAGGTTTTATAATAGGTATGTAATACATAAACATTGCACCCGTTCAAAGTTGGGATGGGTCGCTAGTACTAATTAATTTTAACTTTTAACTATGTATGGAAACAATACAGCAACCCAATTAAAATACGGCTACGATGTTTTGAGTTTATTTTTTTGAGTATTTTATTACTACTGATTACTTGCTCGCATAAACGAGACAGTCTCTAAACTACAAATTCAATTACTTTTAATAAAATAAAAATATTATCAATATCAAATCCACCCAAGATTTGCACATAAAAATTTTAAAACATCCACTAACAATTCAAAAACAAAACTGAACATTCTGTCTACACGATAAAACACCCATATTCCTGTTCCATGCGAATAACATCGCAACATACACAAAACAAAATGGTTGGTAGCTCAAACGGTGCGTGCGTTGCCAACTTGTGGGAAACTTGGGGAATTTGACAAGCGTGCCAGTGGAATACTAAGTTATGGGATAAAATCTTGCTGTCTCTACGCTTCTTGCCTTTGAGCGGTTTCCTATGAAGTTTTGGTCTCGTGTACTATGATGAAATGGTTTGATGGTTTGACTTGCTTTGGTAATGAATGGTGACAGTTTTGAAGGGAGACTTTTAGTAAAAGGGAAGTGTTTGAATTCGTGTTATTTGACCATAAATTCGTCGAATAAAAGTGTGTCGAAGAAATGTGGATGCTAAATATTGGAAGCTGAAATCATGAATGTTCATGTTTTGTATTGGAATTCAACTTAAATCGGAAAGTCAGAGTGAAACGGTTTGATCGTCACGTATGGTAAAAAACAGCTGAATACTGTTAGAGATAGTGGTACAATTTAGATGCCTACACCAAAAATTGGCAGGAAAAAGCAAACTGCTACTACTTATGCAGAACTAGAACAATGGCTAACCGAAAAAATGTTTTAATTTAAAAAAAATGTCTGATTATCTCAAACTGCTGACTGCAAAGCTGTATTTAAATTAAAAAAAATAAAACAACTACAACCAAATCAATTAACCCATTTTAGCTCATCAATAGATTGGCATTAGGCGTCAAACGTACAACTTTATTTCTTTTTCGGATTAGTTTTTCTTAGTAATCTATTTATAAACATAAAAGCTTTTCAAGGAAAACTAATCCAAAACGCAAATGAGAACACGAGCATCCCTAGATCAACAAAGAATATACTCATAAGCCTTTATTACGCTAATGCAATCCGAGATTACTTGCAAAACTTTATATCTAAGATCAAAGATAAACACCGCTCGTGTGGAGTTGTGCAACTCGTATTAAGATAAAATTGTGGCAAACAATGCTTGGTACCGTTTGTTTATAATGTTTTACTTTATGTGACAGGCATAGTTGTGTGGTGTAGGTTGTTTTGGATAATTAATGGGTTTTAGGGGTAGGAAGTTTGGTGGAGGTAGATATGTTATTTGAAAAGGGGTTTGCCAAAAAATATTTGAGTTGAAATTTTAATGATCATTGACGATAATGGTTACTTGGGAACTTTTGTTCCTTTTTCAAAGAATACAGACTATCTTTAAAGGTAATTTGGGGAAAGAAATCAGGGCTCTAAGGGCTGTTGATACATTTATTTGACTGCTAATGCTAATTAAATCACTGTAATAATAATATGTTGAACTGACAAGTCAAACTTAGACATGTCTCAAAAGCGAAGATATTCTCGTACATTTAAAGTTCTTTAATTTAATATTTTAATGCCTTGTAATTTACTCCTGACTGTACCTACTTAAAGACTACTTATATCCGTTTTAAAGAAAACTATTTATTTTCTTGAACAGACACGGTATTTGAAATATAACCGAGCACTAAACAGGTTGCATAACCTCTTTCCATACCTCCCTTTTCTCTTCAGTGCACTTTTATTGCAAGGAACATTTCCTTCATAATACTTCTCTTTGCCAACCAAGTAGGTTGGTATTACATCCTTCTGTAGTATTTCCTTTAGTATTTCATTAATGCGTCAAGCATTCCACATCAAGAAGGGATTAATATTTCCAGTCTTGTTACGCATACAAATACCTCCTCCCTGCATAATAGCCCGTACTTTGACCACAACAACTATTTGATATCTTCATTTAGTTTTTAATAAAGAATCGTTAGTTTTTTCCTTTGTTCTGAGTTCAAGACATTTTAAGTGCAAATTGTCTTCTAGTATTTCATATTATATAATGTTGAGTCATTATTTTAGAAAGAAGAAAGAAAGAAAAAGGTTTTATTTGCCACATGCAAGACACACAAAAAATAAAAATAGATAAAAACACACATAAAGACAAAAATAAACGAGTTAACAAATAATGCTAGGACATAAACATAATAAAAACAAATAATTTTTTCTAGACTAACGTATTTTATTTCTCGGTACCGTAGCATGTTAGAAACGATTACTGTGTCAATATCTAAACATGTCCTAAAAATAGCTAGAAATTGGTCCTTAGATCCGCCAAACATTGACTTAATATCCAATTATCTATAAACAGTTTTTTTCAGTATCTTTATTTCGGTAAGGGAATTTATTTTTTCATACATTCTGAAAGTAATACTGAAATAATTGAGTAGCAAATAATAAATGGACTACGGTCAGCAGAGGGGTGATAGGCCTGAGTTGATTGATAAATAAGATTGAGAGTAGACCGGTAATTTTAACCAAACAATCAAGCCTTAAGTATATTGTAAACGATTAAATACTCTTGGCTAATGTTTTCTAAATAAAATTAACAATTTTTTTCTCAAAGTCAAGTTAGTGAGTACTAAAAGGGTTTATTTTCCGAAATTTGCATCTTATTCGTAAAACACTCATTTTCGAAATCGAATAATGCATTATCATATCATAAATTTAGTTCACTTTCTCGGAAACATCAAAACTTTTAATTTTCCACAAATTTTGTCTCCAAAGAGAAAGAGTCTTACGAGTATATTACAAGTAATATTACTATTTTTTACCATAGGAAGGGTTATTCTCCCACAGACAAATGGATTAATATTCTCGATTCGCCTTACGCATACGAATAATCTGTTCGTTTATTATTCAAGTCTACAATCTCACACGTTTTCATGTTCATACAAATTTTTCTTTTACCATTTTTTTGTAATAAATAAAGATTACCTATGGATTTCTTTGTTTTACGTTTGTGAGTTAAGGAATAGGCATGGAAGGAATGTTATAGTAAGGTTAGTTTATTTGTTATCCTATTTTCTATTTTTAAGAAATATTTTTAGTTTTCGTAGATTGGTTTTTGGTGGATATTGTTGGTCCTTTTGTATATTTTTTGGTCCTTAAGTTTTTATTGTGAATTTTAACACAGTAAATGATACAAAGATTGCTTATAACTACTTTCAATAATAAAGCTAAGCTTATTATCACAAAGCATAGTTACAGATCGAGATTATAACTAAAATATTTTTTTTTCTGTAAATTTTCCATTTTATTTAACAAGCGTTTAGTTATTCACAGTTCTTAAAATCATACTTATCTGATACCAAAAAGTAATAACATTTCCCATACAAATTATCTCTCTACATTTCGCCGCCAACAAATCCCTTTACACACAACAACTAATTACTAAAATCCTCACCACATACGAACTCTATCCTCATTTACGAATATCATAATAAAATAGTTTCAAAACACATTATAATATTATGAATGTACACGTGTATCAGATAACACAAGCAAATGGATTTCAAACGTCTGATAAGGTGGTGAGTTCACCCTAAAGGACCTACCACGGTATCTCAAAGTCAGACTCTTGCTGTTGAAAAAGAGAGATAGTGCTCTACACGGCATAGAGCGGCGTCTCTCTCCCACAACTGAAATGATATTACTTTAAGTGATCATGGTACGTGGTACTGAGTGTCGGATGTCAGAGCTAACTTTTCAATTAATCTTATCTTGAAACGGAACGTGGCTCAAATTTTATGGATGACTTATGCGCTCGAGTTCATTTAGAATGTGTCGTAATTATGATTTGTTTGGTGTTCGTTTCTGAAAGTTATTTGAACTACAATATCTTATACTATGTTTTGTTCTTCGTGTAGATATAATACAAACCCATTCTTCTCAAGTTGTCTGTTTCAAAGCTAAGCAAAACAAGCTATTTTAAGTCGAACGAGTGGAGTCGTATTTTATGCAGAACGATTCCTATACCAAACATCTAGATGTCAGAAATAAAAAAGTCCAAAAAGAAAAAAATATTGCAAAAGTCAATATTTTCAGTCTTTGTTAAAAGAAAACGCTTAGCAAAGTGTTATTTAGAAAAAAATACTCGCAATACATTATTTTACTAATCTAATTAACAAAATATCTCTAAAACCTTCCTCTAACGACCTAATCACCAGCAAAATAATTAAACCAATACCCATATTTTAACATAAACTTGCTTAATAACGCTCACCATAGGAGCATCTCACCCCTAACTAATAATTAAAAGTCGGCACGTACGTCGCGCCTGCTTCTGCATAAATAATATATTGCTATTTACGTCTTACGAGGTGAAAATGGGCTTACAGAACTGCTTAACATGCTTCTATACTTGTATGGCGTGTTTAAAGCCCGGGTGTTTTTTAAACAGCGTTTTTGTCAGAGTCAACAACCTTTTTAACAAAGTTTAAAGTAAAAGAGACTGACAAGTGATAACGAAAAAAAAATTGTTCGTCACGAGGTGTAGTTTCGATTCCCAACGCAGGCGAGTAAAGATGTGACTGTTTCTAAGTCTGTTATAAGTACTCTTTTATTATTTTAAGACGTTGTTAACAAACGATGAAGAAAACATCGTGAGAAAACCTGGATACCAAAATATTGGAATCTGAACTCGCCAATCCGCAGTGAGCTAGCGTGGTGATCAATGCTCAAACCTTCCCTACATGACCTGTGACCAACAGTAGGACAGATATAGGCTGGTATTATTATTATATTAAAATTTTGTAAGAAATGTCTAATTTAATATGTTTTTGTACTAACTAATTTTTTCATTCAAAAAATTCATTAAATTTTTCTTGAAAAAGAAGATTATTTAAAATATATCTAAATTCTGTTGTACGTTTAATGATTGAAGAAGGATTTAAAGCTTCTGTAGCGGATTACGTTTCATTGTAGAGCAAAGGCCTTTTAATTCAGAGTTCTTTACCCTCATGTATCAAGTATCGCTTCTAAGAAATAACGAAGGAATTAAATTGGTTATTTTAGAAGTTTCTAGAGTCAATGAACTATGTAATTTATTTAGAGTCTAGAAGACCTATAATATTAATATCTATTCTGGAGTTTTTTTGCCGGCTTTTCTCCATAATAATAACATATTGGAACCGCGCAACTAGAGTCAGTAATGTTTTGAAAGTGCCTGAGAAGGCCTACTCGAAATAAAAACCTTTTGTTTTTGAGGATTTTATTGAGTTGGAATCTCTTTAGATGAACCGAAAATGTTAGTGAGTAAATTGTCGTACTATAAATTATTTTAAGAGAATGCGTAAAGTGAGCTATGATATAAATTAAGCCATACTATAATTATAATATTAACTTTATTTTTGTTAAATACAAACAGATATAAAAGATAAAAACATTTTAGCAATCTTCTCTAAGTGGATTAACCCTTAACCGGAATCGTGGGTCAATTTTGACCCGACGACGACAAAAAAATTGTTTAATTTCGAAACGCGCGCATCAACACATTTCCGCGCCTATGTAATGTCATCACGCCGTAAGGTGCGGCGGGTGCCGGACTTGTGGCGCTTTTAATTGACTGGAAGTGTAAGTATAAGCCATTGTTGGGTCCAATTGGACCCACGATTCCAGACACGTTCTCTTTTTTCAATGTGTATATATAAATATTCTTAATGGTTTTAGGTATTTTTTTGGAATAATGGCGCGTAATCTTACGGAGAACGATATTAAGGAATGTTGCAAATTTATTTGTAAGATTCATGTGCAAAAAAGAAATTTGTGTAGCCAGTGCCCTATACAAAATAGTAGGAGACTGATTACGATTTTACGCTTTGAGAATAGGTTGTCATCTTTTTTATTTTCATTTAATCTCACAAAGAATTTATTTTTTTTATAAAGGGGAAGATACGTAAAACCCTATAGTGTTATTATATTTGTAAGTTTTTTTGTTTTTATTATTTTTTGATATGGTCAAAGAAGGAGATAAAAAAATTCTTAACAAATGTTGCACCTAAGATTAAAGTAAAAATAAATTTATAATATTAAGGTTTAAGTTAATAAAAGTTGATTTATATATTACTTGAAACTTGTTTCAATAAAGTCAGAAGCTATATAGGTAGTAATTTCACAAATATAAAAAGATAATTAAGATTTTAATTAATGGGTCCATTTGGACCCATGATTCCAGTTATGTGGAACAATTTAGCAATTCCGGTTAAGGGTTAAGGTTTTGATTTCAACTATCGCAAAACTAAACTCACAAAACTATTCTAAACCTCAACATTCGAGACAGGACATAAAGACCACAAACTCCAAGAAATCCCTTACCAATAAAACAAAACGAAGATACACTCAAGCGATTTACGAACTATTGTGACTGCATCTAAGCGCCTTGCATCGCTGTAAACCGTTTACGAGGTAACTTCTCAGTCGTCATAAAGTTTAGACCAACGCGACATGAGTTCCGAACACAAGATACTGTTATACACTTCCACTGGCAGTTTGGCTTCGGTATGGAGCATGAGGACCAAATTGTGTAGCAGAAGGACCGAATGGTTTCAACTGTTTCAAGTTGGTCTTTTGGTATTAAAGTTTGTGTTGTTTTATAAAATTGTAAGTGATATGGTGTAGATATGGTACGAGGATTATTGAATGGTCAAGACGTGAACCGCCGCGCTGCCGCGCTGTGAAAATTGTTTAATTTTTTTCCATCCAATCATTTACAAAATTGGTTGGATGTCTAAATTCTATTCGTACTTGTAGATGTGGATTGATTATTGTATAACAAATATTATTAATTTGTAACAAAATCCAAAAAATAAGTACGTATACATCCATTGTAGAGACAAAATGATATGTACAATCAATTCTGCAGACAGACATTTCCACATGAAAGTATTTAGCAATTTGGCAGGTCTTTATATTTTAACTAGACTAAAAATAAGGCAGTATAGTAATGTAACCGCACTATACCGCACAATTTGTGGAACAATTGGTGAGTACAGTTTGTGTTGTGCGATTTCTGGCAGACTATCCCATCCTACTTGAGAATGTCGTACGACTTCAAGGCTTTGCTATACCTATATATATGTATATAGAGGTAGGAAACAGGCGTCAGCTTGCTTCTGTTTTCGGTTATTTATTAGACCAAGAAATAGCGATTAAATAATGTTACAGGTAAATGGAAAGGGGAACTTTTCGTGTGTTGCTTTCACGTCTAAATTGTTTAAACAATTTTATAAAAAAAATCGAATGGTGATAACTGAAATACTAGAATAAACTTCAAGCAGCTTTATGTCAAAAGGTGGATACATTGTACACGCATGTGAAATCGCAGTCAAATAATAAAACTAAATACGTAAAAATTGGTTTGTCTGAATCTTAATATGAACGAGTCTAAAAATTATGAAATATTTTTTTTTTTCATGAAATCAGTTATTTAAATATGATTTCCACTCAATATACTCGGAAAGTTTTTATTGAATACTTCAAAATACGAGCCATATATTATACCCGTTATGAGGAATCACTGGACGGCATCATCATCAATGCCAGTACTGCTAAGCACTAATACAATCTGGGTCCTAGAGTCCTCACATTTTAATATTTTTGTTACCAATTAAAAAAATACTTTAAATTATAATTATCAAAAACAACTTTTTCTAACTAAATTCATATGAATTAGTTTGTTCTAAATCACTTGACATACACTTGAAAGTTAAACCAAGTTATTTTATCGACCTCAAAGACAAGTCATAACCTATTATAAGTTTAACTGATGCGAGATGACTTTGCCAGTTACGCATAAACTATTAACTTATTTAGAAGTGTAGTTAATCAAGTTACGAGTTGCAAATGTATCTGTGGTAATAAATTTAAGTAATAATTCTGAAAATATATTAATAGGTACCTAGTCCAACTATGGAAAAGTCTACAGTTATGACATGCAAATTATGGAAAGCAGTCAGATTGAAAGCTAACCCTAATAATTATATTGTGAGTTGGCAACAAAACTGCCCAGCAAAAAAAAATGTTTTACAAGATGATAAAAGTCTTAATAGCAAGTCGAGAATATCACTATTCTAAATAATTGCAATTTTAAAGAACCTGCCAATTTCCCCCAAAAACGTTACAAACAAATCACGCGTCTCAAAAGACCTTCCTATAACACAAATACAAACGACATCGCAATACTACCTTAAACAGTATGACGCAGACAATTGCAGAAAAGAATAATTCGCGAAGTCTCGTCGAGTCATGTCGCAATAACTTTCAATAGGGTACGAGTTGGAAATGTCCAATATTGCAGCGCCATCTCGCCATGTTACTGTTGAAAATGAAAATACTTTAAGGAATGTAAAATTATGGAGCATACAAGACGCTGTCGTTCGCAGAATATTAGTTGCTTTATGTCCAAAACTTTGGAGTTATTGCTTTGTTTTTTCTTGCAGCGATTTTTTTTTAAACATTAAGAAAGGTCATTGGGCACCTAAGTATGGAAACTATACCCACGGCCTACAGAAAAAAAAATAGGTAGTATGTTTAGATAAACGTCTCTAGTTTACGAATATATATGTCGCATTAACGCAGACAATGGGAAAAATACAAAAATCGAAAAAATTAAAATTCAATAATAAGGTTAATTATAACAAGGCTTAGTACATTTTGATTGGTTTCTTGATAGTAAACATGATTTAAAAAATAAAATAAGTAAAATAAAACAAGTATAGAAGAGTTTATAAGTTTTTTTTGAGATGACCAATGTCTACAGGAATAATTCATCATCATACCCCTGCCCTTATCCCAATTTTTACTTGGGGTCGGCGCAACACGTCTTCTAGACATGTTGCTTAAAGTTTTGGCTATGGTTTTATAGTCGGCCGCCTGCCTGACACTAACCCTCTTTGGGAATGCGATTGTTGGTTGTTTACCCGCCACCATTCGGGTGACCGAAGGTGCTTGGTACAGTGCACTGGGTCTTAAGGTCCATTAGTCGCCTTTTACGACACCCAGTGGAGGATATGGGGAGGTGCTATTCTTTATATCCGGACACCACACGGACATAACTACAGTCTACAGGAATAATTGTGTCGTCTTAAAACGCCGCAGGCGCATCAATTTGATTTTGATATCGGGCCCAAGACAAAAAATATACTATGCTGGCTATATGCGCAAAGCATCCAATAGTGCGGCGACCGTGGATACAAGAGCAGTAGTGATCTTCGATACTAACTCTGCCCTGTCCTGTTGGGTTCACCAATATGTAAGTAGGTATAGTATGTTTTGCTCCTGACATGTCGCGACTGTATTTTTCCCCGTATTAATATTTTGTGGTTAACCAATTCATGGTGCCGGTATAGTTCAACAATATACAGACCATTTGGTCGCAAGTGTTCGTGAACGTATGATCTAGCGATCCTTAAATGGTAGGTGCCCAATGTAAATAGTACCAAATCTTCAAAAGCTAGGCGTGGGAAGTTATCCAAAGCTGCATTACTTGCATCAATTGAAATAAAGGTTACTCTTTGCCTATTTAGATTTTATCAATACATTTATTCGCGCAAAGAATTGGTATTGCCATTCAGCGTGGTAATGCGGCCAGTCTCCTGGGCACGTTTCCCGCCATTGACGGAGATGAGGATATTTTTTTCGACGCTTTGTAAATATGTAATTTTTTTTAGTTACATAAGTTTAGTCATAAATATAGATATTTCTTGTTTTAGTATTGTTTCTGTTAAATAAATAAAACGATTTTATTACCTATTTTTTATTTATCTTTAACATTTTATTCCCATGGTTTAAAAAAAAAATAACTATCTAAATTTTAATGTAGATTAATACTTAACAATTTAAAACTAATTTGGTTTTTGTAGGAAAACTTTCGTTAACTGGGTCGGATTTCGCCCAATGACCTTTAATCCTTGTATCGCGTGGGGTTTCACAGACATTTAATTCACATGCACAAAGACACCCAACCCCAGAATAAGCATTTGTGGATTGCACAAATTCTTGTTCTGCGCGAGGATCGAACCTGCGACACGTCGCGCGCAGATTTGGCAAGGTGACCTATGCCACTCGGCTATTCGGGCAATCATTTAAGAAAAGTTTTCTTTGATTTTTGTCGCTTGAATAAAATCCTTATGTTGTGAAAGTATCTCAGAAATATTTAAGTTAGATGCACATAGAACAACCCGATTTATTACAACCATTATTTTGTGGGTCAAGCAATGAAAGAGTCCTTGCCACATTTCGTTCAGCGTTCAATATCTTGTCGATCAATGAGCACTCATTCATTGTCCATGCATGAAAAATAATGTCGAGACTATTACAAAAATAAGTCGTTTCAATATTATAATGTTTTTTTTATTTAATGAAAACATTTGTCACAAACAAAAATATATCATTAAATAATTTCCATTTTGACTGATTGCGCGATTAATAAGCTCTTTAACAGATTACGTAATCAACTTATAATGAATTATCCCGCTATGATAAAAACACATTTTTAATTCCACTTTACCTCAAAATCTATTTTCTCAAAACTTAACCCAAAATCCTTTTAAAAAATCGTTTCCACTTAATCCAACAAGCGACTAAGCAGTGATAAATATCCTGAATACTTTATAATACCACCACGAACGTGATCTGGACGGTGTCCAAGTTCCAAAACAGTTGACTGTTGTTTTGTGACGTAAGTCAAGAGATTGGAAGAGGGGAGCTGAAAATAATGAGCGCTGAACTTGTAATGTGGGGATGATGGTCAAAGGTTTTTGGGCTGGAAGACGCTCGTATAAGGTTGATTGATGATGTGTATAAGTTCGGAGACACCTGGCTTAGAAAAGCATGGAAAGACCAAAATGGGAGAAAATGGGAGGTTGACGCCTCCCATTTACAGGGACTCAACAGGGAGTGATTCGAGACTAATATTATGATGAAAATGTACAAAATTGATGAGGTTATAAAACTGGTATCAAGAGCTTCTCCTAAAGAGTAGTTTAGAGACATTTATGTGCACGTTTACTGTGAGTTTTAAACTATAGTCATAATGAAAACGAGAAGTCGAAATGGGATAAATTATGAGCTCGGTCCCGTCTCCGCAATTCAGACAGTCTTGCTTTAAGATTCATAGCACATGCATTTTGTGAATAAAGATATGTTCATGTCGTTCATGCATATTGGCATTTAAAGTATTATGTATTAGTGACTTTTTATTCCCGTTTGCTTTTTTATGTTAATTTCATTACTTTAATCGTCTTATTCTAATGCATTTTTTTATACCCATAAGCTTTGTTAATCTTCATTGTAAATCTTAGTAAAATAGTCGGGGAATAAAATATTATTTTTCTTTATACTTTGCTCATTTACGTTGTTTTTGCATACTTATTGTAAAGTATATATTTTTTCTGTTTTTAAAAGAGTTATGAAGCTGCTTCCCTGTTCTTTTCTATAAAAATGACATTTTTGAACCGCGTAACTGGAGTCAGTAACATTTGAAAGGGCCTGAAAAGGCCTGCTCAAAATAAAGATCTTTTGATTTTCATTTTGCTAACTCACACATTGTCAAAATGTCATACATTTTAATCGTAAAAGTTTCAGAATAGAAATGCAATACATTCTCATTCCATTCATTGACAACACAAAGCTTCGTACAACAGTGTATTCAAAAGCTTAAAACTTGAACCACTTATTCGAATTACGTCGAATATACGACTAAAAACTGAAAACTTGATCGTTCGAAGTCAAACAACGACTAACACAAAGGCAGCTGATCTCTTTGACTGATACACGATGCTAAAGTGAAAAGCATTTGAGTAGCAATGAGATACATAGAATGAGTAATTTTAGGTACTGCAATGGGACAAAAAAGTTTATCAAGGGCTTTGTGCTAGGACAACATGATGAGATATAGTGTGATGGAAAGAGAGTATATAATAAATGTAGAGAGAGATTACAGAATAATTAAGGTGTTTCACTGCTGGAGGAGAAAGGGATTAGAGAAAAGAAGGAGGTAAAAAAAAAAAAACATGTTAGAAAACATAGAATTACCGTGCAGTTCCCGGTGCGAATAGGGCTGACCCATATCGACCAATGGGTGTCGTAAGAGGCGACTAAGGGAAACTACGACCCGGTGCATACCACCTAGCACCTCGGGTCAACCTCCTGGTGGGAAGTAAACCACCAGCAACAGCATTACCAAGGAGGGTTGGCGTCAGGCAGGCGGCCGGCCGTAAAAAACATACATAAACACAGCACACACATAATACACACATACATAATACAGCCAAAACTTAAGCAGCATGAGTAAAGAAATGCTGCGCCGACCGCAAATAATAATTGGGAGAAGGTCAGGGGAATGACGAAATGATGAGAAAACATAGAATTAGGACGTTTTTCAGTGACTACATTTCAAAACCATACTACTGACTTGATCATAAAAATGATCTTTAAAAAAATGAAATTCAAACTCGTAGACAGATGAGGACGCTCTAGTGGCCTTAGCCGGTAAGAGTACGGCACACGACCTCGTCAATCCCCTGGCGAGGAACAGTCCATGAGGATTTCTATTAGGATAAAAACCTTTTGATTTTGTTCCGAAATTTAAGTTATTATGCCAGCAAAACTTGCGCACTGACAATTTTTTTTTGTTTTCGTGTCAGTGACACTAAAACAATTTCACAACAAATTAAGCTTTGACTGAATAAAATGAAGTTTAAAGAGCAGAAAGAATTAAAACCTTCCTTGATCAAGCAAACAAATTTTCCTTTTTTCCCTATAAGCCTTCCTAACTTCATCATATTAATACTCACACCGAGCCAATAGCCGCAGTGATTAAATTTGTTCATAAAAGATTACGGGAAACTTTGACTCGGGGGGTAATTAAGACTCTTTCCCCGCAATATGTTGGAACATTCGGGGTAAGTAGGTAAGCCCCAGACCTTTGTATTACGATATATTGAACCGTAAACTTTTGCGTTTAAGTATCAAACTAAACAATGTGTTGGCGATTTTTTTTTTTTTGGGTTCGGTTTTAATTTTATGATTGTACGGAATTTTGTGGCGATAACCCCTGGTTTTTAAACGCTGATCAACACAAAAATCTGTTAATTGTCAGTCAAATCTCATTTAAACTCTGTGATTGGTTGTAAGTTTTATGGTCAACCAATCACAGCCGTGATCAGTTGTTTCGACAGCAGATTCAATTGATCAGTCTTTCAGAAACCTTTTTCCTATATTTTTTTTCGACAAATAAAAAAAAATGTGGTAACATAGTTTTGAAAAGGTTTACCGAGAATATTAGATACTTCTTTGTTGTCATATAATTCGCACATCATATATCTAGCAAAAGTAATTATAACGAACAAAGCCGAAGGGACAGATAATAAAACACATTAGTGACCACAAACACACCGTCATTAATTCATCTTGGAATCTTATGCCATAACACCAGTCTCCCCGCACGACAGTACTCGGGCATTTAAATTTAGACCCAAACTCGTGTAGGTATAGAATACATTTTACCATGTCATTTTTTTGGGAAAGCTTTCGTGCTACGCGCTATTTTCTTTCAAAGCAAAAGGGATCTTGTGGATATGAGTTAAGGTTCAAATTTGTGTTTTAATTTTCGCTCTTGCGGGTAAATAAGACTTTGAACTAAGGCACGTAGTGTGACGTCATTGTGCGTACATCCTAACCTCATAAACGATGGTTTCTACCCATTATAATAACTATTAAAGTAATGCATATTTCCACCACAATGGCTTCTCAAGTATTTTGGGTCGGCTTCACTACAAATTACTTGAAATGAGTATTATTTGAACGTAAACTATATTATTATAGTTATGAATATGTTTGTGAGTTATAGTGGCCTCTAAAATTCATATTTGGATACACCATAACGGTTTATGTAATAGAATATTTCACGACTTTCACACAACGCCATCTGATTCTAGTCTCAAACTAAGCAGAACTTGTATTATCAGTACTAGACAACTGATAAAAATACTTATATAGAACTAAATACATGCATATTATAGAAAAATACACCCTGACACAGAATAAATGATCGTGCTCATCAAACAAACATTTCTTCTAGGTGACCTCTGGTATAGCAGTCAGGGACACTAACCACTAGACCAACAGGCCAGTCTCAGACTAGACAGTCAGTTTGTGACATCTACTAGTGACATTGCGAATTTTCTAACACCTCAAAATGACACCACAATAATTGATTCTTTCAAAACCTATTTCAATTTCTCCACACCTACTACACAACTTCAAGTCGAAACTACTAAAAGTATTAACATACACCTTTACATAACGATGTCTACAAAGTAACTATATAGCTTAGTATAACGATAACACGAGAGCTTCCCATAATTACAGTGTGGTGCTTGGCTTCCGCCAAATTTTTCCATGATCGCCCTCTCCAAGAAACTTTGTCTTGGACATACTGAGAATTTGATACGGTGACTAAGATTTTGGGTGAAAGTGAGATAAAAAATGAAAAAAAAAACAGTCGTATGTTTTTTGAGTTGAACTTGGCGTTAGATCGTGGAGGTATCGGAAATAGTTAATGTCAGTCGATTTACTTTAGAAATACAGCTCTAGTAGACATGACAAGTGGTGGTACACCGCGCGCCGTGACGAATATACGGCGACAGGCCAGTAATTCTGAATGTAAAAACGCATTAACGATAGTAGAAATTAGTTAAAGTGTGTCCTAATAAAGCTAGCTTGGGGTGCAACCTTTCGCAAATTAAAATTATTATATACTTGCCAGACTCTACACAAATGTATGATTTTACTAAATTATGGTGGAGAGAATAAAAAAAGGTTCAATGACGGTATAATGACGGTCACATCCATTACACACACACTAAACTAAACATTCTTCAACAAATACTACTATAACCATTATTATCACCTCAAAAACTATAAAAAACTCTTATTATAAAATTCATAGCCACCCTGATCCGGACACCGCCATTTCCTACTCGTGAACTTACACAAGCACCAAGTTTCCCTCGTAACTTCTTTTAAGAAAAAAATAAGAGCGTTCTCAACCGTATTCCGTTAATTTAAAATAGGATCCACTTTGGGAGATCATTATTTTTTTTTATTACTTTTTTTGATTGTCTGAGATTTTCCTTTTTAAACGAGCATGTGGATTGTGTGAGCTGTTGGATTGGGTAAAAAGGTTTATTATGTTAATTTTGTAATAAATTTTGATTTTTAGATGATTCTAATGACGTGATTGAGGTTTTAATCATGTATGAGTAACTTAAAATAATAGAGATAGACGAATTTGAAATGTTTTTAAATGTACCAATCAAATTCAAAATGTTGTTATTTCAAGTAGGCCTTTGTAGGCAGTATTGAAACGTATTATTTTACTAGTTCTAGTTACGCATTACAACTGATTTGCGGACCAAAATACATAATTATAAGCAACTACTTCTCTTGACATGAGGTTTTATACGTTCGAACATTATGTACTTTCTTATGCAGGTCAAGGAAAAATATTACCATTTTAAAATATACAGGCACTATATTTCCAAAAAATATTGAAATATTATCTCTATAAAGACCACTAACAATGCAAAAAATATTCCAAAAAGTATTGCAAATCTGAAGCATAATGATAGTTCTCGATCGAACCCACACGCAGTGGCAGTGCAAACAAGGACATGAATAATGTAGAATAGAAAACTTATAAAACTCGTAGAGTTTGTGTTGTATCGAGTTATATAAGCGGGATAGTGTGGGTGGATAGTCCAGTATGGCTGCTATAGACTGGCGGTTTAGACGCTGTGATAGTTTGTTTTTGGAAGCATAGGTTGCGTATAGGCACAAGTTTGATTGCACATGATGAATCGATAATGACTTATTTTAGACAGCAAAAGGGACTTTTTCGCGATGTAATTGATAGTTATTTTCTCCCGACGTTTCGGCCGAATTGCACCGACCGTGGTTACGGGTGGACTGAACTCTCCACCATCGCAAATAAGACCCGTTTGTTGTCTAAAATATGTGTACAAGTTGCGAAAGTTTAAAAACGATTGTGATTTTAAGATAATATAAGTTTTATGTAAATAAATTCAATTGAATGAGACCCTTTCTCGGGGGTGTAAAGATTTTTGTGACTGCCTCAATACGTAATTTGTTCTTTGTATCTTGATAGGCATTTCAAAAATTCAATCCATAAGCACATAACATCCAGATTTAGATATAATATTTGTGGATCACAGACATGTAGCGCGCAGTGTCCATTCTGCCGTCCATAGACTATAATGCCGCTAACCCACATCAGGTCAATTTTGAGATTTTCTGTTTACCTTAATAAGAAAAACAAGCTCTATCGATCTGTATTTACGGTTTATTTTTATCTGTTGTAGTTCTTGAGATAAATATGGTTAATATGCCGTTAAAAAACTTTTATTCATATTTTTAAAACTCTAAACCGCAGTTAAGTATATTTTGTAATCTAAAAAGTGGCTAAGATCCCTTACTTGTACATTTCTACTATTTTTTTTTCCAAATTGCGTAACTAAATTGTCGTTAACTGATTTTTGTACTCAACAGTGCCGTTAAAACTCTTTAACATTTTTGTAGATTACCATTCTGTAATTTAGAATATACGTACTCCAACATTATAAAGCCGTTAACTAAAAATACTACGTAATATTGAGGTTATAATCAGTTAACTGCATTTTAGCATTTTATTGAACATATATTATTTGAGACTTTGCATAATGTATACGACATTAACGTCATTTTCTAAAAAAGTGCCAAAAATATTTAAGCTGGTGTACAACACTAAATTGCGGCTATCTCACATTACTACACTAAAATGCCGATAAGTTGCTCTCGCGACTTACTTTCATACCTGAAACCCTTTTAAAAATCTAATTTAACATTACCGTTTCCGAGGTCTGACTTCGAGTAGAACACCAGTTATTCTAAATCAAGTTTATATTTATATTTCTTTTTCTCATTTGTTTTTGTTTTAATTAACAACTAGCCACCCGCTTCAGTTTTGCACGGGTGCAATTCTGATGTATTGTACAGTCTGGAGCCATAAGTTCATTAGCACATCAAGGATCATATTCGCTTGCATGCTACTGCGTATACATGTGTGCGTGACGTCAACGCAAACATTTACCCGTCATACAGTATAACTACAAGAAGATGACAGTGTGTGGGTAATCCTAGACAAAGATAACAATATATCTGTTTTCTTTCCTATTAGTGTGTAATGAACCTTAGTCAACAAGTTAATTTTCAAATCTACCTACAACATATTCACAATTTTATAATTTAACTAAAACTACCTCATAATTTCTGCGGTGTCTTAATGAACTATTATATAAATTTGATCACGTGTAACAATGTGTGACTTAGAAATGAGTGGCAGTCGGTTCGAATCTCAAGTGATTTGTCAGATCGCTTTTATTTTTCTTTGCTCTTTTATTACTTATGAGCGACATTATTATAATATATTTTTGAATTAATGTTTTTATAATAAGTTGTGTATAATATTTATTTATATATTATATAATATATACTTAAATTGATATTATTACATAAATATATTATAAATCATAACTTTAGGTTCAAATAAAACAATAATAGGTAATTTGAATAAACATTTATTTATATTATTATCTATTACTTAAGTTAAAAAATATAAATATTCAGTTTGTTTTATATTTAAATAAGTGTTATTATACTTCTAACTATATGAGATTATAGCTTAATATATTCATTTTCTCAAAGATGTTCTCAAAGAGAAAAGAAGATTGAAGCGTAATCCCAATTTTACAATCATAAACTAACTAACGTAAGACTTTATTATGACCAGCACGCCCACTGTAAAAAACACAGCGTATTATTCAATATTTAGTATAGCCTCCATTATTTTCAATACAGCTAAGCAGACGTCGCCGCATGGAGGCCACAATATTTGCATATATATTTAAACTGCTCAGGATATCTCTCATCTCGTGCTTTCCATTTTTGAACCAATAAACCTCATACATTTTCAATGGGGCTTAGATCAGGGGAACGTGCTGGCCACGGAATAACTTTAATGTCAGTATGCTTGCTAAACCACTCTTTTACAACACTGGCACGATGTATCGGACAATTATCTTGAACAAAAGTTAGTTCACTACAGTCTTCTATGGGGTAAACATTAGATACGCACAGTCGGTAGCATTATGTCACTAAAAACTTCGACGTAATTAGAGCTGTTCGCACGTGTAGGTATAAATTCCAATTCACTCGGCCCTTGAGCACAAATCCACCGCCACACGTTCACAATTATTCTACTGTTTCATATTCTTCGATCATGACACGTCACTGAGTCGGGTTAATAAGCGGCGGCTAACTACCTTTTCTCTCGAACCCAACGGCTCAATGCATTTCTGTAAAAAACGAAAATTTTGTTATTATCTTGTAACATGTGAATAAACATAAAAATATAGACCACAACAATCATAATTAAATTAATAAAAAAATACTTACAGCCGGTTTGATTTGAAATTTGAGAAATGTTTACAGTAAAATAGAAATATTTATATTTTGATAGACAATATTTGCCCTGGCATCAATAGCAATATTTACTTGCATCTTGATTAAAGATAATCGAACAACAATAATAACACAAACTCTCTGAACAAAGTTTACGAACAAATGAATACCAATATCTATGCGCCCCACCAGACAGTCGCGGTCACGGTTGCGACAAAACAGGTTTGTCACTAAAGCATTATCGTTATATCGCGCTCCTTCTGACTAGGTAATGATGAAAGAGTGCGGGAACCGTGTATGTGTGCAAAATGTTATGCGTATTTGTTATGTCAAGAGGTCGTAAGCGCCACTTGTTTTGATGCCATAAATTTGTGAAATTGGATATGGACTTAAGACCCTTACTGTACGTATAAACCTTCCTCTTGAATCATAATTATCTATTAAAAAAAGCCGCATCAAAATCTATTTTTCATCAGCCTACCACAGTCCACTGCTGGACATAGGCCTCTCTAAGTGTATTGAGTATTTTTAAAGATTATGATTACATAGGGATAGACGAACAGCGGAAATCTTTTATTTTCTTGATTTCCAGTAAATGTATGTCGTGAAAAGGTGTCATAATACATATTATGTCTTTTGTTTTAGCTCAAGCTATCTCTAGGTACACCAAACTTAATCACTAAAAGTATAGGTTTAGTTGCCAAACCGTCATACAGACTAATTGAGTAGCTTTCACATTCACGATAGTAATATAAACTTTAGATTGTTATATTCTTTTGCACAAATATTTTTGTGTTAATGATCATGGTTATTATTCGTTTAGCTTTGAAAAACTAACTGTTTATATTTTGAGTGTGATGAATTAAAATCATTCCACAGGTTTTTTTTTTGTCAAGTAGGTACCTTCTCAGGTACATTTAAAACTTTAAACAGTTGCGATTATTGACTCTGGTTGCTTGGTTCCAAAATAATATATCATATCAAATTACCAATGGAGAAGGACCGGCAAGAAAACTTTTAAGGTACTCTTTTAAATTAAAATGGGTACAATCCCGTACATACGATTAAAGAAAATAATACGCGTCAGAACCGCAGATTACAAACTAAATCGGAACGCTCAGAGATATAAGACCATTTTATTTGTATTCCGATAAAATGTATATATACTTACATATTATGTTGATCCTATTATATGGTATAATATAAAATAATATCGTGTATAAGTATCGAAATTAAATAAAAAAAAATTAATGCCACATATGCGAAGCTCTATGCTAGAAATAAATTCCTAAGTCGAAGTCGTAAAAAGATCAATTCTACCATATTATGTAGGCCAAACTTAAACAAACACTTTATCCAATACACTTTATGGAATGGAAGTTGATAATGTCTGAATGTTTGAATTTTTGTGAGAAGGATGCTTTTTTTATCAGATAGACGTATTCGAAATTCAAATCCAAGGGCATATCTTAAAAATATGTCTCATGTATGTTTTAAGCGCACCAGTTATGACTTTTTCTATAAAAATAGTTTTGACGGTGAATATATAGTTTGCGATTTATGAACGACAAATATCTGAAAAACCGAAATATTCTGTCTATTGGATTCCGTAGTTATCCCAAAGGTATAGACTCAGACAGAAAAGGTAATCTTATAGCCAAAGTGTCTGATATAATTCCTCCACATAACCTTATATTCTGGTATAGCTTGCCTGTAATTATGAACATTTAAATTAATCTGATAAAAAATACTTAAGACTGCTGAAAGTGCCATTTACCTTAATTAGAGACCTTCCTTGTTAGTGATATTAAGTTTAAGAACATCATGTTTTAATTCTTGTTTTCTTTTTCTTCTATTTTACATGATTGAAGGCTGTTTAAAAAATAACTTTACATGCTAGACTATATTTAACTTAACCTGTTATGAACAGCGCGTTACCAATTATACAAGACTTTTCTTACCTGTACTTATTTAATACTATGCTTTATTTGTACGAAAAAGTACTACAATACTTATTTTATTCCATTAATACAGTGTTAACTCACTTTTCATTTTTGCAGTATAATTATGTACATTTAAATAGTATTTACTTTATTTTGATTTACCTGTGAACATCGTATTAATAGTATTCCCTAAAACTATAGGCCACAATTACTTCACTAAAATGCAGTTACCTTAAAAGGTTTTGTACATAACGGCATTTTAGAAATGTAAAGTAAATCTTATTTCCATTAAAAAAGCAACATTAATTTAAAATACTTAAAATATTAGCCTAAAATGTGGCAAAAACGGTTTTACCCTTTTTTAGTCATGGCTTAATTGTAAGAATATTGCAACAACACAAAACTATAATGCCATTATGTGCTATAACGGCATTGTAGTTATGTAATAATCGATAAATTTATACTAAAAAAAAAGAATGTAATAGTTATGAAGATATACAAGTCAAAAACGCCGCTAAACCACACATAACGGCGTTTTAGTGTTATATTCAATAGTATCAAATTATCACATAACATAACTATAACGCCAAAATTGAATTTAAACATTATTACATAATGTCAATTATTTTGACTAAAATACCATTCGATAGAGTTTTAAAATATCTATCTTTCCATATCAAAATATCTCTCATAAGTGAAATAGAAATAAAGTAGCATCCATTTCTTTTTTTTTTTAGTTTCTTGCTCATATCTCAAAATTAGTATTTTGTAGATAACGGCATTATAGTTTATGCACGGCAGCATTAGCGTGGTGACCATCACATACTATCAGAACTTGACACGGCTACTGATTGACAAATCCAACCAATCGACTGTCCACGTATGCATTAGATTTAGACCAAAATATAGCGTCCATAAGTAATCATTTTTGCGAAAACGCTTGCAAATCAAAACGCTAGTCTGAAACCGCTCATACGAAATAATATAACTATGTTTTTTGTTTCTTAAAATCGATAAACCGCTCTGAATTTCATTCGTTTCCAAGATTTAAACTTAATATTATTCTGATAATATATGGACACTCTATATTGTTTGTATGTTATAGATAGTTTTTAGGGGTTTTGATAGAAGTATGGTCTTTATAGTTTTGTCCAAGCAATGTTGTTGGCTTCCAGACTTATTGGATTCAGCTGAATGCCCCGTTTTACATAAAGCGACTGATGTATGTGACTGCAGACTTCTACTGGACTTGTCTGTACACTTAATTTATATTTATTTATTGGTACAAAAACATCGAAGTTTTACTTTTGTTTTTCTGTAATATACAAAAAGGAATTTTGATGAACTAAACTGGATTTGCACGTTTTAAAAATTTGCTCATTATTTCAATGAGTAGGACGCACTGTTACTAAAATTAGCTTATTTTATTTAAACAACACTAAATATTCTAACCTATCTGTAGATACAATATTTGAACTATCTACCTAAAGCTGCCTTGTGCTAAAACATTTTATCTACAAAAAAAAACTAAATCTACAAACTAAAGGTAAAAACTGAATAAACTCTTAAACAACCAAGTTTGTATAAAAATGAAACCACTTTAACATCATTATAAAGTAAAATATATTACGACTAGCGAGTAACCGGCAACAGACACTAACAACCCGCATTGTAATTTTTAACAAAGAAAAACACTAGTTTACTTACAAACTAATTAGAAGTAAGCCAATGAATTACTTCAACTTCTAAGTTGGAAGAAATTTATTTTTTATGCTAGGAAAATTGTAGTTTACAACTTAAGTACTTGCACCTGTATTTTAGATCATTACTATGGCGTTTTACGGCTCTATCTAAGAAGGCCACTTAGTAAGAAGTCGCCTCGAAGTATCGTGCTAACACTTTGTAAAATGAAATGTAGAAACCAAGTCATTTGTTTTTTTTTTGTCTCATAGGCAGATATGCGGGTCGCACGTGGCCAGATATCCTAAAAGACCAAAAGGGACCAAAAGGTCTGGAAGAAGGTAGGGTAGGCTTTTGCCCAGCTGTGGAATAGTATATAAGTTAGAAAAAAAAAATACTCTATAGCTGAAAAAGTGGTGATCTACTAAATCATCATCAATTTTTATGACGTGTTGTGGCCTGCCTTTACTGTTTCAAGTAGTATTTAGACGCAGAAATATTTTTTTTAGGTATACGTATACCAAAGGTGAGTTAGGCAGAGGATAAATTAAAATTAATTCAATACACATTTTTCCATACAATATTCCTTTTAAAAGCCAGCTTGAACGATTATTCAATTCGTTCATGTCAATAGCATTTTTATCATTAAATCACCGTCAAAGCTAACCTCTTTTATAATGGAAAACATTTTTGATATAAATAGCAATCACTAATTGCAAACCGCTTTACGCGCAATCAAATTAAACACGCATAAAAACCCACCTCTCAAATTAAAACCTATTTTTCCTTCATCCGGACAGCATCAAAATTTCTTTTTTTCCTCATATTACCTACCTTCGAAGTACTTACGAGAATCTGGATGTAAATGAAACGTTTCTTGTAAAACAAACATGGTAGAAAAACAGTAGAGTAGGCCCGGAAAACAAAAGGGGTACTATGCTCACCTTGACGAGCAAACTTCATCTTTATTACACTAGGAATAAAGATGAAATTTGTTCATCTGGTTGTTTACACGGAAAGATGGTGAAAGGTAATCACTAAAAGTGCATGTTGGACTTGAAAGATGTTATTGGTTTTGATCGCTTTAATGAGGATGATTTCAAGTAATTAGGAACAACAGAAAACATAATTAATGTAGATGGCTTAGTCTGTGCTTAAGCTTACCTAACCTTCTTTTCAGGGGAAGAAGCCCGTGCTCAACAGTGGGTTGATTATAGGCTGGTATATTTGTATTTAATTCCGAGGTAAACAACACATTGAAAATCTGGACACTATCCTAAAAAAAAAATACGACACAAAATAAGACAATCAGTCACTTATTCTCATTTTTGAGGCTTTATCCGGAAAAAAATCAGGTTAAAAAACATACGTATGACAGATTTCACATTGATCCGTTTATGGGTCCTGCCGTGATTGAGTAACGAACATCCGTCCATACGAAACTGCATTTTAAAACACTAGCTTTTGTCTGTAGCTTTGTCGTCATGGTTTATCTGTTAATCCAGGTTTTCAGCTATCTTTACCACATTTTACTAACTTTGGTCCTGACCTTGAAAGATCTTGAAATAAAATCTACAATTTTACAACGAATAACTTACAAAAACCAAGGCAAAGAAATACATAACAATTTGTCTTTTTGTACTAGACTTAGGCCCAAAATTTCTGTACCTCATTTTCTAAAAGCAGGCCTCAACAATAAGAAACAAATTACTATATTTTCTCCTTCACTGCCACTAAAAATAATGAGTATTTTGCAACATTTGTATAAGATCTTCCCACTTTAGGAACATTTGGCCCGAGCTGTCATAACTTCGAACCCTCGTATTTTAAGTTTTCTCCGGCAATAACTTTTTCATTTGTTTTGTCTGTAACTGTAATAGAAAATACAGGTGAAAATGTAAGGTTAAAATTGAGAAATTTTATGAGGTTTGGAGTAATTGCTTAAGTTCATGACAAATTCTGGGGCTAGTCTTTTAGATTCTAAGGCTTTTAGAATACAAATTAAATGTAAAAAAACAGAGCTATTTCTGGCGCCGCATTTGATTTAGATCCAATTAAATATTCTAGTCCTGATTTACATGGAACTGACTGGTGACCGAAATAGTAGTGTGACTGGTGACCTAGTGTACGTAACATTCGAAATCGGTATAATTTGCGTACTTTCGTCCATATCTATACTCATTAACAGCCTAATGACTACGTTCCGATAGTCCGTAGTCTGCAAAATATAGGTAATGTTTCTTAATAGTCCCACAAAAGTATCTTTTGTTTGTCCACCTACACACCATCAATCAAACATAACAATACTCGAACTTTCAAACACTTGGATTCAAGACAAATCCATCGTCAAATCCTAATCCAAGGAAACGCAAACTAACACCAATACCTGAACGGTAATTAGAGAAGCACAAACTACTCCTATTATGTCGTCAGAGCAACTAACGGTGTGAAGTTTGAGATTGATGTGTTTGCTAACATTCGTTGCGTGCAGGTATTTTGTCGCAGATGCTTTAATTAAAGTTCTCGATTGCTTTTAAAGTGTTCTAGATCTACAAGAAGTTTAGCCATTGGTATCTCTAAGTTCGACTCGGTCTAGATAGATTGAGGTGTTGATTAGCGGTGTTTGAATTTCTTGCTGGAATGGTTTGAGTACCTGTTTTTGCGAGTCTTCTAGTTTAGCTGTTGTTTTTTTGAAATGTTTTGGGAATGGATTGAGGTTCTTATGACTCCTGCACAACTAAATCTGTTGCATTGTTTTCGCTAATATTGGTCACACAAATATAAGTGTGTGTGTATTTTTTTTCATGTGAGAATCGGATGCGTAGAATTTTGCGCACATTGGTCATAAGTATGGTGGCCTTTTTTTGGCGTGGCTCATGGCCACTCACCTCCTTAGGGGAAAAAGTGGGTAGTGTCAGACTCTTATTAACTAGACCTGAACCGCCATGCACGTCTCTCTGACCTTCACTCTCTGGCTTACATCTAAAACTATGAATAACTCACAATAAAAATAACTAAATTGCGTGACAAAAAAGGACTTCAAAGTGAAAAGTTTGCTGCATTGTATAATAACACACTATTACAGCATTGTGTAAAGAATATAAACAATTTTCCAATCGGAGTCGCGAGACGAGACCTTACAAGCAATTTGCTACTTGTTACGAGACGTAAAGCAATCTCAAAGAAAATACAGCATTATATTTTATTCTGTATTAACTTTTAACCTTATTATTTTTATAAGTGCGTATCGCTGACAATAGGAGATTGTAGTATCAATAGACTTACATGTATTTGTAAATAATGTCATATGATAGAAAGTTAATAAAATATTTCAAAACATATACATATATTTTTGTAAACGATTTATCATACTTAAAAGATATAACGGTTTACTCACGCGTATTTATCGGGATAGCCCGACTAGTTTCGGACCCAACCGGAGTCTTTAATCATGAGCTGACGCGTCGGTGGGGTCGCGAGTCAAACGATGATGTAACGGTTTGCTAACGCGTATTTATCGGGATAGCCCGACTAGTTTCAAACCCAACCGGAGTTTTTAATCATGAGCTGCACCGATACAACTTTTCAACAATATTTAAGTCGTACTCCATCATCTTTAAGGACTCGCTTATTTTAGGACGTCCCTTGATCTAATATTATTGCTCTATTCATTTTAACAATTTGTAATTTTGTATTGCATTGAAATTAGAGTGACGGCGTGCTGTATTGTGGAGTTTGTTGCGCTATTTCTTCTCCACAAGTAGAGCACAGGAAGCGGTAAAGGGTGGACGATACAGGATGCTTTTTATGTGTTTTTATTTGACTTTAAAAAAGTGCTACTTATGTTGAACAAATAGGTTTGGATTTTGATTTTAATAATTGTAATGATGTGTAATATATGAGTAATTAACTCAAAGACATTGCCTGTCCCTTAACACCCGATACAAACGAGTTGATACAGTTTACATAAAGCGGTTTAGCTCTACCAAAGCGTTCACCATAACACGAATCGATTAATTTGAATAGATCCTTCGGCACTAGGTTACCTGCAGACAATAGTTAGGCTTAACGACTTTGTTGAGTCTCGGTTGAATCGTTATGGCTAGTTTCGAGAAACTTAATCGAGTACTGGAGAACAATAGTTCTATTGTATGTTTGGTCGAATCATAAACAAGGTTCAAGTCAAGTTTATAGGCAATGGGGCAATTCTCGCTTTTTTGGTAATTAATGTTAAATTAAAGCATAAAGCAGCAATAAAGCAGCGGGCGTGTGGCGTACCTTGGGAGAGGCCTATGTCCAGCAGTGGACTGCAACGGGCTGATGATAATTATGTTAAATTTAAAGAAAATTTTAATTTACTACTGTATATTGCTGTAGTAAATAGGCGTAGTAAATTAAGCGTACTGTATATTTTATTAAATGAGAAGTGTTTCGCATAATATGATGCTTCCAAAATTCCACGTACATACTGGTTGATACTTTAAATGGCGGGTTATTACACTCCCACCGATGATGATTGAAACTATTATTAATAGTCTATGCTGGCATAGACAGGACGTGATTTCAGGAGTAAAATATCGTGTTCGTTGTAGCATAAGTAAGGCTAATACATGGTTTTAGTTTTTGTAATAGATTACTAAAAAGGATTTATCGTAGAAGTTTTGTTTAGCCGAACAAGGATCCTACCATAAAATCAACTTGAATGAGACTTGCCGTTGTGTAAGAGAGATGTCAGTCTACTTGTATAGTGCGCTGTCTCACTCTCGCTACGACAACAGTCGCATTTTAATGTAGCGTGGTGGATTTCCAGAATTAATTCGAAGCAAATCGTAAATAGTTCAAAATTGGATTAAGTACCAAACTTTTTGTGCATGTTGGACTCGCATTGCCTTAGCCTTAGTATTATAAATTGTTTAGTTCGGCTATAACGGTAACGTGATCGGTAAGCAGTAAGTCTTGTAATGCACACTAATTTTCTGACCGATTTTGATCACGGAAATGTTACTATGACACCAGCCAGCTATGCGAGACATATTATTATAATATGTATATAATAGTGCACAAGCATGTGCGCAAACACAGGTGCACTCTATTCTTTTACTCTCATGGCCATATGGGACGACAATCCGACACGACTAGAGAGAGATCAGGCGCAAGACCCACATTTTTACATGTCTTCCGAAGCACGGAAAATGTGATATTTATTTCTAAAACGCACACAACATTCGAGGAATTGAACTCGAGATCTTTGACTTGGTATTCCTACGGTCTTAACTAGGCTATCACAGATTCAATGTACACATGTAATGCATAACTACCCAACTGGATAAACTGTGCACACTGCTGTTTGAAACATATAAATGTACTGCTTTAATTATTCTAAGTGACAAGAAAGTTCGTAATTAAACCAGAATCCTACAGTTGTCAAATTGGAAGAGAGCAAGTCAGAGCAAGCACAATTTGTTAATCAATGCATGTCTATATTCTATCTGAAAGGGGTTTGTGCTAAAAAAAAAGTCATCAAGAGACATGATACTATGATAAGAATAGTTCAAATTCGACTACATAGATAGCCGAGTGGAATAGGTCACCACGCCAATTACCACAGTGCGTGACGTGTCGCGGGCTCGACCCCCGTGTAGGACAAGAATTCTTATGTTCCACAAATGCTTGTTTTAAGTCTGGGTGTCTCTGAGCGAAAGCAAATCTATCCCCGTCAAAACACCAAAATTTCAATAGTAATTCAACTTTGTTCCTACATTATTTTTGCCTCTCACTGCAATATCTCATTTTATAAGTATATCATTGCGATCTAACCCGGTAAGGGCAGTAATTGATTCGACCAGAGCTACAGAATTCAATTCGGAGAGTGCCCCGGACAACCTACGGACACTATTACCAAATGAAATTTTGATTGGAAAAAAACATCAGTACTGATTGCTATTGATTGCCTGCGGGCACGCTTGTATTTCAACGGATTTCCTGATTTATTTTTTTGTCATTTCATACATTTTTTTCCAGAGAATAATTGAAGTGTTGTTTTTGTTTTATATTATTTGTGAAATTTCAGTAGTAAATTGTATCCAGTGTATGTTTCTGCGTGAGTTAAGTATGTTATTTCACTTCAATGTAATCAATATAAGCTTTCATGACAATAATTCATTATCATTAATTTAGCTTTTGTCTTCGCAACCTCTCCATCTCTCTTTACTTTGCACTGACTCTTTGACCTCCTTGTACGTTGCGATCTCGACCGTCTCTTTTATTTTAGAACAAAAACTGTATTTCGACTCTTCCCTTTCTCTTTTCTCCTATATTTCTTCCTGTTTCTCTTTCCTCCCGTCAATTATTAGTTTTCCATTTAATAAATTCCATTACTAACTATCAAAATAAATAAACAGACAAACAGGTTTTCCTGAACTTGGTTAGAATCATTGCTCCAGTGGATTGATTCGTTGAATTCAATTCTTTTTATTTGGGTCTGCTAAACAGATCAGCTGTCTTATTCCATTTTACAGGCCAAAAATGATTTCGTTTCCTTTCGTAACTTAATAAGGAAACAAGTGACCGTCTGATAAGTTGTAGTCAAAAGGTTACATTGTTTGTTTTGTAGTAAGCGTTAATATCAGGAAAGTTGGGTCTAAAGACTATCCAACTATTATTATAAATGCGAAAGTTTGTAAGGTTGTATGTTTGTTACTCTTTTACGCTCAAACAGCTAGAGCAATTTTGATGAAATTTGGTATGGAGTTTGCTGACACCCTGAATTAACACATAAGCTATCTTTTTTTTTAGCTTTTTAACCGACTGCATCAAAGGTGGACAATGTTTTTGCAGCTATAATAGCCTTTTGCGCGGGCGAAGTCTTGGAAAACAGCTAGTATTTAATAATATGAAACTGTAAAGAATGAATGTCGAAAAACACGAGCAAAACCTTGGAATTCAGCTAGTACAACTGCATCACATTAAACCTTATAAAGTTGTGATTTAGTGTACCAGTAACGAAATATATCAATCTAGTTAAATCTCTTACACTTCCATGTCTTGCAAAACCGCCCCGTCACTCCTTATCCCGCAACCATAATAAATTAAATCAAAATACAAAACTTAAATGAATTAGCATAAATTAATGCGAAAATAAATTGATTTCTTAGAAGTGGCCGTAAGATAAAGTCACTGGGTTATTTAGCAGGGCATTAAAATGCAACCGGCGGAGTGTCGACGATGCCGGATACTTGGACCAGATGTAGAGTAACTAGATGTGATAATCTTTTTCAAAATGCACTCGACCTTATGGGAATTTATGAGACCGGGGAGTATGGATACCCGCACGAAGTAAGGGTTTCCGTTGCCTCTTAGAAAGAACAACCTAAAAATCCTCTGTAGATGTTATAACCCACTACTTTAATTTTCGATGATAAATTAATAGACTTAAGTAGAACATTTTTTATTTTGCAGCACAATTATAATAGCAGTGACGTAAAAAATCGACGGTAAAGGCACAATGGAGGTATAAAATTAGCATGTGGTACGGCGGTCTACTACCACCTCTTGAAGTAAGACTTGCAGCTGTGGCAGAGAGACGACGCTCCACGTTATGTAGTACTAACTACGCTGTCACGATTCCACAACTGCAACAGTTTTTTTAAGAAGATGTGGAAGAGTACATGGGTCCATGTAGATTCGGTTCAAAAATGTATCTTAGCATATAGATTAACTGCTAAGACAGTGTGGTGCTAAAGGTATGCTTACAATTTTTCTTGAATGGATGAAAGAAACAAATTAGAATAGAAACCTAATTAAGTTTATAATTTCAATCAAAAAAACTTAATCATTTAACCGTAATCTGGTAAGAAAATTATATTAATAGAAAGTTTTGAGGTAAGTATTTTTACTAATAAATCTGTTAGTATAGGTTATACTATAATTTTCAAGTTAGGACTCAAGTCATTGTGGGAGAGAGATAGAGCAATACACTATTTACGTATTTACGTCTTACTTTCACAATCTCATACAAAAGTATACAAACTTACAAAATCTTATAAAGGACGTTGGTACCTGAATTCAATTGGTTTTAATATTTCTCAGCTTGTGAACGTTTTTTATCGCGCAATTGAAAGCCGCCACTTTAGCAGATTTTATATTAAACGGAGATAAAAATAGCCCAGAAATACTTAACATTCAAATAAATATTGAATTCTTGGAATGACCAAATTAAGTTTTATAAAATTTAAGTTTATTTTTAAAGCTTGTAAGATCAAAGTATTAATTTTCAGTAATTTCGTGCTTTTATCGATTCAAAATTGTTTTCAGATCAGACCTCAAATTTTAAACCTAAACGACCTCTTATCAAAAACAATCCCAAGAAACTAAATAGCTTTTGAAATTATCATCAAAATAATTGTCAGGGTCTATAAAATACTTAAATTTTATTATTACATACTTATATTGTCGTTTCCAGTTTAACTTTATTTCTAGACACAAGTTCAGAGAAGATCTAGGTCTGAGTTCGTGAATTTGAAACTACGGAACTGTGGTTTGCACTTCGACGTGCTGCAGCGATACATTGCTAACTATTCACGCAGCCATATTTGCATAATATTGTGTGTTGGAAAAATATAGGGTAACGAAGATAGGGAGAAAGAAACATGCTCTTTGTAAGAGTATCTTGCTTGCATCTACTTTCTTTGCGAGTTAGTTAGAAATTCTTGTTGCTTCTGCAGGTTTCTTTACCATATTCCGAGATCCTGACTTGGAAAAGTGTAGTCTTGGTACAAAACAATTTCATGTAAAGGATATATTATGAATCTCCTGTTTCGGGTATCGTTTAAAATCTTCCATTGTTTCCAAAACCTTCCCAAAATAAAATTCTTTGTATCGAACCCACTTTTAAATCGGGAAAACTTTCTTTGATATTTTAATTACATAAAAACAAATCCATTAGACTTCTAAAAGTTACAGCAATTCATGTACTCCATTTGAACTATAGCAAACTTTTGAGACAGTATTTATCCTCATTATTTTAAGTAACGAGAGAATTGTGAGGCTTCATTCTGCGTTATATTATGAAATTCTCTATCTTTATTACATTAAGAACATTCATCATAAGTCTGTCTGAGTATTCTATAAAGACGGGGCTTAAGTGTCATCAAAGTTTTCAACAAAAAACTCGGTCAAGTGCCAGTGGATGTAAGATGTAAGGTTCCATATTTTTGCAGGCTCGTTAAACTAATTTGTGTCTTAAATTATTCCAGATTTATCTTTCAGAAATAGTTTTGTTTCTGGTGTTATTTTCGTATTGTGGATTCTTATGTTTGTTAACGTGTCTACTAATTAATTTTGCATCATTTACTTAACATTTTATGTGAAGTAATTTTAGTGATAATGTAGAATTTTTAGATTTTTGTCTAGATTGATACCATACATTTTACATACACCTCATCTTACAAGCACTTAATCCAATCTTGTTCTACAAAAGTAATTTATTTATTTATCAGTTTATTTATTTATTTTATTTATTTATGTCAAATTGCCAATCACTGTTGTTTTTCTGTGGTCTAACTAATTTAAATTTGAGAATACGTACATGAAATGGCCAATAACCCTCTTTTAAATAAAGATAAACCATCTTCTTATTCTGGTATCTCTCCACTACGGGAGGTTGACTATTAACTCTGCATAGCGCGTTCTATCTGTGGCCTGACTAAAGAGTTCTTCTTTGAAAATAAATCTAGTTAACTTAATTAACCACTCTAGATAAACCTCCTTGACTCCACGAGACCCTGAAAATTATATAGTAACAAGCTCTTCAGAGTCCGGTTTCCGCGCCAGGCACAATACTTCCGTAAGGCATTGTCGTTTCAAAACTTTGTGTCTGTCTCCAAACTTCTTACTTTACATTCTTGCCTTATTTAAGGGGAACAACCAATTAACGTTTATATAGTGGTTTTGGTAGTCTTGTCTAGATAGAAGAGATTTTAATGAACGTAACAATATTTTTGGTCGATTATAGTTAAAGTCGTCAAGTTCGTCCGCGGCGAAGGTGGTGCGACGATCTAGTCAGACTTGCGGGGCGCTCGTAGCCAGAAATAGCAAAAGAAAGGAAGGTTTGAAAGAGAATGGGGGAGGTATTTGCTCAGCAGTGGGATCTCAGACAGACTACATAAAAAAAAATGTGAAAGTAATATCGGCCTGTAAATATCACAGTATTACGTTGAAGTCTCGTGCAAACAGACTATTTACTACTAATATAGTACCCGTATTATACATAGCCTCTACTGTCACACTGGTAGGCAATTGACTCCCTCTATTTCTTCCAGATATTTCTGTCTCTCGTATATTCCTAACTATCCAAGAACATATTTATTTTCTGTGGTAGATTGCGTTTGCATTTAAATTATCATCATCTAACTAAAGAAAAGAATTCCAAACATTATCTTAGCTAACTTTTAATGTCCAATTAACATTATTTTCGCTAAATAGCCTTTATTTAAATTATCATAACATGTAAATTTTCCATAAAACATAAAAATAAAAATTAACATTGTTCTAAAAATATACAAGCAATAATAACTTAATAATAAAATTCTAGACTAAATTAAAACGTATTAAGAAATTTATCGCTTCAAATGAACTTATTTAGAAACTCAAATTATATTTAACGATCTGAAAGCCTAGTACTACTGCTTAAAGTGATATAAGTGCAAGTGTGTGAGGGTGATAGCGTGCTACATGGTATAGAACGTTGTCTCTTTTCCACAAATGCATAAATATTACTTTAATTGGTTGTGGTAGTCTCTCTGAATAGCGTTGTGAGTTTGTGACCTCCAAAGGTTGTGAGATCAAACGCCTAGACGCGAAACAAATAGTCGTTTGTTATTTATTCTGAGTACATGTTATAATTATCTGTAAAATACTAGATAATGTACTATTTGAAAGTCTCAAGTATTTGTGTTAGCGTACCTAAAGCGTGGTAGCGTACGTTTTAGAGATGATTATATATATATTGTTTGATATCTGTAAACTTTAAATCGATCTTTTAAAGGGATTTATTTTTACGTGTTAATATAGCTATTTTTTTAAGTCTATGCTGGTTAATAATTGTATTAATCTTTGATTTTGTGTATGTAAAAATAAAGGTAATACTAGAATTATATTAAGTCTTTAAAAATTTAAAATTCAAATTTTATTTTAAGATGGCACTGTATAAGGCTATGTTTGACTATAATAATCCATTCTCAGTCAATTCCCCATAAAGCCAGATGGTTCCAGAATTCTATCTGAAAAAAAAAACAACATTTTGTAACGAAAAACTAATTTGCTTACCTAATTACATTTTTTTATGATAAATATCAAGTCTAAATATACTCCCAAAAAACAAAATCCAAAACAAAAATTGTTCTAAACAAAATTGTTTCAAACTCAGGCATAACTAAACGTACTTTATATGAACATCAAACGAGACACGTCTGTTTCGAACAAAATACGTTTCGTTCATCGGCACGAGAGTTTCACTGTTGTAGGTACAACTTCAACTGTTAATTTGTCATTGTCATCGCTTTAATTTCTACGTAGGAATCGGTGGGGTGTCTTTGTAAGCGGTTGAGAGGTTTTTAAGAAAAGTTTAAAGTTCTAAGTGTTAGCGTTTTGCCGTGTCGCAATAAAAGTATTCAGTATTGAGCTTTTCTTGAGAGTTGTACTTAATTTTAGAACGATAGGTGTTACAAGGTTTGTAACAAACCTGGGCTAAGTAATATTTTTTCAAAACTTCCTTCAATTGTCGTGGTGCTCTTATAATATGTATGGGTTGTATGCACGATATGCTAGTTCGATCCCAAGCGTAGGCAAGTACCAATGTGAGTGTTTCAAAGTTGTACTATATCCTTTCTTCATTATTCTAAAACATAGCGCTTTAGAATAATGAAGAAAGGACAAACGGTGAAAGAAGACATTCCTTCCCTGTATGGGAAGAGGCCTGTGTGTATAAAAGCTGGTTTATTTTTATTATGCAAAACTTCTATCATTATACCATAGCTTAACTAAATTATCTTTTGTTCATTCCCGGCTATTATTTTTCTTAAATAGTTTCGGTATTGTCTCAGTGCTTAATTTATTACGCTCTCCTCATCTTCTCTTACATATTTTAAGATGAAATATTAATAATTTGTTTTTGAATTGTTGGTTTTAATATTCTAGATTTTGGTTGCCCACCACACACTTATAACATACTCTGAAGTTTTTTAACCCCGTATCTTTTTTGACTTAACAGAATATTCTTGAATATACAGATTAAGTATATTCAGAAGTAGTAGACTTTATAACATCAATATTATTAATACCTATTTAAGACATAAGATGAATAATATTAGACTAGCTGTTGCCCGTGACTTTGCTCGCGCAAACGATTATAGCTGCAAGAACATTACCCCTTCTAAAGCAGTTAAACTGTAGCCTATATAGTTGTAACGACTTAAATAAGGGCTTACACAGTTACCAATTGCAGGTGTACCAACGTTCTCAATCATAATAATATGTAATAACTGAAACTAAATAGAGTAAAAAATAAAAATATGCTTAAACTCCTTTATTGTTAGGTTAGCCTCGTGATAGGTTTTATTAGCAAAATGCTTTGAAGCAAAAATATCCATTAGATTTTTAAGCCCTCACATGAGCCTAAAAAGGTTTTATTCAACAAAGAAAGAAATTAAACCAACGCAAGATTGATGAACCTATTTCAAAATACCATTATTTACTATTCTTAAATAAATTTATTTACAACTTAATCTGTCAAAGATATAAATTATACTCCATCAATAAAATTGACGAAAAAAGAATTTTGGTCAAGAATTATTTTCGTAATTCTTGTAATAAACCAATTGTTACGCAAACTGTAAGTTTTCGCAAACTACTTTAACTAACACTTGAACAGTTAATTTGTCATTGTCATCACAGTAATTTGAACGTGGATTAGGGTGTGGTTTCAGTGATAGCGGAGGTTTTCTTGACTATATTTAGTTGTGATTTTTGCTCATGATCTTTTTGGCCTTCTTAGCTTAATTAGGTTTATGCATAAACGCGATAAAAAATATACAAAATACCTATGTAGTTTAATTAATTCAATATGATAATGATTAAATATGAAAAGTGATTCAAATCCTTTGCAAATAAGACCAAATACGGCGTGGAGTATTGAAAACATAAATTTAATTGTAGTTCGATTTCAACTGTGCTAAAAGGCAACATAATATAAAAAAATACTACAAATGAAACCTGAAGCATTCTCTAAAACAAAAAAAAAAACAAACATTAAAATAAAATAAACCTAAATATCAAATCGCTATTACTTAAACCCGACCTTACGCCGGCGACTTTAATAGCTTTTGCGGTAACTTGTGAGTCACGCTCCATTTAAATGTGTAGCTGAATAAAAGTTGCGTAGATATATAATAATATAATACATGTATATTATACGCTTTTGTTTACTTGCACGACGTGTTTCGGCGAAGCTCTGATTATCGCTGTGAGCGGAAATTAACAACTTTTCCGGGAAAGCAACCTGCTCGGGAATATACCTTTAGTCTTTCCAATATTACAGTGGAATAATTATATATTTATAGAGTATTAAGTCGTCATATAAACGCGTAAAAAGCGAGCTACACCTACGTTGTCAAATCGTAGCATGACTGTGGCATGATATAATCGTAGGAGTGTCGCATTGAACAAAGTGAACAGACGATGTGTTGTTGATGTAATAAAAAACGCATGAGTTAACCGTTTATCAGTTTATTACTAATAGTCATACATTTTACAAGACTAATAATGATCGTGCTTATCACACGAACATTTGTCATGGGTAGGAATCGATCCCACGACCTCCGGTATAGCAGTCACGGGCACTCACCACTAGACCAACAAGCCAGTCAATAATAGATTAATTCTACAGACAAGTGAATTCGGTGCTTAAATTTAATGGTTTGGGCATGTTGAGAGGCTGAACCAAGATGCTTAAATGGTTTGGTTATGTTGAGAGGATGAGCGAAAGAAGACTAACGAAACAGATATATGAGTGTAGTTTGAATGGAGTTGTTGGGAGGGAAAGACCACGACAGACGTTCCATGACCAAATAGGGAAAGTCCTAAAAAAGGGTCAGGTCAGGAAAACCGATGGGCGTGTATGAAGCGATTGATGAGTATCATGGATGAAGCTAAAGTGGTATGCCAGGATCGTAGCAAATGGAAAGATGTGATCTCTGCCTACCCCCAAGGAAGAGGCGTGACGTTTATGTCTGTATGTATGAATTCGATCCAAGTAACCTGCCGGCCACCTAACTCTAGCATATTATCCTTATTCTTGATATCCGCATTATTACTCGTTATTACTTCTGTAAATATAAATCTGATATCCCTCATATGTTTCCCACCTTTGATCTTATTATTACAAAAACACCTTCAATCTTTTACCAGTTACATTTTTACATTTATTTTCGTTCCTTTTATCAAAATTGCTTCATACATACTATAAGTCATTTGTTCGCTTTTTTTCTCTGCATAATGTATATATTTTCCATTAGAAAATTATGTTGGTTTTTGATTTGTTCTAGATTTCTTTTTTTCTTCAATTATTTCTTTTTTTCTCATCCAAAATATGAATGTAATATGTTTATCTTGCTATTCATTTTGACATTAACAAGACATGAATATGCTTTGAAAGTATGAAATATTTTTCTTTATTTTGTCTTTTATTTCTTTCTCCATAATGTGTTACTCAATCTTGAGAGTGAAACAAATATCTGTAATCAACGTGACCTTTAAAATGTGCCATTGGAATTTCGACCGTAAAACAACTATCCTAGAGCACAGTCAGAGTCGTTGCTAGACGGAGTTTTAATTTCAATAGTACTAATATATTGCCAGAGTGCCTCTTTCTGACAACTATTGAAACTAAAAAAATCTTAATAATAATAATTTAATTATGAGCACGAAAGTTTTTAAGTGTGGGATGGATGGATGTTTGTTAGTTTTTCACCCGCAAACGGCCGGATCAATTTTTACAAAATTTAGTATGACACCCTGGATTAATACAGAGGCTTTTAAACCGACTGAGGTAATGTTTATATATCTACAGCCAACATTCGAACGAACCACGTCGCGCACAAAAGCTAGTCTAATATATTATATGTATAGATGATTGTAAAATGGCAAACTTTATTGAAAAAAAATGTTCTTTATGTATAAAGTCTAAAATCTAAGTTTTTTCACCAAATTCCGTTCCAATACCGCCCAACAGTCTCATACAAAATATATTACTCTACCAAACATAAATTACTCTCGAAATGTTCCAACAAATCCTTAAAGCAATTCGCAGCAGTCTAAAGATTTCACGGTGTGTTTGTTACAAGCAATATGTTAGAGAGACCCAGTAACTCAACTTCGAGGAGTTTTATAATTCTTTGATAGTTGGTATTCGTTTTATGAGGTCAGTGACATGAGAAGCGAGAGGTTGTTTATAGCAGTAATATCTATGAAACTTGACGTCGTTGTGGTAAGTGATTTTTATGCTTTTAATGTTAGAATCGCCTGTTGGTCTAGTGGTTAGAAACCCTGACTGCTGTAGGTACTGGAGGTCATGGGTTCGATAAGGTTTTTTGCATGTACCTACTAGAGGCTTTTTAAGCAGGCCCGTCGTTGCGCGTCGCGTTTAGCTAAAAAGGGTATATACAATTTGAGAGGTAGTAGTAAAGGCACTGGTGGTTAAATGGAAGAATAAAAATACTACTAATGACTCTAAAATTGCCTTTCTTACCTGCCGAGTAAATTAGGCAGATTGTTTTACCATTTTTTTCCACATTTTCCGAAATTGTAAACTAAAGTCCTTGTCAAATTATTCAAAAAGTACGACGTACGACAAAAAGTACCAACGAAAATAATAACGTAACGTTAATCATTAAGTACAAGAAAGTATCGAAAACACAATACAGGTACCAACAAAATCGCTTAACATCCGCCAAAATAAAATCTCAAACAAAAATCAACAAAAGGTTATCGTTGCATAACATTTTGAACACGCTATGAAAAAGGTTACACGTATTATAAGCCCTTAATGTATTTTTTCCCGAATCTAATGAACCATTCACCTGGAGACGGCAGCCGTATAATTTGTCAAGGGGCGCCATCAATGCCCCTGTTACCAACACCTACGAAATCACCATTTCTTTAAAAAGATTTATTGAAAGCAATTTTGAATAGAATGCGCTTTTGAACTTTGAATTTATTATGCTTTGAAGACAGTTTCGTGTTATTGTTTGGCGGATTGTAATGAAAATAACCATTGAAATTGTGAATGGAGGTTTTATTTTGAATTTTTTGGAGTACTCCATCAAATCGTTGCTTTCAGTTATTGTAAGCCTATTACAGGTATTGAAATGTTAAGATGGATTTTTATGGTTCTAATGTATATGAAAAATAAATCAGGATATTATTATGACATCTATTCCTTTCTTTCACCACTTCTAGTACTCCTCACATGAGGACTAAACGCTTGGTTATATGGCATATTGGTCGTTCGAAAATATAATAGATAAAGATGGCCCTCTATTGTTGTAAATGCACTACTTAAAATCAACATTACCTCTCAGACTTTCAAGTTTGCTGTGCCCAACATGGGTCATTATCATCATCTTCCTGCCCTTATCCCATTTTACTTGGGATCGGCGCTACAAGTTTTTTTCTTCTATTCTCCCCTATCAGACATCACACAATCATTCATTCCTTTTTCATTGGTCACCCCGCTAGGTCACCGCGTGATGGTCCATAATAATGACTCATTTGTACTTTAAGCCCTTATAGTTTGTTGAGTGCAAATAAGGTATCAAGAGGATGCTTGTTTTAAGTCTGGGGTGCTTTCACGTGTATAACAATTTTTAAATGATCCTCTATAGACTGATAATCAAAGTAAAGACCCAACTCTCATCTATTTGCCTTCGAAGAGTACTTGAGTTCTTCGGTCACATCGCCAGCAAAGAAGGGAACATCCTAGAGCAACTAATGGTCACCAGAAAGGTTGACGACAGGAGACCAAGAGGATGTAGCCCAACTAGGTGGACTGACCAGATCCGAACAACCTTGGAGACCAACTTACACGTTGCCCTCCATTCGGCTAAGGAGAGAAATAAGTGGCGTGCAACTGTTCGGAACAAGATCATCCCTCAACTAGGAAATCACGACCCACAGTAATGAGGATAACGACGCGAGGAGGAGGAGACTGATAATTAATAGTGCGAAAAAATCCAAAATTGTTCTTAAATAGTCGTTTAAAATAACTGTCAAAACCTTAAAGCTCATATGGCATCAGTAAACTTGAAAAGTAAAGTATTTTAAAAAGTGAGTTCGCTGAGATATTGCTTGTTCGGGCACTTCGCACATTCGATCCCAAATCTTTGGACTTAGCTGCAAGATATATTGAATTTTGAACACTTTAAAGTGGAAAGCTTTCAGTTAGGTTCGCGAGAATATCGTGTTCGCTTTTGTTACTATTGATATCTGCACTTTTCTTAAAGATACTACAGTTAAATTGTATCTCTCTTTATGAAATAGTTGCTTTAATTTCCTGCTTACTTTTCAATGTAAATTCAAACGATAGATCGATTTTATTACAGAAAAATTCCGATCTATTACAACTTTATGTAACTAACTGAAATATTTTTGTTTGAAAATGTTTTAAAAATCAAGTAGCTTCCTCGACTTTACCTTGACGTGGTTTTTAATCATTGTTTTTCTCTTCAAATCAGGATACGATTAAATAAATTTCATTTATGAGCATTTATGAGTTTCGTCTATTATAAAAAATATAAACAGATTTTTTTGGCCGAAAATTCGTATAATTATCAATATCAATAATTAATCTTAACAGAAAATCTAAATAGATAAATAGCACAAACAAATTCTGTAAGTACCTGGTTCGATGTTAATACTATCTAAGGAACTGCGACCGTACGTCACCGAGGGTGGAATAAACTGAAAGCCTACCACCTCTTAAACCTTTTAAAGTAATATTATTGAAGTTGTGGAAGAGAGACGCCGCTCTACGCCATGTAGAGCACTATCTCTCTTTCACGATCACTATAACAATGGTTAAAGTGGTCTGTATACTGATACGCCAAGGATTTATGACGTCACAAGTAATAATATTGTCCCGGAGATAGGGTTAAGTATCAGGATTTATTAGTTGTCAGAAGTTAAATGGATATGGATTGACTGATAGCCGGAAACCTTAGTAATATTTGTAGAGTTGTTTGAAAAGACAAGATCAAAAAGTTAGGTTAATGTAAGAAAGTAAGTTCCAGTAAGCCTAAAAAGGTACTTTAAAAACGTTAAAGTTAATAGTTATGGAATCTAAGTGCAAGGTTGCAAAATTACATTTCTATGGAGAAGATTCTATGTAATTTATTTTTGGTATGTATGTCTGTATTTAGAAATATAAGGATGTTTATCAGCTGTCTAGCACTTATAACACAAGCTTTACTTAGTTCGAGACTAGATGGCGTTGTATGAAGTTATTGGCTAACATGGTAGTTGAATTACTGTTACAAATCAACTATTAAATACTTAACTCACTCAAAATCTCAATTATTTTTTCATTACTAACATACATCAATCCATCCCCCTCGCACACAGCAAAACTATGCATAAATAATAAATAACAGAAAGAGATAAAGTTTTCACACGGCGTACTGTATCGCCAACATACGTCAGCTCTCGGATTTTATTTGAATACATAACATTTTATGTATTTTCCACTTCGTCGCGAGTTACTAACACTTGTTTTGTTTGTTCAAAGGTATGAAATGTGTTTGGGTATGTTGATTAATGTTTCGTTTGTAGATTTGTAAGTTATATACCTGTATTTTTATAGTTTGCACTGGTTTTTGTGATGACGACGAAAGTTATGTTTATAGTTAGTTTATTTAGTCTCTAGCGAAATTCGCACGATAGCAAAAAAAATAATATTCAGTTCATCCACGTTAATAAATCCCAAAAACGTGTAGGTTTTGTAAACGGCAAACTGTTCAAAAATATAAAAAAAAAATTACTACTTTTTTTTTCTCTCTCTCTTTCGATGATTTATCATTATCATCATTCCCCTGCCCTTATCCCTATTATTATTTGAAATTCGATGACTTATACCAATCCAAAAATTGGACTTACCTAAAAGAAAAATACATCACAGGTAAGAACTTCTAAAAACCTACTTCACACGAAATTACAACCTAAAGATTTCCATTGATCCCTTTATTCTCAAGAACTCCGTCTAGATTCTCCAAACATCTCTAATTCAATTATAAGTAAAAGCAAAATTCCAAACAAATTGCCGAACCGTGTGAAAACGGCAATTCATCAACCGTACCATTGAGTTTATCTTCACAGTAATTAACGTACTCAAAGTCATGTGTACCAAAAAACTTTTAAATTACATCGTCGAAAACTCATTTTGAAGTCAAGTGGGGTCTCAGTTTGAGATAAATGCTCTGGAATAAATAAAGAGGGGATATTTCAAATAGTTGTCTTAATGATCGGAGTGACGATCCAATGTTTGATGTCATTATTCAAACAGTCAATGTACTCTTGATTTTTTCTTTAAAAGGCCATACTAATGTCAAAGTGAAGCAGTTTTTTTTTAATACGAGTCTTCCACTAAAGAATTTAAGTATTGTATCGGGGGACGTTTTATAGGCATTTAATTCACATGCACAAAGAAACCCAGGCTCAGAGCAAACATTTATGGATCGGACAAATTCTTGCCCTGCTTTGCTTGAACCAACTTTTTGTATGTTGTGTGCGTTTTAGAAATACATATTACAGCTTCCGTGTTTCGGAAGGCACGTAAAAATATGGGCTCTGCGCCTGATCTCTCTCTGGTCGTGTCGGATTGCCGTCCCATCGAGCTAGTAAAGGAATAGAGAGTGGACCTGTGTTTGCCAATATGTCCAGCGTAGCTGGCTGGTGTCATATTAACCTGCCTGTCATATTAAGCTGCCGCGTGGCCAAAATTGGTCTGGACATTTTCATTACTATTGCTGCTATGGAAAAGAGAACGCACTCTACCCCGACGTCTAATCCTTATCACTACAAAACGTAATGATAGATTCATACCAGAACTAGTGAAAACATCATGTGTTCGAAAAAGAGAACGTCGTTTTTATGTTCCACAACATATCTCTAAAATCCTATAAGTCAATACCACGTATATTGATTCCTTCCACATGTAATCCAAACTCGATGAGTTTTTACATCGCGTATTATTGGCTCTTCACAATCTTCAAAGAGGTTGTAGTACCAAATATGGTTTTCAAGTTTTTTAAGAGCTCTTGTGTTCGTTACGGACTTACTTTGACCAATCCTGGTACTATGAGTTCTTGAAGCACGACTGTTACCAGTGTGAAAGTGAGATTCGAATACAAACAGTGTATAATGCTATCTCGCTTTCACAATGACAACTTTTTTGATTTCAAAACTCGTGGTACAGGCTAAAGCCTGGTTTATTTTGATTCAGTAGAGGCTTTGAGTATTTCGTTTTCAAGATAAGGCTATATAAGGGTTTCTCAAAACGTTGGTCTCAAATGTCGATTGGCAAAATTATTTTGAGCCCAATCAATGTTATTAAGAGTATTGATTGATTGAAATTAATTTTATTTACTATAGTAACTTTTGGATTGAAATAAATAAACTTGCTAACTGAAGTATGTTATTATTATGTAAGTCATTAACGTGTACCTTGAGATTTTGAACCCGTTTTTCTTTTTCTCCTAAACGAGTAATGTTCGGGTCATTTCGACACCATATGAGGGTTAAGCAATAATGAGTGATTAGATTTCTAAATGAGGAAACGGGTTGATTTATGTTGCTTTTTGTGGGTTCAAAAGATGTTGGGTTAAAGGTTTATGTCCTAAAGAAAGTAACATACGACTACACATGAGGTATTTTTTCAAGACAAATATGTATGGTTTAAGCTAGTTCACTAACAGGCAGAAAAATATCTAGGTATAAGTTTCTCCGTTTCAAAATGCTTCGTAAAAAATGCTGTAGGTTATTCGTCTTCGAGTTTTTAACCTACCAAATCAAAACTATTCCGGATTTTTCGCTCGAAGCCTTATATTTCAATAAATTTCATCCACAAAAATCAAATACCTCCCAATCAAAAAGTCGCACTTCACATTCGACATACTAACACCTACCGTGTCACCAAAACAAGTATCAAAACTTCCAAATATTTGTCGTTCATTCCGAACAGACGGTAACTATATTTTTTATGCATTCCGACCGGCCGGGAATGCATAGTTTATGAGATCGAAATATAACAGATGGACACATCGATGGACAGTTTCTATTTTCGTCAAACGATTCCAATTTTGGGGGTAGAGTCACAGTATAATAGTATATACAGTACTAAGTCTGCCTAATAATAAGCACAACGTCTTCGCTATCGGATCATCGCACGACCGTGGCATGATACAGCCGCGAGCGTATATCAAAGACTTACAAAGAATTTTAATATTGTCGACTCTAAGCTCTACCCCTGTAACGCACCGCGCGACTGTTTTTCATTAACCAGCCTATATACGTCCCACTGTTGGCTACAGGCCTCTCTCCATGTAGGGAAGGTTAGAACATTGATCACGACGCTAGCTCACTGCGGATTGGTGGTTACGGACTCCAATATCACCTTTTTCGGTAGTGTCGTGACTGAGTAGAACTTCTGTATGTATTTAAACTGTGGTTGAGCAAAACGAGCCACCGTCTGGTGCCAGGCGGGACAGGCGACGTGTATTCGATTTTCTCATTTTGTTTTCTCGATCTTATTTTTTTTCGGCCATATTTGAATTTTAGACAATTAGATGCGTTTTCAGATAGAAACGTGTGGAAGAAGAAGACATGCTGCGCCAATCCAAACGATGATGGAACGATGATGATGAGATATGTTTGGTTATAGTGATTTTTTTTTTGAATAAATTATAATATTATGATTAAAATATTATTCTAAAACGTGTTTGATTATCTCGTTTACGCTACAGAAAATAGCATAGCCTCCTCTTCTTAAAGTCGGTTCCTACAAAATGTTTTTTTTCTTCGTACATAATTTGCAGGTACTAATCTCTGTAATTCATTTTTTATACTAAACATTTTGGCAAAAGTGTTGAAACTCACAACCATAATTCCAGGAACACTTTTATATACCAAGGGAGTCACTCGCCGCGTATTACCAAATTATACAATTTAAAAAGCCTCCCTGAAATTGAGCTGTAAATCCTACCGCCATTCAAGCTTCGCGTCATTTTTTGACATTAGCCCTACAATAAAAACTGAAAAGTTATTTGTTTTAAACGCCGTTAATATGTTGGTATTATGTAAATTCGCCACCCGTGATTTGAATAAAAGAATTGTTTATTTTTTTCTTCTTTTTTATTTTCGTCATATCTGTAGCTTACAAATAGGTTTAATTTGAATTTAAAATAAAGCTGTCGGGTTGGTTGTTTACCCCGTTTCTCTCATCTCTCTCTTCTAAAGTTAGTATGCGAGAGAGGGACAAGTATATATACCTTGTGTAAGTCTGTCTCTGTCTTTGAGGGGAAAATGAGAGTCCTAATAATTGTATTATGTAGTGAAGAGCGTTATTCTTTACATATTTTATGCTGAATGAGGGTAGTTTTCACCCCTTTCTCTTCAAAGCTCTATTAGAATTCATAACTTTCTGTTTTATAATTAAATAAATGGCACTTTTACGTAAATACCGTACTTAAGTTAGCTTGCGTAGTTGTTAGTTGGGAAGAATGGGAAAATAAGTAGAATTTACTATAAATAAATAAATTTAGCTGTCTTTTTGTGAAAAGTGTTTTATAAGCTCAAGCAAAAATTTGTTTCTTTGAGATTATTTTTTAGAACAGTTGACTGATTTAGATAAGATAATCATGAAGTAAGCAAAATAAATGAAAGCTGGAGGAATTAAGGAAGGAAATAGACGAAACTGCGAAGCTCAGTTAGTGTTACATACTAAGTTTCAGTAACTAAACTTTGCCCAGTAATTCACAATTTTAATGTCATCTTTGTACTTTTAAGTAACATTAATATTAGTTACTAAATACTCTTCCTTCTGCGACTAAAACTGCTATACTTCCACATCTTACTTAAGGTTACACTAAATGTTAAAATCTCTTCTATGCGACATACGACGTTTCTAGCCTACAAGGGATTATCGCTACACAACTTCCTCGAGTAACGTACAAAAGCACGCGTCGTTAGAGCCTAAATTCGTCTGTTGAGCCAAGTGTCGCTACGTAAATAAGAATTTAATATGTAGTTTACAGTTTCTTTCTACTTTTATAATGATTACTTATTAATATTCAATATTAGACTTGCTCATTATACTTATAACGTTAACTCACGCGTATTTATCAGGAATGCCTGACAAGTTTCGGACCCAACCAGATTCCTTAATCATGACGCGTCGGGGTCGCGAGTCGCACTGTCAAGTCTAGTTTGACTTTAATATAATTATGCATCTATTCCACGTCTACTTTACCTAAAAGATTAGAATTCCAGGAAAACTAAAACTCTTTACTAATCATACCATATTCCAATAAAAGAAAATGAAATGAAAACATATTTGTTTTTAGACCCGGATTCTTCCTTTCGTATATTAATATGGGAATATTCAATTCTTAAAACTACTTAAAGAGAAAACTATATTTTGTTTTAACGGACAAAATATATCTTTCATTTCTTTTTGTATTAAATTAGTCTCACTAACAAAAAAAAACTTCTAAAAATATTGTTATAATATAATAAACGTTAAGACTGAGGTTGAAAGCATCAAAAGCAAAATTGCCAAAGTTTGAATGGAGGTCCATTCTTCAAGATTGTTGCGGCGGTCAGGGGTGTAATAGAAGATAGTATAGATAACATAGAAGGTCAACTTTGTACGGTCTTCAAGTTAATTACCTATATACATAATTATATTAATTAAGTGTATTCAATTAGAAAACTTTTGACCGCACGGATAGTTGAATGGCATAGGTCACCACGCCAATTACCACTGTGCACGACGTGTCGGTTCGATTCCTACCCAGGACAAATATTTATGTGATAAGCACGATCTTTGTTCTGTGTCTGGGCGTACTTTTTCTATAATATGTAGTAGTATAAGTATATAAGTATGTTTGTCAGTTGTCTCTGGTATAGCAGTCAGGGCCACTAACCACTAGACCAGCAGGCCTGTCAAATGGCTGATAAAAAAGGAAGACTCAGTTCCTAACACATTTTGATCTACAAAAAGTCTTCATTGATACTTCTGTATTTTCTTGTGCTTGTGTAATTTAGGCTTTCAGCTCAGCAAACAGATTTCAAACCAGTTATCTCCAATGGTTCTTATATTGAATTTCTCTTTTGTTTTTATTGGATTTCATTACGATCTTGTTAATGGAATTGTGAAGATTTTTGAGTAATAAACGATGTATTTTTAACATTAAGTTACATACATACAACCATTGGAAACTGTGAGAAGAGTGTTATTCTTTACATTATAAATTTCTTTATAATGTAAAGAATAACAAGAGTAAATATATAATTAAATTAATTATAATTATTGGACATTTGTAGTGTCTTCATTTTTATTTGGAGGTTTTGGAAACAGATCTCAGTGGCGTGCACTTGGAAACGCCTACGTCCAGCAGTGGACTGCGATAGGCTGATGATGATAGTAATGATGATGATGATTGGACATTTTCTTTTAAATCAACAGTCTGTCGAAAAAGAGGTTCCTATATAATAATCATGCGACACAAATAAAAAAATATCCAGAAACCGTCCATAGAATCTTGAACTCGTCGCAAATACTACAAAAATCTCATCGTTTTCTTAGATTGATTACAAAAAGTGTACAATTTATTAAAAGCTTTTTAAATAAGAGCTTCGAAATAAAATCAAATGGTTTTTCGATGTCTTTGAACATTTCACGACGTTTCAGACGAATGCAGTTTTATTACTTTGTATTTTTTTATTTACAATGGTTTACAAAATTGCTAGTCTTTAAGTGATTGGATTGTTGAACTGTATACCTTATTAAGAAATACTAAACAATGTGTTTTAGATTAGTCTAGTCAAGTTCAATGTCGTGTCTGTGCATGATCTAAAAATGGAAAAACCCTTTTTTTTCAGAAAAACCATAGTCAATTACTAAAAATCTTCTTTTCGAAGGAAAATGTTACAAGCAAATCAAAATTGGTATTGAAAGTCATGTTTTTGGAATTCGCTAATAAAAGACAGCTTTAAATAACGTGCCCAAAGTCTCTTAAATTAGATATCCCAAAATACAACCAAAACAAATAATACAAACTAACTCCATCACAACCAACATTCGAAGTTTATTTAAATACAGCTTGATATCATACAGTAATATCTCGATATAAGACGATCACGTTCAGATATCAACATAATATTATTATTTCCATTCCATACCACCTAAAATAAATACATTAATATAACATTCAGAATATGTATATTCGTGCAAAATGATATCCGAAAACTAATAGTTCTCAATCTCTGAAATTCGTCGCGTACTGTTTGTTGTGTGTGTTGTATTTAATTTGTAAAAGCGATTTTGTTTACCAACATAAGTTACTTTTGCGGGTCTGCCTTCACCTCTTAAAGGAATGTTGCAGTTATGAAAGTTATATATCACAGCTAATAGGAGCGAAAATGCGTAGCTCTGGTTTTCTAACCTATTTTGTTTCACTGCTTGGCAAAGGCCTCTATCGAGTTCTTTCACTATTTCCCATCTCGAACTACATTTAGTCCTCGAAAAACAAAGGTGTCAAATCAACATTTCTATAACCTTGTCGATCCCTAACCACAGTGTACATATTAAACTCTATACTCTATACAACTTTAACAAAAACGCATCACACTACCATACCCATACGTTCTGAAAATTCACTAGAACTATTTATATAACCAAAAGATGCCAATACCACCGCTTAGTTAGAAGTCTTGCACCACCCTAAGACTGTACCATCAACTCTATAAGTTACATTATCGCAGTTGTGGAAACGAGACAGCGCAATACACAACGTAGAGCGTCGTTTCTCTCTTTCAGCTGTAATAATAGGACCTTAAGCGGTGGTGGTAGGTTTTTGAAGGTGGGGTTTTGGTGGGGGCTCGGTCGGGTCGCCCCACATAACAATCGTAGCTATTTGACATTAACGAGCGAACTTCTACCATTAAATGAGATTACTCTGCCAGTTAAAATACTTACAGAGCAAGTAAAGGATTTTAGAGGTCTAAAAAATGCTCGTATATAAATTTTGGGGAACTCCAGTTTTGGGTTGGAATCATTGCGTTTGTGATTAGTTTTGAGGTTGGTTGTTGTTTTATAGTGCAGATAAAACATATTTTTAAATATAATATTGTTAAAAATGTTATGGGTGCTCTAGCGGTTTAATGGCGAGATTCGTATGCAAGTGATTGTAGATTTGAACCTGAGCAACTTTTTTAATGTTCTAAGACTTATCTAGCTTTAAGCGATTATTTATTTGGGTCAATAATATCCACAACAATAAAATAGAATGAATAATTACTAAACTTTCTAAAAATATCATAGTTTAATGAGACAAATTTAAGTCTTTGAAATCCTAATTATACTTACCTCTTGAACTAAGATCTCTTTATAACACCCACAGAAAAAATAGCACCAAATTTAACAATACAATAATACTCCTAACAATAAACATCAAACGAAACATACAAAGGGAAATCCTAATTATTTTCATTCATTTCTAATTATCTTAAGAGAAATAATAAAAGCAAACAAGTCATTATACGGTGTCCAGATAATCCAAATTCTTGTCAAAGACATTATGAGCAATTATTTGGATCTTAGGCACTAATTCTCTCGCTCTATTATGTATCTCGCAAATGCGTTAATCGCACAATCATTGCGAGGTATACCTGTGTCCATGACCTCTTGAGGAATATAACCATCCTTTAAAATAAAAAATATTTTTAAAATATTGTATTTTAATAGTATTAATTGTAAGTTATTTTCAAGATTTTTTTTGTATGTATTTGCAAACCTCTATTGTATTAGATCGACCTGTAATGATAGTGTGTTTATAGTAAAAAAAGAAATGAAAAACTCTTGATGTTGTGGCAGCAATACAGTGCGCTGGACAGTTTATAAGTCTTACAATAAAAAGTGGTGATAAGACGCCTTTTTTTTGTTTAATCAGGGGGTTTGTTGAAGAACGGATTGACTAAAGAATGATATGAATGATAAAGGAGTGAATGATACTGTGACGTCTGAAAGGGGAGAGTGGAAGAAAAAAACGTGTAGCGCCGACCCCAAGTAAAACGGGATAAGGGCAGGAAGATGATGATGACGTGTGTGATGCACTGCAACGCATTGCCGTGCACCAACCAAACGCGGGAGTTGTTGCATGGCGGTTCAGGTTTAGTCAGTAAGAGTCTGACACTACCCACTTCCACTCCCGAGGAGGTGAGTGTCCATGAGAATTTTCGCGCCTCACTTAAAAGAAAAGGAAAGAAAGATGCTGATGATGAGTCACTCTTGATTTGATAACTTACTAAAAAACAGTTTAAACTAAAATCACTCTGCGTATAACTATATGAATACAATTTGTTATAGTCGCGATAATTTTTACCATCGCTTTGCATTTGCTAGACATGTAATATCGTTTTGGATTTGTCTAATGCTACAAAGCTGAGCTTTCTTGTTCACGAACTGAGTGGACTAAGGATAATGGTCTATTGCCTGAAACTACATAATTAAGTATATCTTCTACTTAAAGTAGTTTTGTTAAACTGTGTTTGCTGTTTCAGTTAAATTTAACGTTTTGGTTAGCTTTGAATTTAGTTGATAAATAAATTTATACTTTTTAGTATTGCAACTAAAGACTTAAATGAAATTTTATACAAGTTCTAGTACAGTATAACAGCACGAAAAGCCAAAAATTTTGGGCCCCAAAAGATCCGACTATTTCTTGATTTTAATGTTTGATTTGATCAGCGACCCGCCCTAGCTTTACATCGGTGCAATATTGATAAATACAGATTAAAATCTTCCTCTTCAAACTTTTTTCTATTAAAAAAATCGCATCCAAATCCATTGCGTAGTTTAAAAGATTTAGTCTGTAGAGACAGACAAACAAACGCGGTTTCCGACTTTATTTTATACTGAACTGATATATTACTGACTATACTGACTGATGTATTGATATTACCCACCCAAAACATAAATGTAAAAGGCTGCCAAGTTCGATAATATGAGAATGCTTCTCCTATTAAAAGAAGTGAGATCTGAATAAGTACCAAGTTTTATACACATACCTCAGTTAAAAATAGTTACAGGGATGCCCACTTGGCAAGTTTTCACACACCTTGTTAACCTACTAAACACAATGAGTCAAGTATATAATTTTCTTTAGAAAATGAAATACTAAAATTACATAATTATAAACTTGCCAAGTGTGCATTCCTATAACTATTTTTAACTGGGGTATGTGTATAGAACTTGGTACTTATTCAGATCTCACTTCTTTTATAGGAGAAGCATTCTCATATTATCGAACTTGGCAGCCTTTTACATTTATGTTTTGGGTGGGATTTCATTTATTTTTGTAAGGTTATTTATTTCATTTTTTTCTTATGATTAAGTTAGTTAAGGAAATATCTCATTTACTGACGAGTGGCTAAGTAAAATATCCGAATCCGACCGACAACTTTATTTTCTTGAATTTTTAACCGTGGATTCAGCGCATAGGTATTGGTTTGGTAATGACCCTGCTTTTCACGCCGTTTGTCGTCGCGGGTTTGATTCCCGCGACAGACAAACACAGAGTTTTGTCATGTATCGGGCGCATTTATCAATAATCTATGTGGGTATACATGTAGGTACCAACTTAAATAAGTACTTACTTATTATTTATTCATTTTCACTTTATACTTATAGTGGATCAAAGTTACACATTCGTTATTTTCTAAAGTGACTCACACTTGACCGTTTTCGGATTTTTACTATACTTTGACTAAATACTAACCTTCGTACCTATTTTCAGGTCGGTACAACCATTCAAAGATATATTATATAAATATAAATAAATTTAGTTCGTTTTAGTTCCTTAGTACGAATTTACACCGGGTATAAATTTACACCTTCATTATTTTTGAAACCGACTCACTCTTGACCATTTTCAGATTTTTCCCTTTACCTTGACCTAAAGACCTACCTCCATGCCAAATTTCAAGTCAATACGACCATTGGAAGTGGTCTAGGTTTTTGATGAGTGAGTGAGTGAGTGAGTCAGTGAGTCAGTGAGTGTATAGTAAAAATAGCGATTTTCTGACGTTAATATCTCAAGACCTACTATAGGAATATTAATGAAATTTTGTATTTTAGATAAGTAAGGGGGTCTCAACAAATACTAGAAATTTTATATGCGTAAGTAAAATAGATTTTGAGTTATAGGGCGGTCGAAATTGGCCCGAAATGGTTCGTGTAATATAACCCACGGCCGGTGTGTCGCTTTTTTGCTCGAACTTGGCGGACACACTGCCGTGTGTCTAGATACCGAACTATATCAGTAGATTGAGAGTGTAGTAGTCAGCTCCTGAATACCTGTAGCTCCCGTTAAATAGGAAACAAGTAATTAAACTATCCAGCGTTACTCCTGTAGCGGCGATAAAATCTGTCAATTAATAGGTTCATCCGATGATTGGTGGCGAACCGGTAGTTGTTTAATAATAATCGTGCGATACAAATCATTTAGTTGAGGGCAAATTGTACATGATTGACGAGAATTTAGTTATTTATATAAAGCAGTTTGGTGAAAATGATAGTTACCTGATGTTTTTTACTAAATATACATATATGCAGTTAGTCTCTGAGTGGTAGTTAGTGCATCGTCGTACTTTAATTAGTGAAGTAAACGCGTCTGTGAACATATATGACTGTGAAAAAAGTTGGCTTTCTTTTCTTGGGCATATACCAGTTTATCCCATATAAGATTTCATTAGATTCTAGCGACCTGCCCCTACTAATACTAATGTATTAAACATAAATAAACCTTCCTCTTGCATCACTCCATCTATTAAAAACAACCGCTTCATAATCCGTTGCCTAGTTTCAAAGGTGTTAGCCAACAAACAGACAGCGACAACGACTTTGTTTTATACTAAAAAAAGAAATATGAAATTTTATACTATGTAGTTAGTAATGAAAGTGTACTAATTATATAGATAAAAGAAATGAGAAAAATAGTTTACCTGTATGTATTTAATTTTGTAATAATAGTTTAATAATTGCATAGATAATGATGGTATATATTATACGCAAAGATGATTATAAGACTACTAGCAAAAAACTGCACAAAGAATCCACATCCAATTAAGACTTTAATTAACAGACAGTTTACTCTACAAACTAAACAAGATATTGATTGAATATCAACCAAGATTATAATATCAAGGTGAAATAATTACCCCTGGAGCTTAACAAACATGGTAAACTTTCGTAACGATCCAAAGTAATCAATTACGTTCCATTAAAACTTAGCCCAAGTATTGCTTGTACTATGTTTTATTTTCTGGCAGGAAATTATGGAGGAAATTTTGCGGTAGATCAAATGTAAAGGCCTGTTTGGTTTAGTGGTTGGTGGCCCTGACTGCTATAGCGGAGGTCGTGGGTTTGATTCTCACCCAGGACACATATTAAAATTTATTTATGGGATGAGTACGATCTTTTGGTCTGCGTCTGGATGTAATTTAGCTATAGTATTTAGAAATATATAGGTATGTCTATCAGTGGTCTAATGCTCATAACATAAGTTACTATCGTATCTATACTTAATTTAAGACTACATGGCGTTGTGTGAAAGTTGAAGAACATCAAACGAAACATTATTGGTTGACCAAAACTACCATTTCTAAACATTTTCCATGAGGTTTGACAGGTAAATATTCAATTTCCTTTTCAGAACTTCGGAAGAAAATGTCTTAAAACTTTACAAAGATAACCCTATAGGATCCCTTTTAAAGCTGTCTTTAATAAACAAATGAATACAGATGCGCCAAAAAACCTTATCTTATTCTCTTATTCCGGTGCACAATATTATTGTTTTGAATTCATTAATTTGAGTGAGGCGTAATTTAATTAAGAGGTAATTGGTGCGTTGAAATTCCTTGTTTTACGTATATAAATACTTTGCGGTATTGTTCCGTTTGCTTCTATTGAAGTAAGCGAGATGCTTATTAGTTTGAATGGTGTTCTTTCAGTAAATTAAAGCGATTGTTCTGTTTTAAATGCCAGTATCCTTGCCTGTAATTGGTTTTCGACTGATGGATGAAAATTGCGAAATTTTATTTATTTGAAGTTTCAAATTAATAAAGATCTAGAAGTTTGTAGACAATTTATTAAATATAACTGGGATCCAACTTGTGTTTTCCCAGACTATTAATCAATTGTGTCTTTTTGAAAAAAAAAGCTAGACTTGTATATTTGGCTATAGGTGGGATCACAACTTTTTTTATGTAAATAAAACAATGAAAAATTACGAGGCTACAGTGTACAAGAATGTGAATTTATTTATTGTAGGTATTGTAAAAATATTAAAAAGGATCACTATTTGTTTTCAAAACTGCAATATAAAAACTTTATACTAACGATTTTAATTAACTACATTCAATTAATTAAAATCGAAAACTAATACATTTTATTCAATTGACTTCGTGTGTATAACAAACAAAATATTCTACACGAACTATCATTTCTATATTGCGTCATACCGATATTCAATCAAATATTGCGCGCAACAAAAATTGAAACTTTCATCCCTTAGTCAATAAGAATGATTGATTATTTCATATTCTGTTCAGTTCACGTGAAAAAATGGTTGAACTGTCAATATTTTGGTGAAAATCGTTTATAGTGTCGAACAGTTTTAGATCTACCTGTGAAGTTATTGACGCAGTTATGATACTTGTAGAAGACCTTGGGACCTCTAGCTACATATTAAAAAGGTAAAGAACGTGCCTCGATAGAGAATTTGACTAAAAAAAAACCCAACTCTACAAATGCAACAAACTCCTTAAGAAAACAATTTTCTTTAATGTAAAAAAAAAAAATTTTTTCTTTTCATTTACGTATGGAAAGAATGATTCTTTTTTTTTTGGAATTGGCCATAGTGTGCTTGCAGTTTTTTTTTATTATATTCACAAAGACGTGGTTTGCATATATCGTTAGTCTGGAAACTGCGTCCCCATTTTGTATATTTAACCTCAAAATACATAACTTTATTCCACTAATAAACCTCTGAAAGGGAAATTCAGTGATCTGCGCGTCCGAATGATTGGAACTGTTTTAATCCAATCATTTAATATTTATTTAGGCTTCCATAATTTATAAAGCAAACCTTAAATACATATTCCGTAATTGGTCAATACCAAAAGACCTACCACCAATGCTTAAGGTCATACAATTGTAATTGTGAAAGAGAGACACAGCTCTACATTATGTAGAGCTCTGTCACTCTTCCACAACTGTATTAATATTAGTTTAAGAAATAGTGGTATGTAAGTGAAGTCTTAACAAAGGGATGGTAAGTCAAATAAATTTACAATTTCGAATCCACAATACATTGTGGCCCAAAATTTATAGGTTAGCGGTCAGACCCCATGAATACATAGTGTTAAACCAAAATATGTTTTGTAACGATGAATTAATAAGAAAATTATGTGGAGAAATCGGTGGAAACGTACGATACGTTAACCAACAACGTCGGACGGCGGAAATATTTCTGCAGCTATAACCAACACAAGCGTGGGCAAAGTCGCTAGCAACAGCTAGTGTATACTATGATAAAAGTGACTTAACATTGTTTAAGTAATTTATAAAAATACAGTGGCCCTAACAATGTATATTGTGTCTAATATCCGTGACTTCGCTGACAGTACAAAACAATATCTAATAAATCTGTTGATTAGCTTCTTGGCTATTCATAATAAATTATTTCAGCAGAATTTTGTCTAGACGGTACACAAATATGCGAAAAAAACGAATAGAAAGATAGTAAAAGTTTGTGAACAAAGTTTCTTTATAAGGTTTTGATTTTATTACAAAATTATTTCCAGTTTATTGACTGAGTCTGTTTGATCGGTTGAGTTATGTCAGATAATAAATAATACGCCAAATCTATAAGCCAGTTTAAACTTCGAATTTCCTTGATATCGGTTCTTCATTATTTTGAAATATAAAATATCTACATTTAAAACTAAACTAAATCCGTCAATAGCGGAAAACGTGCCACGGAATCTTGAAAATAATAATATATGTTGGCCAAAAATAAACCATACCAAATATCGTAATCAAAATCTTTTTTTTTACCAAATTATCCAAAGTGCCTTATAATAACAAGGAAATTCGGTACACGCGTAACGTCAAAAATAGTTTCGTGAGCAAATTATATATTGCATATCGTTATTCATCTAAGTTCGAACCTGCGACCTTTTACTCTCAAATCGCGTCACTGAACGCTAGGCTGCCGCGAAAAGGCTATATAATGTTATTGAAAAATTCCTGAATGAAATTGAGTCTCGTTTCAGATTTCAGTGCGCGTGTGTCAACGTTATTGGATGTGCCGCCGGTTTACTTGAGTTCGCATTCCCTTATTTAAATTCTTGATCACGTGTAGAATCACTTATGGATATACCAAAATAGAACAGCATTGAAGAGAAAATGGAATGGGTGGGTGGAGTAGAAGATGTTGATAATATGAAAAAAGGAGTGAATGTAAAGATGAGAGAAGAAGACGCATATTGAGTTCGATCCCCACGGCGCGCACCGATTTTCGAACGTTGCGTGCGTTTTAGAGATAAATATCACAGCTTCAGTGTTTCAGAAGGCACGTAAAAATGTGGGTCCTGCGCTTGGTCTCTCTCCGGTCGTGTCAAATTGCCGTCCCATCGGGCTGATAGTAAAGGAATAGAGAGTGCACTATAATATGTCCCGCGTAGCTGGCTGTTGTCATAGTAATACTAGCCGCCGTGGCCGATATCGGTCCGGACATTATTATTATTGCTATAAACTTAGCATACTAAACACTTCAGGCAGCCGTTTAAAATACAATTCACCATTTATCCAACACAAATCATACGTGTACTGTCAGTGATAGACCCGATAGATATTAAATTCAGCAAAACGCTCCATCGACAAAATATGCTGACTTCCAGGAATTTGGCTAGCAATAACGCACTGTTTGGTTTGCCCTATGGGAAACTGAAATATGGATATATATTTCGGATGTTTAGGTAATTGTATATGAGTATTTTTGTTGGCAAGTACCTTTTTAGTATATTGGTTTGATGAAACACTATTGGCTATTGATTTTCTAAAGCTCGCTTGAGGTGTGCCTCCAGTATCAAAACAACCGATTTTAATAGGTAATACAGTAACCCATAGTAAGAATGGTAGTCGTGAAAAACATCGTGATGGCCTTGCGGTTCTGTGTATGGATTTGTATGCACGAGGCATAAGTTTGATCCCCAGCGCAGGCAGGTACCAATGCGACGTTAAAGTTATATGAACTTTTTTAATTATTCTAAGACACCTCTGACAAACGGTGAAGGAAACCATCGTGAGGAAACCTGATTCCAAATATTGGAATCTCAAAACCGTCACAGTGAGCTAGCGTGGTCATCAATGCCTATAATGGGAAGAGGGCTGTGCCTAGCAGTGGGAAGTATATAGGCAAGCTTATTATTTCTTAGGAATGGTTGTCAAAAATAATACCTATCATTGATTGATCGTTGAAAAGTAGGTAAGACCATCAGCTTATTACTGTTTGACTCCTAATATTTCTCAATTCCTTTTTGGTTAGAACTGCCAAGTAAATATAATAATACTGCTAACAACTAGACCTCGATACGAAAATACCGTTCAAAACTCTCGCAATCGCTACCACGTTAGCAGAAATTTTCTCATGAGGTAAAATTTCAAAAAATAAAATATTAAACTTTGTTTATTATTGAACACGCGCGGCCCTTGTTAGCAAAACGTGATCCTAATGAGGTTCGGCTTAAGTACACTTTACTCTCTTGAGGCCCCATACAAAATTCTCAGTACGACGTATATTTGTTACATAAGAGAATTTATAGACTTTGAGTATTTTTGGAAAGAAAATTACAAATACACATACATGGTTTGACTTATTTTAGATCGAATCATGTCGATATTGTTTTGTTTTTACTGTAAAATTGAACAAAAATATCTTTTACAAGATCAATTTTAATCTACCTTAAAACCACGGAAAACGAAATGAAGGATTCCGTGTAAATGATAATTAAGTAAGCAAAAAACACACGATCAAAGGGTGAGAGCCAATAATGCAATTTAACATTTAATTAGTAAGATCAAATACGCCTTGAAAAAATATTTAAATTGTAAATGGATCCGTTGGCCAAACAGCGTTGATTAAGTAAGCCATTGCTTATTTCATTTCCATTACAAATCCATTATTTATGGAACTGAGTTTTTTTGCGAATTTAACGTTTCCCTGTTATTTTGTATGCTTTTCATTATTTTGTTTGACATCTTCCGCTCTTTCTTTGTTGTTATCAATTATTGTAATTGTAATTGTTGTGTCAGTATTCATTAACGAAAGCTGTAAGCCATTTCCTTTTGTAATTTTAATTTCCCAGTACAGCCATTTTGTTCTTTTGTTCATAATTATGATTAAAACGAAATGACAATATATTATTATGGTTCATTATAATCGTATGAATGAAAGTACATTTTTCGAGTATTTTGTAGCAGATATTTTGAACAATGGCCCTGACAGCTTTGTTTGAATGGCCATCATCGATTATTGGGCATTACAGTATAGATAAATGAATATTCCTGAACTTACACAACGCTATCTAGTCTCAAGTTAAGCATACTAAGTAGCTTGTGTTATGAGTATTAGACAATCGATAAACATACATCATGCTCATGCGCACACAAACATTTGTCGTGGGTGGGAATCGAACCCACGACCATCGGTATAACAGTCAGGGTCACTAACCACTAGACCAACAAGTCAGGCCTCAGTATACTACATTCAGATTAAAAGTTCTTTCAAATTAAATCTCATGTTTCCCTAATCGCAATACATTCTTAACCAAATAAAGGAAAATTTCCAACATTTTAAAAAGTCCTTCCACCATTTTCTCGTTACCGATAACCGGTGCTTCAGCCCTGTCTAACCGGATATCCTGCGTTATGTCACCACCGCCTTTAGCCCCACCCAGTTACAAAAGGCTTTATATACAATCTTTTTATTGGCAAAACTTTTTTGGTTCGAAGAAAATTTTATCTTAAACGGTAGGTGTTTGAGGGGTCTAAGGATTTTTAACCTACTTTATCAAGAAGTAATATTTTGATGCGAGATAGACATACAAGAGGGGTTGATTAAAAGAGATGGATGAGCTGTGTGAGTATGAGAAAGAAAGGAATACCAATATCTTGCCAACTTACAAAAACAGACATTATGATAGAATGTTGGTTTTTAGGTGACATAATGATACCGGTTTAAAACTCTAAGAAAAGGCTTCTACACAGGCACAGTCGCAGAAAATAACTTGTTAAAAATAAGAAATCATCGAAAGCCTTAGAATATTGGTTATTCGTCAGTAATTGGGTTGTTGTGGTATTTGGTCGGTTTCAATTATTGTCACTCGATATCGTTTCGTTGGTTCGGCCTATATTTTACCGAAATGAAGAAAGTAAAATGTTTAAAAGAAGCGCAATCATTTTATTTATTCTACAACAATTTAAGTTGACAAGGCATTAAAATCTCCAATCGGTGCTTTGCTAACGTGGTGTTCACTGCTTAAACTTTTCCCATATAGGTAGAGGCCTGTACCTAACACGTTGCTGGGACGTTTATAAAGCGAGGAAGCGAGGATGGCATAAAGACCGTAACTCTGTCAACATGATAGTTCTTAATAGAGAAAGATAGATGGAAAGTGGAAAGACTGCTGCCCAATAGTGGGATGGAAACAATTAGAATAAAGGCTATTCGCGCATGAGGCAATGTCTGATGACTTCAATAGTTTGGTAAAGCAATCAAAACCTACGTAGAATACCTTCAAATTCTCAGCTAAAATAACCATAACTCGAAGCATACCTTTATTCAAACCCATCTATGTTAAAAATAAGCTAATTATCCCACTAAAAAGAACAGCAGAAACATTATTAAACCTTAATAAATGCAACCCCTACTTCGTTCCAGAAAAAAAAAAAACAAAAGACGCACGCATCATCATTGTCTGATAAACAAGCTGCAAAACTGATGTCATTTGCAACATAACACATATCAACGCGTCAAGACTCCAGGGAGACGGCAACGGGAAACGGAAGCTGGCTTATCTCTCGTCTCGCTCTGGCAGTGGTGTAAGAGAAGAGAGGAAGCGGGATGGATGTCATTAGTATTAATTAATATTTAAGTTAGCTGTTTCTGTATTTAGCACTTACTATCACAACCTGTATTTGTACTGTATATTTCTTTGTTGCAATTGGCGTTTATAATCTCCTACTGCTAGGCACAGACCTCTTCGCTTATAGGATAGGTTTAAGCTTTCATTGGCAATTTCAGAATCCAATATTTGGCATCCAGGTTTCCTCCTGATATTTTCTTTCTTGCTTGTCAATAATGTCTCAGAATAACTAAAAAAGTAAATTTAACTTTAAAAAGTCACATTGGTACTTGCCTGTGCCTGGGGTCGAACCCGCTTCGCATGCGTGTAAATCCATGCATAGAACCGCAAGGCCACCACGACAAAAGTGATCAAACATTTTCCAGTCATATTCGAAAGAGTTCGATTATCTCTAAAACCTTTAAGTTTCCAACTTAACCCGTATAAACATGATGACACATGTTTGTTTCATCCGTACTAACGACGTCTCGACATAATTATTAACTTGCAAGTATGTACTTAGGCGAACGTTTAAAAGTTTCAAGTTGCTCTTAAAAGAGCTATTATGAGCATTGTATGGTGATGGGCAGGAACCTCACCTGGGTGTAGTGGATTATTTAAAGATAGGTATGTATTTAATTTTTCATTAAAATCCGTAAGACGAAAATAGTAAGATACCTTGGATTACGAACTCTTGAGACAGGACTGTTGTGTTTGAGAAAGGGAGATGACGCTAGACACAGTGTAGCGTGCTATCTCGCTTTTACAACAGTAACAGTATTGTCTTGAACGCTCATAGTAACCATAGTAAACGTTATGATTAAGATAGAAAATGAATTTTGAAACTGTTTTGATAGAAAAATAGGAATATTGGAAAACCAGTTTTGGAAATATTGAGCTACTGGTTTATTGCAAATTTTCAAATGCTTCATTCGTTATTTGTTTTTGATAGATATTGGGATGTAACTATTTTTAGCTGTTTATAAAATTTGTTTTAAAATGTTGTAAAGTAAAAAAGCTATTGGCTGGTTTTGCATAGATTTAGGAAGTTTTAATAAAGGAACATGGAATATACGTTAAAAAAACTTGTTCTAGTTAAAAAACTTAAAAAAAAACACAAAGCAATCCAAACAAAACAAATTTGTGTAAACTCGAGGGAAATACATCAAGATTCCCTTTCGAAATTAATTATTTACGGGATACAATCCCCTAAGGTAAAGGATGTAAGGGCGAGAATCCCGTGTCAAATTGATCAAAATGAGCCTAAGTTAAAGAAATGTCTTTATTGTACACAAACTTTTTCGTTTGTCAATAACGGCAATTGGTTAATTTAGTCGTTCAACCGTATAATGGTTTTGGAAAGGAAAAATGTCAATTATTTGGATCTGTTTGATATTTTTTTTTCAGGCATTTGTTTTTTTTTCTTTTTCGCTGAATTGGAGGTAATAGTTAGTTACCTTTTTTTCGGTTCGTTCGGTCAAATTGCCGTGAGCGTTCGAATCTTTCAAAGGTAATTTTTCGGTTTTGTTGTAATCATTTAGGTTTAGAAAATAATAAATTCCTAGTATTCATTCAGGTTTTTTACCGTAATGAATATTTTTTCAGCAGGTTTTATCTTTTAAATCTCACTTTCTATAAATTTTCATAATAGTCTATCCATTTCATAAAATTTTAGAAGTCATTGAATAATGAATATTAGTCACACAATCCAGTTTTTCAATTTACTTTGAAGCCAAAACTACATCTACAAAGGATAGTGCCACAAAAATGCATTTCTTTATATATTCCAAAAAAAATCGCAACAAAACCAAGTTTTCCTAAAACCACCTCTGTATTTAGATTTTCCATCCCAGTTTCCTGAAAAAGACCAGTTCCAGGTTGAAAAATACAAAAAGCTTTCAGCTGAAAAATATCTAGATCCTAATCAGCCTTATCGAAGTATTGAAAACTTTCCTAACACTACCTTCAAAGGATTTTCAACTCATTCTCATTTCGCTTCGAGTTTGAATAACTTTTTTTTATCGACTCTCTAATAAAAGTTTCGACAGACAGGGCTTTTCAATTTATATGCAAATTTATTCTTACCAGCTACTTGTGGAAGCATAGTATTTTTTTTGATATCCAGGTAAATATTGTGGAGGATTTTAATGTGCTGAATTCTAGAATTGTCCTTAGGGCATGTAATGCCTCTAAATATATTATGTTTTTTCAGAGATTTGTTAATTCATTATGAACCTAATTAAGACCCTCGTCCTATTTTGAAGTCATCTAGACAGCTAACAAAAACTATAAAAATATTTTGGAATTATCACCTAAATCAGATTCCTAAAAAGTAAAAGTATTTTTTAGGGAAATCGGCGCTTGTTATAAAGTTATTACTGACTCATTTTTTAATTAGAAATACGTTTATTTACTTAATATTTGTATAAAAAAAATATTCTAATAGACCAAACTTTTTTAATAACTTTCGGTACGCGGATGGTTTTTACCACCTTCGATCAAAAAAAAATTAATTTTCTTTTCTTCTTTAAAAATTGACACAATTTTCTAAAAATGTGCTAAATGCTGACAGTGTTTTCCTCAGAGATGCTTCAAAGATATCCAAACCCGAGTTAGCACTTTGAACAGGAAGATCCCGTGGGACATCGGCGGGCCTGACAATCGAATCGATCGAAAGGTCTGTAATTATTAATGTTATCTATTTTAGACTTTAAATCTGGCCAACTAAATTCATTTTTGATTATCCTACTAATAACCTAATGAATAGATGAGAAAGTTTGTAAGAGTGGATAGATGGATGTTACTCTTTAAAGACTAACAAACATAATGGAAACAGACAAAACAAATGAGTAACGACTGGGTCAATTTTGTTGAAAGGCCTAGAGTTAGCTGTCGTCCTAGATTGACACCTGGACTTTAGACCAACTGCGTCAAAGGGTATATTCTAGTTGTTGTTACTTATAATCATCTCTTTATACCATCATCCATTGAGATTGGAATTGAAATAAACTTTTCTACGAAAAACCCCATCCGGAACATTTGATATTGGGTTTACGTTAAAATATTGATAGGCCAAATTCTAACCGCTTATAAATAAATAAACTCTAGCACGCGTTGCGTACCTAAAACTGAATAAATTCAATGATAACAATGGTACTGTTAAGTTAATTGAAAAAGTCGTCGAACGTTATGTCGATCTGTTAAATGAAAACACTGAATTCTATCAGGCGCTTATTGCTCAGTAGTATATTGTATTCACTGTTCATTCCAATTCCATTTATCAATTAATCGAGAGAAAAGTTGTGGAAAAAAAATGGTAGGCATAATACTGTAGCTAGTAAATTATAATTATTCAACCATATTATGTCACCGCGCCAATGTGCGCGACGTGTCGCGAGTTCAGTCCCTGCGTTGGACAAAAATTACGTGCGTTCCACAAATGCTTGTTCTAAATCTGGGTGTCTTAGGGCAAGTGAAACCTTCCGTCCTTCCTTCCTATAGAAGGATTAAATTGCTAAGTGCAATAGTCATTTAAAACGCGTCTGGCAGGTCCCGTTATTACTCTAAGATGGGCATTTGTTTACTCAAGATGATTTGTAAGATGAAGTACAATTTTTTTATGTTAAACTTTGATTTACATACCGAAAATTAAACAATACCATTATTTAAGGAAAAATATTATTACTCTTACAATAACAATGCTTTCCCTAATCCTTTTTTTCCGTTTCCCGCCAGTTTAGTGAACTCCAACCAATCATAGATCGAACGGAAAAATAATTAAACCCAATTCTTCCCAGGGCTACAGAAACCCGAAATCCTGGTGCAATTAGAAATTTAACACAAATCGTTTGACCTCTTACTCTGTTCAATATGATTGCGCCTGAGGGAAATCAATCTTCACTTTATTGGTTTCACTTCAGAACGAGTTTTTAGGAGGCCGATCTCAAAATGGAACGGATAAACAGAATTGATTGAGATTAAAATATATTATACTGTTTCAATTTATTTAATTGTTTTGTTAATTTATTGTTTCGATTGTTAGTTGATTGGAAGTATTTTTGGAATTTGTTTTTAAGTATTTGAAATTGAAAGGGAATGTAATGAAACGCCGGTGGGATAGTTAGGTTTCGTATTAAGATTTTTGGATAGAACTGTGGAGAATTTGAAGTGATCGATAATGTCGTAAAGCTTTTAAATTACGTTTTAAAAAATTTGTTGATGGTTAAGGGTTCTTTTTTTCAGCCTGTTAATACATTTTCTACTGTCTTGTTAACGGATCGTTTTTGGTACTCAAAGTTTTCCCAATCGTGTTTTATAAAAATACGATGACAATCAATCTCTAGTCCATTTAGAAAGAAAACTATTGGACCAAAATGCTGCTTATAAAGTTTTCATGCAGTAATTGAACCCCTATCTGAATGCTGATAAATAAATCCTATAATAGTAACCTAAACTACTCGTCCAAATCTTTAGTCTTCTAATTAGTTCAATCTAGCAGCTTAGATTTACAGTTATTGACTGGCAAGACAAGATCACAGTATAAATACATACAGTAGTTTAACTCGGCCTTACTATAAACCATAAATAAACTCAGTCTCTAAAAATGTCTACAGCCGCATGGTATGTAACAGCGATAGGGCTATCCACTTTCAGCATTTCAATTACATCAACAACAAACGTTCTGTTCGTCACTGCGACACGCTGGCAACGGTATCATGCCGCGGTCATACCAAGATTCGATAGTGCAGGTATAACTCGCGTTAAGTTCGATTTTACGAAGACTTCTTACTGTATACGTTATTATTCTGTGACAAGACTTGTAGTGCAATAATTAGGTTCCTAGTACAGCTTCACAATAGTCCATCTCCCCTTTCAAAACCACACCAGCGTTATACCATCGGCCGATACCGTCGAGCTGACAATAGCCACCGTTATAATTAGATCACGAATTAGTCGAATTAGCGCAGTTAACGCAAACGCTTTCACTCGCATCTGTTTACGAACTAACAAACATTGGTAATTGAATCAGTTTGATTTGATGACATTGTTTGATCGCTCATGCATGCTTTACGTCCCTAATGGTTAAAAAATTATAATACCTAATATTTTGCTAGATTATGTGCTTTTGTCACATATTAATATTTGCCATAAGTGCCTAATATCTCCCCAGATCGCAGCTAGACAAAAGGGGCCTTCTTTTGTCAACCCACTTTTTCTACCCGCAAGTAGGTATTACCTAATTCCCGTTTCCACATAAAAAAACCATATGAATATAGCAGGTGGGTAGAAACTTGCGGATTAAAAACGGAAAGCCCCAGAAAAGGTGGTCTTGAACCAGCTTATTGCGCGTTTTCGGTCTTCCAAACGAAAATATTTATATGTTTTGATTTTTGGTTACCCTGTTATTAGTCTTCTGCTGTGCCTCAAGTAGATAAAATAAATATGCTAATATAAACGTAAACTTGTCCAGATTAATTACGAAATTACCCTTAATCCAAAGCATTTTTAACTTATATTTTTTCTTGACACGCCACAGCTAAGCACCCTCCCTAGAGATCAAACGCTCCACGATAAACCCTGTAATAAAAAGTAGTAAAACCAGAAAACTGCTTTCAAATTAGCTGGAACTACGTCAGCCGTCACCGCTGTAATATTAATTCCCATTGCAAACATCTTTCAAGCTGCTAAGCGCAATGGCGAACGCAATAGACCGAGGACTCATATTTTCTCATTAGTTAAAGAGTTTTTTTCTAAATGAAACGACCCGTCATGTCTGGATATGACGTGGGCGAAAATGGTGGAATATTTCGTTTTTGAGTTATTTTTTTATGTGGAAATATTAAATTGTAAATGTATTCCAAGTATACTTTTAGAATAGTAACAAAATAATGTGAAGTGAATATGGTGACCAAGCAAGTAATTAGTACAATAAAGTCAGTAACGTTTTGAAGGTGCCTAAGAAGGTACTTGACATAAAACCCTGATTTTGATTTAAGAATTGGAAAAACATCGTTAATTGTAACTTTCTTATCCATACTAATATTATAAATGCGAAAGTGTGTTTGTTTATTTGTTTGTTTGTTTGTTCGTCTTTCACGTAAAAACGGCGCAAAGGATTGGCATGATTTTTTGTGTGGGGATAGTTGAAGGGCTGGAGAGTGACTTAGGCTATTTTTTTTTTAATCAGCCCTAAATGGTAAAAAATTACGATTAAAGTATTTTTAAAGTTCACGTAACTGGTCTGACAGAAGCGAATCTTCACCATAGCGACCAAAATACTGTTGCTATGGTTTTATGTTTTGACATTCATATTGACAACTTATTTAGCATACAATCAAGCAATCAAAATAGCCGGGTCAGGAAATAGAGAGCTTCGCATTTTTTTACTCCAAGTTCAAATTTCATTTCGACACACACTTTTTGAATTTATCTTTTAATAATTTTTGAGTACAAATTCAAATTTCAGTTGAGCATAAAATTTTCTTTTTTCCTATAATTTTTTGGTAGATCAAAAGTATTGTAAGAAGCACTTGGTTTTTTTTTAACATAATATTGTTTCTCAAAATTATGAGCTCTGAAAGTCTTATCCGATGTAGATGGAGCTGTGGATATTTACTGACATGACAGTAAACCAAATACCAACAAAAAAAAATAGTTTGGACGGTAAATGATTTACTACATTTTATGATCGAGCTGTTGACTGGAATTTTATTGTGTGTGACACGTGGTTTCGAAGATTTGATAGTACCTATGCACTACAAAATTGTGCACCAATTGCGATGGTATAGGGTAGTTGCATATGTGAAAGTGTGTCGATATTCGATCATTCATGTCTATTAAATCTCGAGTACGAGTATGCCCCGCACGCGTACTCCCGCAAATAGTTTGTTACGTGTGGGTAGCATTAACCTTCTTCAGGCTCAGTTGGCTCGGGCTCGAACAACCAGAATTAGACCAATAACCAGGCATTTTTGGAAAGAAAACGAAATAGAAGATGGAGGTGCCTGGAATAATCTGCTGCACATACATACATCTACCAAATGGGGAGCGGTACCTGATGTTCTCCCAACACAGCACATAGCGCTCAACGAAATGTGTCGAATAATATCAGGCTTTTTAAAACCAACCCCGCTTAATAAGTTCTCCCTATGCTCTTCCTAACGTTAGAGGAGAAGTCGCATGCGCGCTCGAAAAACATGTCGAAGAACCACGTATGTTCTACCTCAGGGACATCTGCCGCCCGGAGGTACCTTGAAAGCATTCAAATATCTGAGAACTCAAGTAGGTCGCTGCAAACAAAAATTAGTAAATTTGGGCATACAGACCCCTCTAACATCCAGTGAGAATGCGGCATTTCTGTACAGGCGATGTCACACCACCTAGAGTGCACATATTCTGCAATTCGGAGGATATAACATAATTCACCAATGATGCTGCAATTGGTGTTGCTAAATACTATGTACAATTGACACGAAAAGAGGAAGAAGAAGGTTTTTCTCCTTAAACTTAAAAATGGAGAAGAAGCGACGCAACATGCTCCACAACCTAATTCAGTACATTATTATTTGCAGTGTTTCAGCAATAAATTTAAACATAAAATTGTTGAATAAAAATCGATAACATTTTTGCGATTTCGTTAGTTAAACCAGAGGGTATTCGTTTGCCGTAAGCGCGGTTAATTGGCGTGCCGTCATTGAATTCTGCGAAAAAGTGATGGAGCTCCAAGAAAAGAGCAACGGGAGGCCTCATCTCGCCACCGGAACCGTGCCCGAGCAAGGGATAGACGCAGGGCCCAACTTGCTGCAAAGGCTTCTGCGCCCTGCCGCCGGCCCCGCTACCGTCGAGGCGATCCGGCCAGTACTCGACGACTGGATCGGGAGAAGACACGGCTCCCTGTCGTTCAGGGTGATACAGGTGCTGTCGGAGCACGGTTGCTTCGGCAAGTACCTGTGCCGCATAGGCAGGGAGCCGGACGCTCGGTGCCACCACTGCGTCCAATGCGGGGAAGACACCGCGCAACACACGCTCGCCGAGTGTGCAGCTTGGGACGAGCAGCGTCGTGTCCTCACAAATGTAGTAGGAGGCGACCTGTCGCTGCCGGCCATAGTGCGCAGAGTCGTGGGGCGCGGTGGTGTCCTGCGAGGACGTGATGTTGCAGAAGAGGACTGCGGAACGGGAGAGGGAAATCTCCACTCCCTTCCCAGGCAGCAGGGAGTGCACCAGGCGCAGGGGAAGGGCGGATAACGTCCTTTTCCAGCCCCCCTAAATGGGTCCAGGGGAGTGGAACTTGGGGAAGTCCCCGCCCCCGATTCGACGGACCCGAGACGGAGCTGTGGGTTGTCGCCACGCGCGCATGCAGACGATGCACGGGGTGGTTAACACCTCACCACCCCGTGCACGAGGCGAGGCCCGGACGCACCGGGCCAGCACTAGCGCGGGGCTGCGGAAGAATCCGGATTCCCACGGCCCCGCGCGCAGGTGCGAGATGACATCGGGGGTTTTTAGCCGGTAGGAGTCCGGCACGCCCCTCCGCCTCTCCCCAGGCGGAGGAAGTCCATGAGAATTTCCCCCCGAAAAAAAAAAGGGTCCAACTTGCTCTCCTCCAACCACCGTAAATAGCCTACGGCAGTAGTCTTGGGGATGTCTACTGTACTGGATAAAGGCAAAGATGGCTTCTTGATAAGCGATGGGGAAAACTGACTTCAAGCCAATGAAGAATATCCCTTTAAAAGAAAAGCTCCCCTGTCCGGGTTTGCAGTAGTTTGCGAAAGCGTTCCCGTGGCGGAGAAGCACTCCGCCGGTTTTAGCCTGTAAGAGTACGACACACCCCTTTACCTTCACCCGTTTTCAAATCCAGTCAATCCAAGTTGTCAAATCAGTACAAGATAGATAGTGGCCACAACAAAAATACAATAAATGACCCTTCATCATGTGAAAGTTGCACTAACCATTAAAACTAGCAGTGTTAACAGTCAAATATGTTTGTAAGACTACAGGTTATGAATAGAAAGTTAAGATATAATTTTGGAACAGAACTGGATTAAGGAGCTTGCATTAAACATTATTTAGCTTTACTTTTTGTACAGCACTTCACATCTTCCATATCACGCAGACAAAGTCGCGGGTAACAGCTAGTGTAGGTATATAGGGAAGATGCTTTTACAAGCAGTGGGACATTTCGCGTCTTTTTTATTTGTTATAGGTAAATAAATGACGTAAGAAATTATTTTGTTTAGATTTCACAAATTTGTACACTCATTAAGCCTCAGCTTTTTTTATTAAGGTCAAGAACATTAAACAATGATTTAGCAGATATTTATTTAGATAGGCGCACCTTGGGCCATTTCGTTGTGTATTGATAGAACCTCTTACTAAAAAACTCAGCTCATACAACTTCAAAAAATGATTATCTAAGGAAAATGATCTTAAATCTAGGATTAATATTTTACTACGTTGATGGTTTTCCTGAATAGCCTAAAACATAAGCAAACCAAAATTCTTTAATAGACTAATTCAAGTTGTCTGATATTTAAAAAAAACTGGCCATCTGGAGGATCCTTAGTAAAAAGGACACGGCAATTGCATCTATCGTCTTAGAGAAGCTAAAAATAGTTTTATTCTATGCACTACCAACGAGACTCAATGCAGAAACAGTTATTTACCAATATGCCAAAACTATACCAACTAGGCAATTGTGAACTAAAACTAAATACCCCAAAACATTCAAAAACAAAAACGCAAACTATCCCAAAAATAAATACACCTTTTCACCTTTACGGATACGAGTCTTCCAATCACATTTCTAAGCACGTATAAACCCATATATACAAAAAATACTTGAAAAATCGGATTCAACCCTTGTCTAATTTACATTCAACACTTAATACCTCTCCACAAGTTGTGAGATAGCGCTCAACTAACGGCTTACGTTCGTGGACTTTTGGTCTTAGAAAATGGCCCGAGTACGAGCGGGTTAAATTAAATTTATTATTTTCGTGGTCCTTTTTCCCCTGTGTTTATAGAACAATTGCTTAGTTCCGCATTTACTTTGATGGAGTTGTGTCCTTTGTTCTGTGGGTCCTTTTAACGTGCTATTTTTGGAAGGTAAATATTTTTTTACTTTTCTTTGTATTTACGGAATACAGACCATTCCTTTTTGGCAATTCGAATACTGAAGGCATTTAGTACAAAGTTCAAAAATAGCCGTTTATTTTTATTCATGTTGCTACAAGCAAAAGCTGCTATACACCTATCAAAATCATTTTCTCTTATTTTATGTTACTGAAGTATTTCTTGCTATCTTGATTGATTATGCTTAATTATTCTAGGTACTAGAAGTCACCCTGAATGACTTTTAAATATTGTACCTATTGACATTTTGAGCTTTTTATTACATAATACCTAGACGTAGAGTTTTTGTCGCCCTATTAAAAAAACATTAACTGAAAATATAATACTCGTTTTACAATAAAAGGAATTGTGTTTCAATAACGGAATAATCGCATCTACATTAGAATAGACTCACGGGTTGCGAGTGGCTGAAAACAGATCTCAGTGGCGTGCACTTGGAGACACCTATGTCCAGTAGTGGAGTGCCATAGGCTCATGATAATGATGATGATGATACATTCTATTCTATCCATACATTCGAATGGCCAAGAATTACAAACCACAACTCCGCCATTGCATCAGCTCATGATTAAGAACTTTAATTGGGTCTGGGACTAAAAATAACAGGTCATAAAAGAATCGCATATGGAAGATTACATACAAAATGAATTATTAAAATCTTGCATCTTGAATTTAAAAAAAATATTAAACTCGCTGTTCTTGAAACCGTACCCAAAGACGGGGATTAAGACAGGACCAAACTTAACGGTGTTACGCAGTCACACGATAAGAGCTTTAGGTGGAAAAACTCCGAATTAAAACTTTGTAGGGATCGCTGCGATCATCTTAGGGACTGAATTGGAAGAACTGATGTCAGGGCATGATTATGAAAACTTTACGAAAAATATTACCAACCCCAATCTTGATATATTTTGGTCCTTCTATCCGCCTCCTCGTTTATCTTTGGATGGATTTCTTAAAATAATTTGCTGGATTTTTGTTGTTGAATTGTCCTCAACATTTATTTAATTTTGACGGGCCTGTTGGTCTAGTGGTTAGTGGCCCTGACTGCTATACCGCAACTCGTGGGTTCGATTCCGACCCAGGACAATGTTTGTATGATAAGCACGATCTTTTGCTCTGTGTCTTGGATTCCAAATATTGGATTCTGAAGTTGCCAACCCGCAGTGAGCAAGCGTGGTGATCAATGCTCAATCCTTCCCAGTATAAGGAGAGGCCTATGCCCAGACGTGGGGCGTATATAGGCTGGCTATTTTAATTTCTTATTGAGAAAAATGGACACACAAACTTAAAGTAAATAAAACTATAATAATTATCTTCAGTTCAGAATTGTTGAAAGTCAGCCATTTAAAGTTAAAAAAGACACTTGAGTCATTTGAACAAAAAACTAAAACTTCTAGGTTAAAACAAACAAATGTATTACAGAAAAAATAATGTCTATTTAATCACAGAAACGTATGTCAGCAACTCTCGTACGCAATGTCAAACAGTTCACTTCAAACAAATTGTATGTATGTTAATAGTAAGTGTGTCAAAACTGCGAAGTTCTCGCCACATTTGTTTGGACTGTTAATGATATTCAAGGGCCAAGATACCAAATAGTTCGGTTAGTAAAAAAGTGGTAATGCTTACACAAATAAAAAAAGTGTTTGGAGCATTGCGTTATGTGCTGTATCTGCCGGGGCTGCGGGATGTTCGTAAGAGTTACCGCTACCCTGGCACTCAAATGGTTCCAGGAGGTACATAGTGGGTTTTATTTAGTAAAAGTCTGACACTCAGAAATCATCAAATGATCCCGCCTGCTATGTGCGCAACGGGAGGTGTCATTTCATGATTTTCTACGAAAAAAGGGCCAAGGTACCAAATAGTTCAGTTAGTAAAAAAGTGGTAATGCTAAGGCAAATAAAGGTGTTTGGAACATTGCGTTATGTGCTGTATTGTATACTCGACTGAGTTTATTGAATTTGTTGCACACATATCGCAACATAATTTAAAACAAAGTTACTGTCACTGTCTGTCTGTTCGCTTAAATCTTTAATACTACGCAATGGATTTTGAAACGATTTGTTTTTTATTAGATAGTGAATCAAGATGAAGGTTTTCACCCGTGCGAAGCTGGAGTAGGTCGCTTGTCTATACCTACATCATCATCATTCCCCTGCCCTTCTCCCAATTATTATTTGGGGTCGGCGCAGCATGTCTTTACTCATGCTGCTTAAGTTTTGGCTGTATTTTACGGCCGGCCGCCTGCCTGACGCCAACCCTCCTTGGGAATGCTGGTGCTGGTGGTTTACTCCCCACCAGGAGGTTGACCCGAGGTGCTAGGTTTGTATGCACCGGGTTGTAGTTTCCCTTAGTCGCCTCTTACGACACCCATTGGTCGATATGGGTCAGCCCTATTCGCACCGGGAACTGCACGGTGCTTGTTTATACCTACATATAAGAAAATTGTTTAAAGTGGTAACTTTACATCGAAAATATATTTTAAAAAAGTAGCAGGGGTTGTTATTATATCGATGCCGCACCCGAATCTGTATTTCTTTTTGTCTGTGTGTTTGTGCGCGCTAATATCAGAACTTCACCGTTTGTCAGTAGTATAATTATTATATATCTTAGAATAATTAAAAAGTACATATAACTTTAAGATAGCTATATTAATACTTGCCTGCCCCTTGGAATCGAACCTGCATCTCGTGCACACATATACATACATAGAACCGCAAAGCCACCACGACCTTCTTACTTGTACTCTTCTACTACTATGAAGACGTATTCTCGAACACAAAAAGTCGAACCTTTACGCATTATAATTCAGGTTCTATTTAATATATACCTAAGTACTTTCTAACATAAGTACGTAACCTAAATAGAATCATAACATTTTACCGAAACACCGAAGTACTCTCCCATTTTCCTTTACCCTGGACATAAATTGGCGAAGACACCGACATCTCAAACGAATTACATAAAACACTTCTGTTTGTTGTGATACAAATATAAATATACTAGCTTTATCCCGCGGTTTCACGTGGTAATCGGGTATAGTTACAAAATATTTATAATTTTTTGCAGTCGGGTAAAAAAGTAGCGTATGTATTAGTCTAAGTGTGTCAGCTAACTACATAACGAATTACATACAATATTTTTTTGACTAAACACAACGTCATCTAGTCTCAAGTCAAGTCAAGTTAAGCATACTTAGAAGCTTGTGTTATGAGTACTAGACAAACTGATAAACATACTTAAATATTTCTAAATACTTTGCTATAGATAATTACAACCAGATACAGAACAAATGATAGTGCTCATCTCACAGACATTTTTTTGCGGGTGGGTATCGAACCCACAACCTCCGCTGTAGCAGTCAGAGTCTGTAACCACTAGACCAACAGGCTCGTCAAAATTAGTTAAGCCGTTTAAGCGTGAAAGAGTAACAAACATCCATCCATCCATATATACTTACAAACTTTCGCGTTTATAATATTACTAAGATAATCCTCATCAACATCTTCAAAACAAATTGTTTTATCCTAAAAATCAATAAAGAAAGCACCTTTAGTTGATTATCGCACAATAATTCAATTATACAGACCGCAAAGTGTCTGGTTGTCTGTCTCGCTCTAATTACACTTTCTAATTTTCCGTCTCCTTTACGCACGGCCTTCGCGGAAACGTGAGCTGTTTAGTGTGTGGTGTAAGTGGTAAACGATTGCTTTTATTGAATTAATTTTAGTATTATTATGTACATAATTGTAAATACATAATTATCATAAACAAATAATTGTAAACACTTACGCATAAATAATGGTTGGTTATGAAATGAAAGCATTAACCTATTTTTTTAACTTAAAAATACTGATGACCAGTTGTCATTATAATCGTCCGACATGTAAATTAACAAATTAAAAACTAGCATTTTTTTATAAATAAATAGACCGGTGGGAAAAGATTGTCACCCACTGGACGCCAGAAGAAAGAATTTGGTTGTTGAGGTCTGGTCGTCTGCGGCGAAGCTGATGCGACGATGTAATCTGATATGCGTGGCGCTCATAGCCAGAAATAGCAAAAGATTAAAAGGTTTGGAAGAAAATGGGGAGGCCTTTGCCCAGCAGACAGGCTATATAAAAAAAAATCTAAAATTATATTTATTTGTAATCTATATTCTTACACATAATTAAAATTTGCTTTTTTTCAGGCATACCACTTCTCTTCAACAAAAAAAAAACTGTCTCAGGAAGCCAAAAACCTTTCATCACTTGCACCAAACCGTAAAGACAATAAGCATGGATCGCGGTATGATTACATACCTCCTTGTGTCCAGGATATTCGGTCAAGTGTAAGTTCGTTGTGTATACAAACTTTTTGTTTCTCCTCACCGATGACATAACATTGGCTGGTTGTTGACTTGTCATGATGAATTGACGAAACAAATGATGTTTGAATTTCGATTTTGAATCGATTGACGTTTTTAATCTGAGATTTGATTTAACGTCGTTGCTGCATACTTATTGTATGTATGAACTGTATTTTTCTGTTCTTAATAGAGTAACTTATGGAGTTCCTTGCCGGTTTTTCTCCATAAGAATGGCATTTTGGAACCGCGCAACTAGAGTCAGTAACGTTTGAAAGTGCCTGAAAAGACCTATTCGAAATAAAAACTTTTTGTTTTTTTTTATAGTGCTACAACGATCTTTTGGCACGTGGCCGAAATCGGAACAAAAATAGATAGAATATTCTTTATTGCACACCACATGAGAAAGAGATTTGACAAACGTAAAAGTTACATGGTGCCACAATGTGCGGTCTTGTCGCTAAGAGCTCTCTTATAGACAACCTTTGGATGAACTTGGTACTAAAGGAGTAATATTTGTGCAGGTAGTCCGCGGTGCAAAGTTAAAAGATAAACAAATGCAGTCATATATGAAAAACTATCACATTTGACAGACAATTGAGATAATTATTGTTGACAATATGCACGCCTTTATGTTAATGTAATCCGCATGCGAAAAGATCCTTGTATACTATAAAGAGTTTTGAAAATAGATTTGATTTTATTATGACAGTTATATTATATCAGGTAGCAATATAAATATGACAGGGTTCAATGATAGGATGATAATTATCGTTGCCAAATTTTGTCAATTATAATTGTAATTCGATTTCGCGTGACAATGTCCTACGTGACAGTGTAGTGGCGTAATAACTTGACATATCTATGTAAATAGATTTTTAATAAGAGCGCAACCAAGCGGTAGGTAACATAACATAGACTCCTATATTTAGATAAGTTTCATAGGGCATTGGTGATACTTTTCCGTAGTAGAAAACTTAGTATAATTGATTAATTTGTCAGCACGGATAGCCGTGTGGCATAAAGTCACCTCGTTAATTACCACTGCGCGACGTGTCGCGGGTTCAAACTCCGCGTAGGGTGAGAATTTGTGCGCTCCGCAGATGCTTGTTCCGACTCTCGGGTGTTTTTGTGCATGTGAATTGAATTGCGACACTAGGATTATAAATTCCTTAATGTGGAAATCGTTTTTTTTTGTTTAAATATATACCCTACAACAGCTATATTTCCTTTCTTTATAAGTCACAAATCCACCACTTTTAAAAAACCCCACAAAACATTCTACGAGAAACATTCAACTGTATTCAATACTCCACTTCCAATATGTGGGAATCCACTCAAACTCAACCGAAGACGGGTCCAAAATAAAACAAATAAAATACCCAGTATCCTAAAACCCTTTTCCAGTCTGAAACTGGGATGTCAACATGCGCTCTCGGCCGATACGAGAGGATTTGCCGATTTAAAATTAATAATGCTAAGTGCTGTCCTTTTAGCTGGGGTCGTATCGGCTGGGTTACTGGTAGACATTGCTGGCTGGTAGACAAAACTATTGTAAAAAGGTTGTATTTAAAATTAGACGTGGCTTAGAATAGATGTCTGGGAAAAATGTACTAGAACTGAAAGTAGAATTTGAAACGTTTTTGGAAAAATATTCAAAAACTGCACATTGAGATATTTGGAATTGTATCATTTTTTACATGGGGTTTCATAGATGTTTTTTTTTTGCCCTAAGAATGGTGGAGAAGTTTATCGAACTCTAGAACTTGAACCAGCTAAAACCACTGGAGTGCTTTACCCTTTTCTTGTATCAGAAACCACGGGAACGCGACGCAAATAACAGTGACTTTGAAATTGTAATTGACCTAACTTAACAATTGCGCAAGAAGCATTCTAGATTAAATTAATAAAAAACTTTTAGCCTTTATTCAATACGAACTTTTACATAAAAATATTACCTACCAAAAATATTAAAACTGAAGTACTCAAAATAATATTAAGAGTTACTTAACCTTCTATCCAAAATTCATGGTCAATCACATAGTCGTTGCACATCTAAAATGCATAATGCAAATCATATCTCACGTACAATAAAAAATAAACGAAACCTCCAAGATTATGTTCCGATGCTTACGTCACAACGTTAAGAAACGTTCTGCCCACTGGTCATCTATATAGGCTACCTATATTTTCGCAATACTTATTCTTAACAAGAAATTTCAGAACATTGACGAATTGTGTCAACTTTTACCAAGAAATCATATACAACGGTCATACTACGATAGTTTCGACTCAGACGTTTTTCATTGCTCGGTACCTACTGTATAGAAAAATGTATTTGTTCTTTCAACCCGCAATGGATAACGTCTAAATTCGAAAACTCGCTAGACGGTCTAGTGATTTTACTTTTTTTGGTAGGTATCAAGATTCATTGTCACACTATACAGAAAATAATGGTTTCATTTTTATTTATTTTATACTTCTATAATTTAGGCCGGCGTTGCATTGGAGTGAGCTAGTTATTTAGTCGCCTCAGAGTGACTTGCACTTTTATTAGCAATTGAAATTAGTTGTTACAGAAATATGTGCGCTGCTAAGTACAGGGTTGGTAGGATCAAAAGTTATGTTTCATGTAATGATTAAGGATAGAAAATAGCACTCTCAATCTGTTAGGTTTCGACTTGGTCAGAATAGTCTACTTTTTGCCATAAAAAAAGTTTTTGCCAGTAAAAATACAGTAATTATTATAAAAGGACGTTCTTAGTATACATCTTGGACTAAGCTTCTGGCAACATCTATTCCTATAAGTTAGATGTTGGGCATTTTAAGCAAGAAAAATCATGCCACTAAAATTCCATGTTTATAAAACCTATAATAAAATTATTATGACGTCTTTTTTTCTCCAACAACAGTTTTAATTTCTTTGGACTCCGAAATAAAACCTCACTCTATCACATCAAAGGTTAACAAAGGGCAGTAACTTGCCAAGCAATCAATGGAACTAATTACAATAAATTAATTCACGACTTCCTTTCTTACAAAACAATATCATCACTCTTTTGTCATACCCAAATATACTGCACATTAAAAGAAATTTTCCCCAACACCAATGAAAAATATTTCCACTGCCATTTGCCAACCGGAACGTTAGTTGCAAACGTTTTGCAATGAGACTGGCATTTTAGTAATACTAAGAACGATGTTGTTTAACCGGTAACGCACGGAAACTGCTCACGGTTGGTGAACACCCATATGTAACTTGGTACTAAGAAATCTAAGATGGAGATTCAAATTGACAGGCCTGTTGGTCTAGTGGTAAGTGGCCCTGACTGCTACACCAGAGTTCGTGGGTTGGATTCCCACCCAGGATAAGTGTTTATTTGATGAGCACGATTATTTGTTTTGTATCTGGATGTAATTTATCTATAATATGTACCTATGCATTTATAAGTATGTTTACCAGTTGTCTAGTACACACAAGCTCTGTTTAGACTAAATGGTGTTGTATTAAATCATGGTATCACCTCGAAATTTTGGAAAGCACTTCCAATGTTGTTCTGGATCATTAGTTGGACTTAAAGTCTTGAGCGCTCGAAGTTAATTAAAGGTTCCGACGAATCGAGAAGTCCTGTTTAGAAATTGGTAAAAAATGTAAGGTTTAAATTTTTAACCCAATTTCTTAAATTTTTAAATTGGTTAAAGAGTTCTTTAATATGAGATCCTTTATTTTTTCTTTGAATGCGCGTCGTGGTGACCTACCGTACTCGACTATCCGAGTACGGTAAGTCACCACGGCGCCCGATGTGTCGCAGTTTCGAATCCCGCGTATAACAAGAATTTGCGCGTTCTACAAATGCTTGTTCTGTTTCTGAGTATCTTAGTGCTTGTGAATTAAATGTCTGTGATATCTTCGCGATGCAAGGATTAAATTCCTTAGTGCGGGAGTCGTTCTAACAAAAGAAAAAAAATCGAATGCCTTCAATCGAACTCGACATTCAATAGGTGCAATTATTAACATATCTTCCATGTTAAAATTTGCTTTCACCGGTTGGCTAACAATTGAAAATTCATTAGTTCGGTCCATAACTTTGACGGATTTGTGGGACCTCTCTCCTAAAACAAAGTGTAACATCTTAATAAATTATTTCAGTGAAGATTATTGGATGATAATGATTAAATATTTTCCGCTCTCTATCAATAAAGGAATAGTCAATAAATCTATTTTTCATAAAATTATACGTTCTTGAATTGAAATTTACGGGTACCAAAATTTATTCAAGTGAATATTATGGGATCAACGTAATACAAATTATACGAACCTAAGATGATTTAGGTTCTGAGTTTTGACTTGTTTCCATTTCACCGCATGTATTATCTAGATGTGTAGGTCATTCCGCCGATGAATACTGTGTGCTATGAGCTGCGAGATTGTCCCCAATTTGGGCACATTTCTCGATAATTGTAATTATCTTTCAACAAGGATGATGATAATTTTGTTTAATGTCTATTATGTAGTTAAATGAATAATATTATTATCGGCTATTGCATAACATGTTTTCTTTTGTCCCATAAACATAAATTTATCAAAGTACAGTAAACAAAACACACAAGTTTTGCGAATTTGTTACTTCATAAACTAAGCATTCTACTAAAATCTAAAGCCTTATCTAGCAAAATTTTACTGTTGATATTAAGCCAAATATTTAATTTAGTTTAATTATCTTTCTGGCAGACCAATTCGACTTTACTTTTTGGGTACAAAAAGTAAAGTGTCGTCATTCCTATTTTCGTTTAATCAGTTCTTTATAAATTAGTAAAACTCTCGCAAAACAAAGATTCTATATTATGACCTGTTATTATTATGACATTTTCATCAAAGTCATTAAAATAATAATGTCAAAATCTTCAAATACCTTCTTAAAATGACGTAAAACCATTCGCATATTAAGTTCAGGGATAGATATCATTTGCACATCGGTTCTGCGCATGATCGAGTATTGCGAAGAAGGACATTGCAAAATGTTTTCGTGTTTTCCACAATTTACGAGTACGAGTATTAACATACGTATATCATTTAAGAATTTGTTGATTATTTTTAATTGTATGATTTGATTATAGGTAGGTATTGAATATGTAAGTGTGGTCGTGGTGGCTTTGCGGTTCTATGTGAGTGTTTGTATGCACCAGGTGCAGGTTCGATACCCAGCGCACGCAAGTCCCAATGTGTTTTTTTTTTTAAGTTATATATACTTTCTTAATTATCATAAGACATTACTGACAAACGATGAAGAAAAATGTAAGGTTAATAAACCTGGATTCCAAATATTGAAATCTGAAATCGCAAATCCGCGGTGAGCTAGCGTGGTGATCAATGCTCAAACCTTTCCTACATGGGACGAGGCTTGTGCCCAGCAGTGGGACGCATATAGGCTGGTTTTTATGTATTGAATAAATTAATTTTCTTTCTTCTTCTTCTGTCTTTTTATTAAACGAAGTGGTTAAAAATAAGTACATTAGTTGTGGTTGAAAATAAGTTTATTACTTATGAGCAATTTATTTTAATGACATAATTATTTCTGCTAAGTATTTTTTTGATTAAAGATGTTTATTGACAAACTGGCTGAGCCTCACGGGGCTACTTGTATTATTTTAGTGTAATTTATGATTTCGTTTTACAATTTTAAGATTTTCGTCAATTTTTTTAAGACGTGCAGCGCCGACCTCATAAAATAATTGGGATAAGGCCTCTACCTCTATAGTGACGATGACATTTTATGATATTTTGTTATTTTTTTAATAGGTGTGTATGTTTATAATGTTTGCCTTTAATTCTCCCACTACTTTGATAAAGCTTTCACCCTTACAGAGAAGGATTAAGCACTGATCCCCACTGGTTGGCGATTCCGAATTTCAACATTTGAAATCCGGGTTTTCCCTGCCTTTTTTAAATAACAATGAGACAGACAGACAAAACTTTCAAAAGTCAAGTTAGCACTTACCTGCAAGGGATTTAAACCTACCACTTTTTGCATACAAAGCTGCATAATATTTACAAAACTCAAGGTTACCTAATTTTTAAATAGGTCGTCATTCGCCATTAATAAATATTTTACTATAAAATCTCGTACTGTACTGATGCCCCTACCAGCGGCCGTTGCGTAAAGTCTCAGTGCCCGATCGTCGCTTGTTTCCAAAGACAGTTGCATTGAGTGCTGATAAAATGTGGTGGTTCCTAGTGTTCTGTGTAGTTAGCGTTTATGGACAAAATGTTACTGAAAAAGGTAGGTTTGTAAATTGTACCTATAAAGAAATAAGGACGATTTTTGATAGTTTTTTAGGTGAAACAGGATTTTGAGATGTATTGGTGTTGAAATTATATGCAATTGACGTAAACAGTTCAAAATGTTTTCTGCAAATAACATGAACGTGTTTTAGTGTATAGGGGATTTATGTTCATAAGAATAATCATATTTTTAATTATTTAATTTTGCTCTGATCATAAAAGTTTTACTCCAATTTATGGATAAAATATTTATTTATTTTAATTTCCCTGTACTGGTAAAAAATAATCTCAATTTTACACAAACATAAGCTTTTAACATGGCTTTGCCGAATAATATTTCTGATAATATGTTAATTAATAATTAAAATTACAGAATACGCAATAATAAAATGTGAACAAACGTAATTCAGTCCTGTCATACACAAAAGGATACGTTTTGCAGTAATTTTATTTTCCAAATATAATTTATTTAATTTTATAACGAAATATTCTTTGAATTGACATTTTGACGGTGAATTCAATTATTTAAATATCTATTTTCATGTGAAGCACAACACAAAAGTCCATACTCAAAGCATTCTTTAAATTGCAGAGATGGTAAAAAAAACAAGTTAGAATTAACTCTGTCGATCACAAAAAAAATAGGATCAATTTTTGTTCTACTTTAATAATATTAAAAAAACGGCGCTTGAACAAACGCTGCACTTTTATGTAGTACCTAATCAAATCAATGTATAAGGCTTCTTATCAAATTGTAACACCTCAATGTATTACCGATATGCTAATCAAATAAATACATCTATTATATTTTATTCTAAACAATTAACATCAGTTATTAGACAGCCAATATAAAAGATAGACTAACGTTCTATAGTATAGTTTTGACAATATTTCTTTAAAGGTAAACAGAGAAAACCCAGACCTTAAAAAAACGCTCGTGCCAATATTAGAATCATGTAGCACACAATCCTGCAGTCACTTAATACATTTAGTTAACGTGGAAAATATTCAATGTGAACGCATATAGGATCGAATATATTTTTATCAAAAAAGACTTCTTCAATGATTACGTTTTCATCGTACCTACTTTGTTTAAAACACTTAAAAAGTGACATCTACATGAGTGTTGACACTCATCAAATAACTCAATGTATGCAAGTGACAAAGTCTAAGTCATTGACTTATTGAAGACGAATGACATTTTTTTACGCTCATAGCACGTCTATTGTATTTACTTTATACAACATATTATGTACCTACTCGATAAGAATACCACATTGTCATGTAAACTCGGTTAGTATAGTCTCATATTTTTACATATTATATTATTATCATTCTCACAAAAATAATCATATTTAATGTCACAGAAATCTCAACATACTCTCTTCGACATACAAAGCTGCCAAGAACTGATCAACATTAGGATGACAAGTTCAATTGTTTTCCGAAATAGACTATAATATATATTTCTTCAAAAGAAATCTCCATGAAATCATTACCGTATGCAAAGAACATTGTCATTTCCATAAGCAGAAACTATACCTATTTCAAATACTTTATACATTTTCTATACACATCGAAGACCGTCTCTCTCGAACCTTATTTCGTTGACCTATTAAACCTATGTCTTAACACGTAACTCTCTCCGGCCGTGTCGGGTTGCCGTCCGAGTGAGGGGTAGGAAATAGAGAGGGAATCTTTGTATGCAGACTACGTTGGACTCAGTTGATTTAGGCAGTTGAACTTAGCGAGGAGGATATTAAACTTGAGGAGCAAGAGAAATGTTACGGGGTTAGAGCGGTGGATGAATTTGTACGTTCGAATTCAAGTAAGAAATATCATGACTGTTTTTAAACTTTAGCGATTTGTACACATATTTTAGACAACAAACGGGTCTTATTTGCGATGTAATTCGATATTTTTTTCTAGCGACGTTTCAGCCGAGTTGCACAGACCGTGGTCACGGGTGACCAAAGAAGAAAATAAATATCATGACTGTTTTAAAGTCATGAAATGCTTTTTAAGTAATGTTGAAGTAGAAAAGAAAGGTAAGGAATAAAAATCGAAAGGGAACTTGGAATCCTAAAACAATGTAGCTAGTGGTTCCCCAAATGAAAAAAGCATGAGTTCCGCAGTAGAATAGGAAAAATAGCTTTTACCACGTCATGTTGAAATAAATAGTAACGGTATTTTACCCTCTAAAAGGTGTTTTTTTTTGTCAAAAATTAAATTGGGAGCCTGACAAAAACAATTAATGAAACAATTGCATAAACTTTTTTTTCGACCATATACCAATTAGTTTATTATTTAAAATTTTCCTGTTTAAAAAAACACCAACTGTAAGAAAGTCGATAATCAACGGATATAATTTAAACAGTTTTACCTAAAGGATATTGCAAACAAATACCTGCGATACATACTCCATCATGCGTAGCAGTTCCTTGCGTGTTTAGTGTGTATATTTCAATATTTTGTGGATGTATGCATCATAGTATAAAACATATGTATCCTAAAAGGAAGATGAATAATTTCCGCTTGTATTTTAATCAAAATCTTCGTCGGTTTTTCCTATTTTTTTTATCGAGGAAATCCAAAGGATATCCTAAAGTTAAACGACGTTTTAGTGCCATTAATCGATTTGCCTGTTGGTCTAGTGGTTAGTGACCCTGACTGCTATACCGGAGATCGTAATTTCGATCCCTGTAACAGACAATGTTTTGTGTGATGAGCGTGATCATTTGTTCTGTATCTAGGTGAAATATATCTATAGTATGTACGTATTTAGAAATATATAAGTATGTTTATCAGTTGTCTAGTAGTCATAACACAAGCTTCTCTCTTATACTTAATTTGAGACTAGATAGCGTTATGAAAATGTTGAGGAATATTATCCTAAAGTGAAACGGTCGAAGTCAATGGCAAAACTCGTATTCTTACCTTCACTGTCCTTCCTAAGCTTGTTTTTAAATCCGGAACATTTTTTTACATAATGAAAATACCTCGTAGCATTTAACCGAAAATGTCATCTGCATAACTCAAACATTTTGAAGAACTATTTCAAATTCTACCACATGAATATTATCTTCAGTATCAACCAAATATCATAAAGACGAAACACGAAAGCTTAATAAGCAGTTGTTAGTTTAGTTAATTTGTGCATAGCTGCCTTGCTTTGCCACAGTATAATAATATACACAGTATGATATCTTCATATGAAAGCGCGCAACGCGAGTTATACCTACACTATCGGATCGTGGCATGACCGTGGCTTGATAAATTCGCGAGCGAGTCGCTGTGACCAACAAACCATGTATTGTTGATGTATTTGATGTAATTAAAATGTTGTAGGTGAGCAGGCCTATCACTGTTACGTACCACGCGGCTGTAGGCATTTATTTTTTAGAAACGGTTGAATTTAACTACTGTTTGTACTGATCAAACTCTCGACTCGCAACCCCGTGATGTCAGCTCATGATTAAGGACTCCGGTTAGGTCCGAAAATAGTCAGGCTATCCCGATAAATACGCGTGAGTAAACCGTTATATTTTAAGTATGAATCATCCTCACGAAAGTTACTATAAAAATATGATTGTATTCATACTGTGGCTTGGTGAGCTTTTGTGTGGATTCCTTGTGCACTCAGATATATCTAATAAACCTGTTAAATAGTTATACACTTATAGCTTTGTGTTGCAAACACCTGTTTAGACAAGGTTTGGACTGAGAAATACTCGTTGCAGAGGTGTTTAACCTTTAGTAATATTACCAGTATTGTATTTTGGTTAATTTTCAGAATAATAATTATGTAGTAAATTTTTTTTTTTGAAAGTGCTAAATAATGAAAATTTTTATTTAACAGAAACAATACTAAAACAAGAAATATCTACATTTATGACTAAACTTATGTAACTAAAAAAATTACATATTTAAGTAAAATTAAATGTAAATAGAAGGTAAATTTGAATGAATTGATTAAGAGTATGTAGAGTCAAATCTTTTTTGGCGTAATTGTTAAACTTGTGATCATAACATGTTGTGTATTTTTACCCGTTTTAATTCCCATTTTTTTTGTGCGACGCATAATAATTAGCATCTTTACCTTGTGTTAAATTAAATTCTTATTATTTTTGTATCCCGTACCTAACAACTTTTACTTTTGCTAAGGTTCAGACTAAACGATTAACATAACGCAATGCTTTTAAATTTACTGGAAATCATGAATACGAGAATAAACTTAACGATTTGTGCAACTATTCTATAATATGTTATTAGCTATTTAAATTTATTGCCAAAGATATAAAGCAAAGCAACAAAGTTATATATATTGCCTGTAGGTACTTACTTTCAAATTAAATGAATAGTAAATTGAATCTTGGCCACTGAAAAAAAAACTTAACTTTATAAAATTTATTATATAAAGAACATATATATTATAGATATAGATATATTATAACCGTAAAACTTAAAAGTATATAGTATGTTGAAAACTCATCTCTAGTTAGCATCGTTTTCAGTTTATGAGACATACTTTCAAGACGATTGCATCTATTAAACTTAATATGCATGTAATGGCAGTTAGAATTAAAATCATTCATTTGAAGTAAAAAAAATGCTGTGATGAGTGCATTTAATAAATAAGTATAAAAATAGCAACAAAAAACGTACTGCATTTTTTTAGGTAAATTAAGTAAATTAATATTATTATGTCAATTAAGGATGTCCTTTCCAGCCCTTCTAAATTGGTAATCAAATTTAATTTCTGTGCTTAAGTTAATGATAATTCTTATTTACCTGCATTTAATGACGCACAAAAAATACAGACTCGTTACACCGCCGCATCAGTTCATGATTAAGGACTCCGGTAAGGTCAAAAAGTAATCGGGCTATCCCGATAAATACCCGTGCTATGAATCCATCCCGAAAGTTGTTATATTAATATTATCATTAGTGTGTTTTATATCAGAGCGTACCTAGTACTCTTAACACAAGTTTCTCTCGTACTACTACTTAATTTGAGACTAGATGGCGTTGTGGCGTTGTGGTTGCCTCTTTCCCTTGGGGGTAGGCAGAGATCACATCTTTCCATTTGCTACGATCCTGGCATACCACTTTAGCTTCATCCACACTCATCAATCGCTTCATACACGCCCGTCGGTTTAGGGTACTCCTGATCTGACCCTTTTTTAGGACTTTCCCTATTTGATCATGGAACGTCTGTCGTGGTCTTCCTCTCCCAACAACTCCATTCAAACTACCTGGTATTGGTGTGGAAACGATGAGAAATATTTTTTTATTATTTATTCGAACCAAACCTCGCGGTGTACTTACACATACACACATTCATCATATTATTATGTACCGATGTGCTAAATTTCATCAAAATACATGATAACGTTTTTTGCGTAACAAAACAACACACATTGTCAAAACTATTTTGTAATTTGTACAATAATGACAAAGACGCCAAATATTCTTATTTTGTCATTTGTCAAATACATACAAAGTTTAGTACACGCTAGTCATGATCATGTAATAATGTATGTGTTTGACCCCAATAATATTGGGACTCACCTTGCTAACGGATTAACAGTTGAACATACTTTTAAGTAAACAATATTGTAACCACACCTCTGTATTTGGACAATGCGTTTTGTAATATTTAGACATCATATTATTAACCTACGATCGATGATCTTAGATAAATGGGTCAGATATTAGGTAATAATATTTATGAGTTCACTGACTCTGTCGTGTTGTGTTGAATGTTTGTAGGATTTTTTTTTTTTTTGGTTCATTTATAATGTCCGGACCATGTTCGGTCACGGCGCGCGGACGGCTAGTGTTACTATGATACCAGCCAGTTTCGCGTGACATATTATTATAGTGCACAAGCGTGTGCGAAAACACAGGTTCATTCTCTGTACCTTTACCATCATAGCCCGATAGGACGGCAATCCGACACGACCGGAGAGAGATCAGGCGCAGAACCCACATTTTTACGTGCCTTCCAAAACACGAAAGCTGTGATAATATATTTATTCCTAAAACGAATATTAGAAAAAAAAATCCTCGAAAAATCACAAATTAATTTGAAGGTTTAATTTGGTGCATTAATTTCCCAGTGTTTAAGGATTGATCTCCGCTTGATTTTTTTTCTGTACAACAGAGACATTTATGTTACCAACCGACAAAAGTTTTCAAAAACTATAACTTACCTTCCATACTCGGGATTTATTTTTACCAGTAACATTTTCTCATCAATTTAATCTATATTGCCTTCCTACAGATGAACCTCCAGAATCGATATTCGACTACCACTCGATGCCAGCACTCTCAGACCTGGACGACTTCGACCTGTGCCTGAAGAAGCCTGACGCCGTCTACTGCATCGTAGACCTCGTGCTCTTGGAAGATGATACGCCTTTGTATCAGTTTATTAAGGTACGTACCTATAAACCTGGTATTTTTTAAACACCTCCTGTATTTTCTGGATGTATGAACCTAGTATATTTTTTTAAATATCTCCTGTATTTCCACCAGGGATGTATAGTAAACTGGACATTATAAAGTTGGATAAATAAAATACTGCGATACATCGATAGTGGAAGCGCAATTTCGGAGCCTTCAAATAGGACGTTATAAAATCACAATCACGCACAGAGAAAATTCAGATTTAGATCAATTATAACGTCAAAACAATTAAAGATATTAATCTATTTTTGACAAAGTCGATCAAGGTAAAAATATTTTCCTAGTACCCATTGAAATAGATGATGTCAATAACTTTTGCTAGGAAAGCAACTATTATAAACATTTGTGTCACTAAATTACACCATCTCGTTTCCATTATCATCCACGGTGGACAAACGCTCCTACACTAGGGAATTCAAACTACTATGCACAAGAACATCTCAACTTGGAATAGACATTTGCGGGCACACAATTGTTTGTGCAATGCTACGATCGATAGCGAAATATGTCGCATGCAGTGATATTTGGCTGGTTGATATGTACCACTCGGTACGGACGGTCCGAATAAACAAACAATCTATTAGCATTGGGGTATTGATTTTTACTACTAGACTTACGACCAGATTTGCATGAAATGTAGGAAAAATTACAGGTGTGAAAGATACTACAGCCAACAATTATGTAACATTTGCGTTAATTAAAATAAAAACGGTATTAAATGGCAAAAGCTCTTTCACAAGAGAGGACGAACAGATGACCTGTATGAATCAATAGTGGTTTTTTTTTTTATCTAGCTTTCAGTAAAGAAATTCCAACTTTGGAAGAGTTGTCTCTGTCCTTTTTTTAAAAAATACTTTGTTTCCCCACAACTGAGTAAAGGTATCTCCAGTCTTCCTATCTTCTATATTGATCACTTTTTTAATGAGAGAGACAAGTCTTTCTCATTAACAGTGAAATAGAAAACAAAAAACTCAAAGTCCAAGAACCCAGTCACCTCGCAACAAAGTCGTACCATTAATAATTCTCAACAGAATGACAAGTTTAGCAAACACATAACATCTTGCCGAAATAACGTCATAATCATGCACTTAACATGTTTGTCCTGCCTCTTATTACGTACAAACATTACCTTGACACGGAATGCTGTGACTTATTATATCTTCACTAGATTCGGTTTGAGTTGGATGAAAATTTTACTATACCGGCTATTTTGGACAATTAGGATGAAAGGAAATATAAAAATTGACAAATTAAAATGTAATCAGTCTTTTTTAGATAACAAATAAATGTTTCTGTCGCACATTGTACTGTATTATGAATAAATTTAAATAATTTTGCCTTTATTAATTATTATTATATATTATTTATTTAATAACTAAAACTGGAAAATATAGTGCTTTAATGTTTTGTAATTCTGTGAAAATTTCGCGGTTCCATTTTTTATTTAGGTATGTACAGAAACAACACAACTACAACTGGTGCAAGTTTTCAATACATGAACTTAAATTTTTCGTATTAATATCATGACGTGATAAAGTAACTCTCCCACATCGATAAAAATGCACAATCATTCAATGAATCTACAGTATTCTACAGCTTCTTCAAATATAATACAAACAATAAACACCATTTTTTTCAACTCATTAAATAACTTAGTACTAAAACTTAGATCCAGGAAACACATCTGACCTTTATTTTCAGTAATGATGCAAATTATTTTAGGTAGTACTATTTACTACTTGAAATTGAAGAGGCAAAAAATCTTCAGAATATATATTTTTTGCTTCAAAGTATGCTTATTCAAATGTATGGAACTTTGCACATCCTTTAATTTTATTAGCATGTAGTTGTAAGCTTTTTGACGGATAAACGATCGTGAATTTTAGAATTACAGTCAGCTTTTTGTTAAATAAGTACGAATAGACACTTAACTGGTAAAATATATTGTTAAAGACTAGAACAAAAATGTACGGAACAAAACAAGAGTTTTAAACTCAATCAATCAAAAAATCGCGCATCGACTTAGGAGAAATAATCATGACAATCAAGAAATAAAATTATATTTGCCCTAGGTGTGCTTTTTAAGAAAAAAAAAACAAAGTCTTAACGCAAACTAATAAAACAAAATGAGGGCAATCTGAATCTGAATAAACATTTTATCTGTTTTTTCCTAACTACATTGCCAAACTCAAATTCCACTACCACACTGTCATACCAGCCTATTTTCTAGTACACTCAGTTAACAGTTTCTTTTGTTTCAGAACTTCTCGTCGCTCTCGTACACGAACTACCAGCATTCGAAGCTGCATCGAGGAGTGTGTGGCTCAAAGCACTGTGGCCTGAACATCAGTCATGCTGACGCGGGACAGTCCACTGCTGATGCTTTGAAAGACTGTTTGAACGCTAGTATTCATCAGGGGTATGGACTTCAGGTAGGATCTACTCAAAGTCAAGTTCTTAAATTGTTTATTCAAAGTATACTACTTAGAAAGTCTTCGGTTGTCAACTTACAATAGACGGCATCCCGTATCGCCTACCCTTTATCAGTTCCTGTCTTTTGTTACGGAATGATGTGTAATTTTTTTTCTCTTTGTTTCAATTTGTATTCCAAATAACATTTTAATACAAAGTGTATTAACAACATTAAATTTGTAAGAACATTATAATTTTGCATGCCGTAGGGCAAAATGTATAAGGCTTCTTATTATGTTGTAACACCTCAATGTACTACCTATATTCTAAGTAAATAAAATCTATTCAATTATATCTCTATCCATGGCTATGTGCACCAAATCTGAAGATTACAGTCAAGCTTGCTCAAATTAAAATAGTACTTTACCAACATTTGTAACCAACAGGTGGACACATTATCAGTACGGTATTGCAAGACAAAAGACGACTACAAACCACCAGACACTCTGGACTACATTGTAGGAGTCCTACTGCTTGCTCTACTCCTGGTCAACTTGGGATGCTCAGCGTATTACTTCTTGAAACCTTCGGAGAATGGAGAAGGTAACAAGTTATATCTTCTCTAAAATCATAGCTCTAAAAGCTCCAGAACCAGGACTGTTGTTGTTATCGCGCAGAGCATGCGCAAGCAATCAAGCTGCGACTGTGGTTTTTGCCATAGAAAGGGCCCGGGGTGTTTTTGGTCGAGGTGAATCCAACATACCGTGCCCTCGACGTGGGTTGAAGTTTTTAGAGTATTACCCCGGAAACCAAAACAACAGGATCATTGTCGTTGTAGGAGTGAGACGCCGCTACATGCAGTGTAGTGCCATCTTGATTCCATGGCAAGAAAACTGCCTTAAAAGCTTTTTCTATATTTTAAAAGAGTAACTTATGGAGTTTCTTGCCGGTTCTTCTCCATAAGAATGACATTTTGGAACCGCGCAACTAGAGTCAGTAACGTTTTGAAAGTGCCTGAGAAGGCCTACTCCAAATAAAAACCTTTTGATTTTGATTTTTAAAATGTGCAATTGTTGCAGACACAGATTAAGACACCGGTTTAGGACTGCCTATTTTGCCTAGTCATGCAAAGCATCAGAGTTAAAAACAAAAACGCAGACCAATATTATTTCCTGAAAATTTATTAATTTGCAAATATCCTTAAACACTCAAAAAAAATCAACGCACTTGACTGCACTTCCTTATTGCACTTCTTGAATAGTTCTTTTAGTAATCTTTTAATCTTGTTGCAGCTAATAAATACATGCTGGCTTTCTGCATCCAGAAGAACTGGAAAGCTTTGAAACATGGAGGAAGCGCTGAAGGTGGACTCTTCAAATGTTTCCAAGCCCTAAGGTAAGAACTACACAACCGAATATCTCTAGGGACGCCTTCAAATTAGAACCGAAAGGAATCATTTCAGTGTAGTGGCACTACGGTACTAGTGCTTCTGAAATATATTTTGGAATTGGGTCTTTAACTGCCAAAGTCAGTTAAAGACCCAATTCCACAATATATTAAAAAAAAAACTAATTATTTGGTGACATAGATTTTTTTTATCGCGTGAATAAAAAATGGATACGATAAAGTTAAAATCTCGTTTTAAAAGATTTTAACTGGGACTGTGAGATTTTAACTGTGAGACATGTGTTAATGCACTTTTTATGACAGCGAACGTTACTAACCCCAGTTTGAGTTCGATCCTCTCATGAAACAAGTCTGAGGACCTATTATGCTTATTCTAAGACTATGGATTCTTTAGTAGTCGAGGGGATGTGTCCCTAGGGCTTGAGCTGGATTTAAAGCAGTAAGTATGATCCTTACGGCCGTTTCCAAACACCTAAATTATCTAGTCAACAAATATCAAGGCATGAACTAACAACACCTTGATTTTTTCCTCCCTCATTTTTAATATCCACCCTTCAACTGCCTCATCATCATATAACGCAGCCATAATAGAGACTCATCGGAATTAAAACGGGAAAACATTTTCCAATATATTCTTCTCGCGATTAAAATCGGAATAATTACTCGCTGTGATAGCGGTGTACCGAGTACCGAGTACTCGATGCATTCAAGGTACAGTCACAAGCAAAAGCATGTATACACGACCAAACAATTGAAGTTTAAGTCCTAGTCAAATGATTATGAAGTCGTGAAATTTTCTTTCAACTTAAACATATTACTATTAGCTTACATTTTTTGATTATTCATACTTAAAAGGTATTACGGTTCGACTCGCGACCCTGCCCTCACGTTAGCTCATGATTAAGGACTCTGGTTAGGTCCGAAACTAGTCTAGTCGGGCTATTCCGATAAATACGCGTGAGTAAACCGTTATATCATTTAAGTATATCAACTTACAATATCAAGAATTTTCCATAGCCGTTTTAGAAATTTGTTATTATTATTACATGTTTTTGCTCGTGACTATACTGAGAGTCGATATTTTTTTGTTTCGTATTGATGTGGGGGATTAATGAAGTGATCGAGGGATGTTGATGTACTGTTGTCACTTGAAATAATAACTATAGCTACAACGTTTTTGAGTCCGATTAATAAACGGATTTTCTGAACATGACTTTGCCCTCAAAGGCTGAAGTAATCCGAAGATAATATGTGTTTGTACTCCCACACAAATTTTAAAAAGCGGATAGGTAAATGTAGATAATTTAGAAGTTTGTTAAGAGTTGATTGGTTATATTATGAGAAGAAAATGTAAGGCTTTTGAGGAATTTAAGGCAGTTATTTCTGTTTTTGGCTTTCGAAACCTCTATTCGGGGCAATTAAAAGTGTTAAGCAGTATTTAAAAAAAACCTACAACAATTAGGAAATTAAATGGTTCTGCAAATAGGATAAATGTTATATCTTTTAGGTGTTTTTTTTTTAATATTATCCCTGAGAAAAAGCGTCGAAATATACTCATGGGAATCGCGTCTTTTAAACTCCAGTCCTTATCCATAACACAAAAAACATCCGTCAAAAAATACAAACATTAGTTAAACAACAACCAAACAGTTTTTAAGCGTAAAATACAACATACAAAACATCGATTCAACCCGATTTAAAATCGAATAATTATCAGTTAATGATTGCGGTTAACCCACGTTTTCGACGTGCCCTCTATAACGTGTCGCGTTAAACCTAGGTTATGATAAGCCACAAAGTATTATGAATTACCATGGCAATGGGTGTTGTTATTATGACACCTAAATGTAAATGTAAAATAGTGAATAACCTTTAAAATAATATCTATTATGAACTCTACGTAGTTATGGACGCAGGTTTTTACTGTTACATAATGTATTTCCTTTCTTAAGTTGAAACTATTCAATGAACGAAATGTTTCTTTTTCAGCCATGTGTTTTTTGTTTTTTTGATAATTAATTTATTTTATTTGGGCCTTTGCGTACCTTCAGCTACAGTGCGTAAAACTAGTCTTTTACGAAAACAATTGATTAGGATTGGTAGTTAATTAGAATGGCAGAACTATTTTACCCAGACTTATTGATTGACTGATATGAATGTGGATGGATATGGGGGAAAAGGACGACCAAAGAAACGTTGGATAGTTTGTGTGAAAGATGATATGGCTGCAAAGAGTGTGACTTTCTAGATGACGTCAGATAGGAACGTGTGGAAGAAAAAGACATGCTGCACCGACCACAAATAATAATTGGAATAAGGGCAGGGGAATAATGATGATATTGATTGGCTGGTGCTTAGAGTACCTACACTTATATCTCATTGCTAAGCAAATCCCTTGAAGAACGATTATAACAAAGTGTATTGTTTCAGATTCTACACCATGGTGATGATTCTCGGTCTGCATTCCATGATTTTTATTGGCTACGGATACACTGCGAACCCCGAGTTTATTGAAAATGTAAGTTTTAGTTAATAGAATCATAGCACACTGATTCCGAAATATTTACTGGTGAATTACTAAATTATGCCGCAACTTCGCTTCCGTTAAAATCGAGTAAATTAATACTGTTCAGTTTTTCTGGTTTAGAACACACAAGAGAATTCGGGATAGAAAACTATTTTAATGCGTCGTGATAAAATTCCCCCCACCCCCCTCTTTTACACTTTAAAGAGAATATGTTGGATTCTTTCTCGATTTGTTATTATTATTATTATTTCTTTATTAATTAAAAATCAAACCTTAAAAACTATACAATTTCCCACAAAACCTTAGTAAAGGTTGCTAGTCACAAGTTTGCTTACCAATTTTTAGCTTTCTGCCTTAAAAATTGCGGAATGCTCCATACAAGCTTCCCCCCCCCCCTCCCCATTAAAAGGAAAAAGGGGGAAGAAAGGCAAAAAGAATCCGACTCTCGAAACTTACTATAAAAGTATAAAAAATATATATATTTCATCTTAAATAAAACACTTGCGTTTTGCAGAAACATAATAAACTCTATTCTGCCATGCCTAACTGTCCCTACTAAACACGTTTAAATTTTAACAAACAAATTGGTAATCATATAATTGTACTAATAATTCCTGTATTTACTTAAATTGCAGTCAATTAATTTCCGTAAACATTTATCACGCGAATTATTTATATATCATTAAAGGTAATTATTGACGTGATGAAAATCTATTAAAATCTACTATTAAACGTATACTAAACCTAGTTTTATAGGAATTAACAAATAATTCCCAACTTTACTGCCTATAACAGCTGCTTAGGATCGAACTATCGAAGCAGGTTTACATTCCAAAACTGACGTGGCAAATGCCAAAGTGCGTTAAGACAGGCTTAGTTCACAATGTAACTTAAGATCTTAGAAAATTCTGGAACAATCTTTCCTCTTGTTTCTGTCATATTTCTGGGTATTTTTTCTAAGTTCTCTCATTTTCTGTCTCTATTTTATTACTGTCACCAAGATGTCAAAAACCTCTTTGCTGTTTTCGTCTTTCTATGCCTCTGTTTTATACAATCGATATGAAATTTTGATTTTTGCAAGTCATTAAATAGGTAAGAAACTTAAAAAAAAACTCGCCTTAGAAATAATTTAGTTGCAGTTGATTGTCTTGGTAGTTGTAATCGTGTCTCATTTTCTACTTTGCTTATACTCAACAGGATTCAAAATGAAACTATAATAAATTTAACCATCTAAGACCTTGGAATGCAATAAATTATATTAGGTATTTCATATTCAGACTTATTTTAACTTTGTCAGAATCACATTTAACAAAAACACGATAAGCAAAAGCAAAAAATTCCTTTTTACAAAACTTTTTCAAGTTATTCATAACCTTAAGATGCAATAAATGCAATTTAATATGTACCTTCAGAATAAATGCACAAGAAAACACAAAAACTCTTTCAGTGCATCAAAGTCAAAAAAGTTATTAAATGTCAAACGTCAACAGTTATGAGAATAATAACAAAAAAGTCTCAAAGGGCAATCATTGCGTCCAACAAATAAGTTTCATAATATAATATTGTATTTGGTCAAAGCCATGTTTATTATTAAGGTCAATCATATGACAAAAGTTTTTTTTTTATCGCTGAAAACCTTTATAATGAGACCACAGATTAGCATTCCTTTTTAAGTGTCATTAGTGACAGATAACCCAAAAACGCAAAAACTTTCTGGCCTGTAAATGAAATAATCACAAATGCATGTAAACTAAAATTAGTTAATCAAGTTTTTTTTTTAATATGATTCCTGCACTAACGTATTTAATCCTTGTGTCACGGGGTTTCACAGACATTTTAATTCACATGCACAAAGACACCCAGAGTCAGACAAAAATCTGTAGATCGCACAAATTCTTTACAGTGGTAATTGGCGTGGTGACCTATAATCATTTGTTATACTTGGAAACTATCAATTTTAGTATTAAGCCAGAACAAAACTCTTAAACTTTACTTTTCCTATTCAAAATTAATCGGTGTTTCAAGCCAACTTATCATCTTCAAGCTTTTTTTAGGAGAGGCTTTAACATATTATTAATATGCAAAAACTGTGTTTAAAATACATTTTTACAACATCATACATTACTACCACAAAATATAACTATACATATAATAGACAACAATCTCAAGCATCAAATCTCGTTCTTAACCATTTTACGTGCAGCAAAAGGCTCATATTACGCTATTACTTAAACCTTACGAAACATTTATCTCAACAGGACTGGATAGTGCTCTAAGCAAACAGGTTGTACTGCTGTGCAATACTCTACACTTAGTACAGTTAGCAAGTTATGTTCAAATACTATTAGATTTACAAGGCTCTTGGGTATAGCGCCACATCTTAAACAACACCGTTGTTAATGTGGAAAAATTACATGAGCGACGTCTCTTTTTCACAACTGTTATAATACTTTTTTCTTTAAGAGGTGATGTTAGATCACCTGAATACAATTAAATATTATTGTCAAATCTAGGAAAAATATTCCTTAATCTTTGCGCAACTGTGGGACACTACAAGCAAGGAAAAAAATCTTTCTTAAGAATTTTAGACCTAAAATATTTTAGACGTCTCAATACTCAATACTTTATCACTCTTGACAAAGTATAAATAAGTCTTATGTCAGGTATATGGGTAACAATTGTGAACCCTGTCGGGCACGGCAAAAGTTGAACAAGAGAGGGCAACTAAAACTAGTTTGTACGTAATTATAATGCTAAAGCTGAAATATAATTTTAAAAGTACGAGTTTATAAAATATACATATAGTATTAAATGGAACATTAGTCTTTACACTTAACTATGAAAGCGTCTAGCACTTAACTATGTAATATATCTAAAAGCACTTTGGTCAGTTTGTACATCTGCGTATATTATTATTCATACTTTCGTTGCTGACTGTACTTACCGTATTCGTATCCTTTTTGCACTGTTACAGTAAAGACTAGGTATGCTGTTGCACTTTTTCCGCTATTTAGAAAGAACTAGAAGTTTTGCTGTATTTTGACGCCCATGATCATGTTTAGAATTTAAACAAAAATTTGAATCATCATCATGCCCCTGCCCTTATCCCAATTTTTACTTGGGGTCGGCGCAACACGTCCTCTAGACATGTTGCTTAAAGTTTTGGCTATGGTTTTATAGTCAGCCGCCTGCCTGACACTAACCCTCTTTGGGAATGCGATTGTTGGTTGTTTACCCGCCACCATTCGGGTGACCCAAGGTGGTTGGTACAGGGCACTGGGTCTTAATGTCCATTAGTCGCCTTTTACGACACCCAGTGGAGGATATGGGGTGGTGCTATTCTTTATATCCGGACACCACACGGAATTAAAACAAAAACAAAAATTTGAATAAGCATAAAAAATGTTTGCAGATATGAAATCGCTTTTTCACTTCATTAGTATGAAGTGTATTTTTTTAAAGCAAATCTAAATATTACTTATACAACATTAAGTAATGGTTTTAAAATTGTTATACAATCGTCTGATAATAATTGAATCGTGAAACCTGTAAATAAATTACGCTTTTATCTAGACCACTTTATTGTAAGAATTATTTTAATCAATGCTTTTAATAGCTTATAATATTTTTCTTTTATGTCTGGCCTAGTATTTGATCATACAATACAAAATATAAAAATAAATGCAATACGAATATAGCATTGCATTTGTTTCGTTCAATTTTTTCTAAAAATAGTAGCAGTTGTAATCAAAAGATTGATTCACGCAATTCGCTAATAGCCTTTTCAGTCACATCCGTGTTAGCTAACACTAACAATGATTACTTCAACAGAATCGGATTTACAAGTAAGATCAAAAACTGATGGAATTAGCCCACGATAGATTTGAAACGTACGCGGGTGAACCATCAGTGCTCAATTAATGTATTTGTTGGAGTAGATTGATTGTCTTTGTATAAAGTTTTTTTATTTGTTTTGTTATCAATGTGTTTTTTATTTGTTTTGTTATCAATGTGTTTTTTATTTATTTAAAATCAAATAACTGTTAGACCTACTCCTTAAAATGTATTACGTGATGACTGGCACATAGTCTACTGAAAAAAAAAACGCAGAAAAAAATGTTTAATATTTCGAAATCTTTACTCACGATTCAAATAAATCCCTTTAGACAAACATTACAAACTTATATCCATAAATCTTCAGGCAATAGGGTGAAGAAGGGCAAGCAAACAACTGACCCACAGCGCAAGTTAACCGCGAAATATGTTGACCTAGACCAGTCAATGACCTTTAACTGGATTGAAGCGGTTTGAACTACTTGTAACCGGTTATACTGGTTATGAATTTCACTTTTTGAAGTTAAAATGTTTTTACTTTTTTTTCTTTATTTTTTTTTTTAGTTTTGGTGTAGTGGGTTTTGTTTAGTTATTGTAGCTTTAGTTAATGAGTATTCATAATTATGACGATTTTGTTCAGTTGATTGATTATTTAAATTCTTTAGTATTTTTGTTTTTGAATGAAATAAGAGAAGAAAAAGCACATATGAGGACTAAGATTTGAAATAATTAAACAACCTCCTTTTTTAAAGACAGTCAAGAACATTTTATGTTTTATGGACTAAGAAATAACCTACAAAAATATGTTACGTTGTAACTAATTTTAAGTTAAGTAAAATATAAAATACAGATTTTAAATAACCTTATATAACTCTACATTAAAATCAAATTGCATTACTCTTAAAAAGAAGTCTGTAGTCTATTGACTAACACTAAAGCCGACAAATCGATCGACTAAGTAAATAAAAGAACTCGATTTGAGCAATCTCTTTCACGGTAGTGGGTTCGCAGCGGTGCGTTGCAATATGTAACGTTGTAACTACATTGAGTATTATTTAAGGAAATCCGAAAGGCTTTTAGTAAATTCAATATGGACTGTGTTTTACATTCAAATAGATGTTGCAAAAAGCGAGATATATTGGGTGATTGGAAATATCAATAATCTTTTAATTTGTGTGAATTGGGTCATAAATATTTTTTTTTATATACGAAAAACATAAATATAGGAAGGTGCCCCATAACATTTTAGATTAAAGTTCTCAACAAGGCCTCAACATGTTGGACCTGTGTCCCCGTGTAAGCCTTTGAAAAGGACAGGAGTTATCCCTAGAAGTTAGCCCGTGAATTAAAAGAGAAACTAAAAACAAAATTATTAAAACCCTTCGTATTCCTAAAACAAACCACAATACACTACAGAATACCTAAAAAAAAACTATTGTAACCCAAAAAAAAAATAAGTTCATCATCAATCCAATAAACCACACTAACAGCTCAATTTATAACCATGCGCGCACGCATAACGGAAGCAATCCATTTCAAAACGTTTCATCACCGCGGTTACTTACGAACAGTTAAAGTAACTGCACTTAACTTTATGTCGGTTAGTGAGATAATTGTTTTAAGTGTGAAGTTTTATTAATGTTATTTTGAGTAAATGAGTTTTTTTTTAACAAATAGCTTTATAATTGAAATGTTTTATGGCCTATTTATAACTCTAATTGAAATGTTTCTTCTCAAGGTACTTTTAATGAAAGGTAATTTAAATTAAAAGGTATCGATAATTTAATATTGCACAACTTTTAATAAATACTATTACAGTCACAAACAAAAGTTCATGAAAACTATGGGGTTTATTAGGTTTCTGAATACAAGATAAGGGTATAGAATTCAATCGAATATTAGTTATAGGTACATTAGTTACAAATGTTAGAGTTTCTTTTTTTTTACTTTTATTTTGGCAATTCGTAAATCTGAATTTGTTTACATATTTTCGTCGCTGGCCGCACTACACATGGGTTCAAATCTGAAACCTCGTGTATACAAAAACCGTTTATAGAACCGCAAGATCACCATGACACTTTAACAATCCACGTCATTCCAAGATGTCTAAGTTAGATAGACGACGAATTAGACGGTTGGTCTAGTGGTTAGTGGCCCTAACTGCTATACCGGAGGTCGTGGGTTCAATTCCTACCCAAGACAATTGTTTGTGTGATGAGCACGATCATTTGTTTTGTGTCTTGGTGTAATTTATCTATAATATGTAATGTATGTATTTAGAAATATGTAAGTATGTTTGTCAGTAGTCGAGTACTCATAACACAAGTTACTCTCGTATACTTAATTTGAGACTAGATGGCGTTATGGGAATGTTAAGGAACATTTATTCATTATTTATTCAATTCTTCCTTTCTTCACAGTCATACGACGACTTCTTCAAGGCCCTGCTCTTCAATGCCCGCGTCATCGTGCAGATCTTCTTCGTGATGGGAGGCTTCCTCATGGCCTACAAGATGCTGGTGTACGCTGAGTCTCATCCCTTCACACTGAAAACAGTCCCCATGGCCATCGTGAATCGGTGGTTTAGGTAAGATTTTATTACTTTGGATTTTTTTCACATCTTTCCATTTACTACGATCCTGGCATACCACTTTAGCTTCATCCACACTCATCAATCGCTTTATAAACGCCCGTCGGTTTAGAGTACTCCTGACCTGACCCTTTTTTAGGACTATTCGATCATGCAACGTCTGTCGTCTGAAATGAAAAGATGTGATCTCTGCGTAGCCCCAAAGGAAAGAGGCGTGACGTTTATGTATGTCATTTTTTCTTTATGTTGTCAAGAAACGCAAAGCCAAATCTTATGGGTCTACTTGCCGATCTCAACAGTTTACAATATGTCGCGGCTTCGATCCTCGTACAGAAGATGTAGTTGTGGTAGCTTCTTTTTTGGTTTCCGAAGTGAAACTCTAATGATTGCAACCTACGTTGAAGGCATGACGTGGGGATATGTCGGACTTACACCGACCAAAAACACCCCAGGCCTCTTCTATTGCCAAAGGCAAACTCGCGGGATTGCTCGCACGACGCGACTCTAGCAAAAGTAGTTGTGGTACCCAAAAAATAATGGTGATAAATAATGGTTAAAATTTTCTTTCTCACCGACTTGGGCAGCTTTTCGGGACTACTAAATACATATAGCAGAAATTATGATATTATGAAGTATAACTATTAAGTAACCATTATGTCTTCGCCATAAATCAAACATGCGTCAATTGATAAAAAATTAATAGTATTTTGGTGGTGTTGCCTCGTGTGAATACCTGAATTAGTTATAATTTAAATCAAATGTTTACACGTATGAATTAATCCTAATCAAATAGAAATTAATAATTTAATATGTAATATCGTGTATCAATTAGTTATATTTTAATAATTGATGCCAAAAACATTATACATTGGTAATAGAAAGGCTTTGTCAGTGGCTATTTAAATTAGATACGCATGATAATTTAAATTAATAAAATCTAATTCTATTAATCAATGTATTGAATTCATTCAACCGAGTTTTTGTATTACGACGTGAGCGGTTATTTTTTGGCAGGCCTGTTGGCCTAGTGGTTAGTGGCCCTGACTGTATACCGGAGGTAGTGGGTTCGATTCCCATCCGGGATAAATGTACGTGTTATGAACAGTGTCATTTGTTCTGTGTCTGGATGTAACTTGACTATAATATGTATGATTTTAGAAATATGTTAGTATTTTATCAGTGGTCTAGTACTCGTAACACAAATTACTCTAGTATAGGTACCTAATTTAATACTAGATGGCGTTGTGGGAACGTTGAGAAATATTTGTTTACTAAACATTAAAAAGAAGAAAAATGTTGCGTAATGTTTGCAAACGGCCCCAAGTTTGTGTCACAACATTGCGTGCAACAAATTTACGAAATCACGTGTCTCCTTTTTTACTCCATAATAGAGTAATTGAGACATTACTTACAATTTTCTTAAACATATACGGTAGATCATTGTAAAATTTGGAAATCCAACTAAAATTTTCTTGGTATAATCACCCAATTGAATTTTAAAGCAGTGACAGCCTAGTGGTATGACCTATGGACTACCAAGTCAGAAAATGTAGGTTCGAACACCGGCACGCGCAAATGTCTTTTAAAATTCACATGCATGTTACAAGATAATTTTCACTTGCTAAAAACGATGTAGAAAATATCGTGAGGAAATCAGCACATCTGATATTTTTTTTAAAGTGCGCCTCCGACGATCTCAGTCACTCCAAGTTTTTTTTCAACATTCACACAACGCCATCTAGTCCCAAATTAAGCATACTGAAGTAGTATGTAATTATAAAGTTCATCATTCATATCATCATTCCCCTGCCCTTATTCCAATTATTACTATTTGGGGTCGGCGCAACACGTCTTCTAGACGTGTTGCTTAAAGTTTTGGCTATGGTTTTATAGTCGGCCGCCTGCCTGACACTAACCCTCTTTGGGAATGCGATTGTTGGTTGTTTACCCGCCACCATTCGGGTGACCCAAGGTGCTTGGTACAGTGCACTGGGTCTTAAGGTCCATTAGTCGCCTTTTACGACACCCAGTGGAGGATATGGAGTGGTGCTATTCTTTATATCCGGACACCACACGGAACATATCCGGACACCACACGTTTATCATTCATATGAAAAAGAAAAAAAATAGTTTTCATTTTTTTATGTTTCCGTATAAAAAGACTATTTTTCTTACAGGTTGATGCCAGCAGTTCTCGTGGTGATGGGATTAGCGATGACTTGGGTTCCCCATATGGGCTCCGGCCCCATGTGGGACGCAGTCGTGAAGAGAGAGAAGGACATGTGTCGTATGAACTGGTGGCAGCTCGTGATCCTCAGCCCGAATCTGTTCCCGTTTGAGCATCTTTGTTTGCCGCAGGCCTGGTGAGTTTATCGTTTATCTTTTAATTCACGGGATAACTGCAAAGGAAGAAACCCGGTGGCAGGCCCTTTTTAAGGGCTTACCAAAGGCTACAGGTCCAACATGCATAAGTATTGTTGGGAACTTTAATGTAAAATGTGATAGGGCATGTACCGAGGGCCATCCACCCCTGCTCTATGGAAGAAGAACAGACATGGACAGCCTAAGGCTACAAGACATTGTAAATTATGTAGGTAAAACTAATTTGGGCTATTGATAGGATTTTTCAAATGTAAGTGTTGCTTTCACTATGGAAATCTATGCCAGGTGCCTTCTAAAGGCAAGTGCCTTTAAATACATAAGCATGCAATACAATTGGTAGGCGGTGACTATCGTATATTACTATAACGAGATAATTACAGGCGTTCAGCTTGTTTAAAAATAAACAAGCTGTGCGCTTGTAACTATCTCGTTGTGGTTGGAAGATGGCGCACTACATGGTAAAAAGTGGAGTGCCGATTCCACAACGACAACAGTCTTACAGATGGAGATGGTGGTAGACCGCCAGATATAAAAAAACAACCACATTTTTTTTGTAATAATGTATTTATTCAAGAACTCACAAGTTAATGAGTTTAGAATCTTATTATAAATATACTCTTTAAAAAAAACGTAATTCGGTGGACTTACAACATTGATAAATAAAAAAACTTAATACTCCTTTTTCGGGCAGTTGCGTAAAAGGAGTGGTAGGTATCTCAACCCGGCCTTATTGTTTGTTTGTTCCAACTTTGATGGCGGATGTTTTAACGGTAACGGAAGTCTTGAGTTCTGTTACTTTGTTTATATTTAACTTTAACTGGGAACTTGATTAAATTTAAGAATTTTCTTCAAATAATCGATACTCAAAAACATAACGTTAAGGTTATTTGTGTTAAGGTGTGTAAAGTTATTTGAGTTGAACTGCATTAATTTAATTAGAAAGATATATATATGCAGATATGATCAGATTTTTTTTTTGTAAAATAATCTGTTGTAATTTTGTAACTACGTTATTTTTTTTTTTATTTATAATTTTCAACTGTATATTTTTTTTCCTCAGTACGATTACGAAACTGCCATTTTCTACGAAACTCTTTTAATCTACTCCTTTTTTACTTACTAAGAAAAGTTGAGATAAAATCACATTAAGAATTTCCAATGGTGAAGTTCATACTGTAAAAAATAATCATCAAAATTGCTCAAAGCTTGTTTTAATCAAACCATAGGCAATTAAAGTCAAACAGATAAAGGTAGCATTTCAATCCAACAATTATTTGCAAAGGAAAAGGAAATCACTTATACTGATCAGAGACGCGTGGTATATCGCAATTTACCAACTAATCATACAAAAATGAACCTTATCACATTGTAATAAGAGTCAACCAGTTACTACTGCAATTTGTGATCAACTAATCGTTGCGAAAATGAACTTTATAGTACTGAATATAAGGGTTATAGAGTTGCGAATAATGCTTGTACCTTAAATTGTGAGTTAAAGCAACAGTTTGACGCAAAACGGATGAACAATTTGTCGTTTTTTATCTACTGAGTGTTTCAATTATTGCTTAAATCATTGACAGGTTTAATTAAATTTAAAATACGTATAAGACAAAATTAAATTAAGTTTTATTGCAGTTGTAGATGCATGACAGCGCACTACACGTCGTCGTAGCGGCGTCTCTTTTCCACAACTGCAAGAATATTACCTACTTTAAGTAATTGTGGCAAGCCCCAAGTTATATCAAAATAATTATAATCTTTCAAATTCATTTACAAAACCAGTATTAATAAAACGAGCTAATCTAGCCACTCCTCAAAATATGTTATGGTTTTGAATAAATTCTGACAAATACCGTGCATTTCATACAAAATAATTTCAGTGTTATAATTTTGATGGAATCATTTATTCACCGGTTTGCCTTTCTGGGATTCCAGTCTGTTTCGGTTTTACGAAAAATAAATACATTACGTTAAACGATTTGACGACTGGTGGTCTGTGGTCAACCTCGTGTCAGAGGCGCTGATGTAATTATTGCAGACTGCAGTGGTAGTTGTTTTTTTTAATTATATTTTGTTTAAAGAGTCAATATTTTATTTTAAAGCTAATTAGAGTATTTAAATAAGCAGATTTACATCTATTTAATTGTAATAAATATCGTAAGATGGATTCATAATTATAATTATGTTAACGGTTTACTCACACATGAAGAGATTCACGCATAGTTTGACTCGCTCGCCCGCCACATCAGCTCATGGTAAAGTACTCCGGTTGGATTCAAAAATGTGTTTAAAGAATCTTGCATCCGGGTAGGTAAGGGTATCCGCAGTATATCTTGGAATAATATTTTGAACTAGCTGTTCTCGCGACTTCGTCCGCATGGCGTCGTTCTTAAGTGATACTTAGGAACATCTTAATAGACTACGTTGATAGTGGAATTTATAACAGTATTTTTGTGTGAAAGTTCTACAGGAATAATACAATTTTAACTCCACAAAACCCGAAATAAATTTCATAAGCGCTAAATATGGCGTAAACAATAACAACAGCTCTACGCCACTTTAACACAAGAGCGATGCAAAAGCAAATAAAAGAGTATTGTCACCGCTTACCATGATCTGGGTCAAGGCGAGACCATTACTTTAGACTTTAATGCAACTTGGAGCACGTCTAACAGATTAAGATACCCTTTTTCCCCGAATTTCTCAACTATAATTACAACTACAAAAGTTAAAACGCGAAAATTATTAAAAATTGCTCTATCATTCAAAATTCAACCTTACATGTTCGACTTAAGAGTCATTTTCGAGTGCAGTTGTGTCATGTATGCTCTCAAATATTTGTTGAAATTTCGTATGAAAAACAAATAAGATTTGGAGGCCGGTTGAAAGATCTATGGAAAGCGGCTTAGCCTTCGCAGTTGGTAATACAAATTAAAGGTAAAAAAATACTAATAGAACACTAGCTGCTATTTATCTTTGTATTTTCGTAACCAAGTTACGCAGTTTCGGGGAATTAATGTCACTTCGTTTGTTTTATGTTGTCGGGTTAAGAACTTTGATGACTCTTTTGTAATTACGAAAACTGTATTTTTTGTAAAATGTGATTAAGGTTTTAACTATGTTGGAAGCTGAAGATTTACGGCTAATAATATTACCGTTACAGATTTATCAACTACCAATTTTACGATCAACTCAGTTCGAAAATTTGTTAACGTCGGTCGAATTTCATGTTAAAATCTGTAATTTGTTGTAAAATTTTTGGTCAATTTCAAAATTATTCTAAATCTCTTGAATTCCAGGTACCTAGGCACCGACACCCAACTCTTCCTGATTACTCTGGTGATCCTCCTCATCATCTGGAGATGGCCGAGGAGTGGAGTTCCTGTACTGTCAGCCGTCATGGCCATCAGTCTTCTCATACCGTTCTTACAGAGTTACTTCATGAACCTTCTGCCGATAAGAGTCAGTATTTTCCCAGAGTAAGTACATCTTTCTAATGTTTGTTTATAAGTTTAATCTTTTTAGTACACCTAAAACTTTAAGTATATCATTACAACAATAGATTTGCAACAGTAGATATTATTCAAGATTTTCTTATTTCTGTTATTGGTAAAAAATACTACTTAAATAAGGTTAAGAAGTTTAAAGGATTGAAAGACATGATTTTCTTTTGTAAGGCACTCTCGTTGGTTTTATCTTATCTTATTAAGTTTTTTGTTTGTTTTCATCGTCAACTAGGCCTTGACTTCAAGCCGGTTTTAGGCAATTGACAAAAGAAAACGTTAGAAAATTAGTACATGGTCAATTCACTAAAATTATAACAATCTAAATACATCCGCTTTAGCGTATCTGTATCATAGTTCTGCGTCTGTACATGTACCATTATATTTATTTAATCCAATTTTAAAAGCTAGACACAACTTGCTGTGACTAGGCACAACTGATTTAAAAAAAAAACTATATGTATTTCTAGTTGCAATTTCAAATGAAACATTCAAAATTTCAACCAGCAAAACCTTGCATCGTGATCTGACTGGGAACGAGTTATCCTCGCACTTCAACACACCCAACTATTTTGCAGCAACGCTTACAGTACTTCAAACTCCATACACCATAATAGAAATCGTGACACACATTATTTCTGCACGTGACTTCGAACGATATCCAAAATACCCTCATAATTCCATCTGTCAACAAAAACGAAACGTCTCAACTCCCTTCGATCGTCTTACTCAGTTTCATCCTTATTTTCAGGTCGATAAGAGATATTTTCGGGTACAATGATACGTTCTACCATGCGTATGTGTCAGCTCAAGGCAATTGGGCTGGATATCATCTTGGAGTACTCACCGCTTACTTCTATCATAAGGCACAACAGAAGAAATGGGATCTAGGAGACTCGATTGTAAGTTGATTTATATGCGATTCCTTACTCAACTGTCATTGCACCGTTTTCAATATTCAGTTGGATTATTTATTTGAAAGCTGTACTGTTCTGTTCAGAATGAAAATGTTTCTTGCGAGGATTGAAATAAAACATTAACCGATTATGTTGCTTTTTACTTTAATTTATTAGAATCACACGTAACTTCAGATTGATACACGTAATAATTGGGCTGTATAAATTACATTCAAGTAGAGACAGTTCTGTGCTAAACAAAAAATACCGCATATTTAATAATTTTAATAGTTTCTCGCCCGGGCTGCGGGTTTTTCGTAAGACAACCCGCAACCCCGGCACTTAAAAAGCTCCAGAAGGAGCATAGTGAGTTTTAGTCAGTAAAAGTCTGACACTTCCTCCCGCTCCGGTCATTTGATGATTTCCCGCGAACATAAAAATGCCCAATTCGTTTCTATTTTATAAAAGTTCAAAATTAAAAATATAGTCCAGATTAATTATATTCTTTAACAGTACCTATTAATGTTCGTCACATTCAAACGACGTCATCACCCAAACAGCTTCATTATGCTCTTCCAGATCATGAAGTTCCTGTTCCTCGTCTCGATCCCCGTCGCGTTAGGCACAGTCCTCATGGGCTGGGATCTCCACCATCGTGAGGCTTCGGCCTTCGAATCCGCAGTCTTCAACGCTTTGAACCAGAACTTCTTTGCTCTAGCCATCTGTGTGTTCATTATTGGTTACTTCTACAAGTGTAACAGTGAGTATTGGTTGTTTGTTTTTTGGAATTTCAATGTAAATGCAAAATTTTAGTTTTTTTATTTTGCCTGTAAATTAGGATCAAAGTCAATGAAGTTTTTCTCTTTGATGATGGATACAACATTGATTCTGTTAAGTAGTTGAAATAACATGGCTAAGAGGATACGTTACAAAAAAAAACAATAAGTTGTCAAATTTCTCAGCTATTCCGCTCAACCGCATATAGCTCCGATTTTTAAAAAAATCTTAAGTAAACGGAATTCTAGTTAAACTTGTTCTTATTGATAAAGGCTGTAATTCATGTGTTATTTTATCACAATATCTAATTACCTACTTATTGGTAGACTTCCAACAACAGCAACAATAATATTTTTATTTAAACCTCGACTATTTTCCACCAGGGATCTACGTAAGCTCCGTAGAATGGGGTCCCCTGCAGCCGCTCGGTAGGATGTCCTACTGCGCCATGCTGCTGCACGCCACCGTACTCAGGACGTACGGAGGGCAGATGAGGAGGTCCTTCTATGCTACTGATTATACTGCTGTAAGTATCGCTACAGAATTGAGAGCTTTTTTATGTACTTTTTGCTAGATTTGTTTAAACTAATTTAGTAACAAAACAAGTCCAGTTATTGAAAAGTTTCAAGCTTAATTTGTAATCCTTTTTTATGCAAAACGTATTGTCAGTTCGTCAGTAGTTCAGTAGAATATCACACCAATTAAAATATGTAATTTGGGAAAACAATTGACCATCAGAATAAAAACAAATTGTAAATTCATTTTAAGAATATTTCAATTCGACTCCTATCATATTATTATGTTTACACATTGGATTACCTTTTTTTTTACACATCTCATATTATTCCTAATTTTCCAGATAATGTTATACGCGGGTATCGTCAGTACCACCTACCTATTTGCCCTCCCTCTTTACCTCTTCGTAGAGGCACCGGCTTGTCAGCTCCAGAAACTGCTTCTAGGACCAAAACGGAAACCAAGAGAAAAGGAGGATACAAATGCGAATCACGTGAAACCTGGAATTTCTAACGTGTCAGTTAACACTGTATCTACTCATATTTAGATGGTTAATACTTGGAGCCTACCACCACCTCTAAGACTATATTTTACCGGGACTCCATAACAGCGCAAGCAATCGCCACTACCAATAAAACGTATACAGCTCTAAAGAGAGTTACTTAGCTGGTGTCTGCTTGGTTGCGCAACCAATATAGCCACGCGACCAGCTTGGATAGCAGTATAAAAATCTTAAATGTAGTAGTGGACAAGAGATGGCGCTCAATGTAGTGTAGTGCGTCATCTCAATTCTTCAATGGCAAACAGTATTCACGGTGAATGTGAAAGCGAATCCCGTCCCCCCGGTCATAGACAAATGAGGACGCTCCAGTGGTTTCAGCCGGTAAGAGTCCGGCACACCCCCCTGGTCAATTCTCTGTTGAAGGACAGTCTATGAGGATTTCCATTGGAATACAAATTAAAAAATGATACTATTACTGTTGTGAAAAAGATGACACTCTACGTCGCATTGTGCTGTCTTGCTTACACTGTGACAATAGTTCTGATTTGAGAAATGGTGGTAGGTTCCATAAAGTTAAGTATTGGAATGCCTATAAGCTATAGTCAAGTGTTGATTTTGCAGTTGTAGTAAATGATAAGGCCTGATTATTTGAAGACAAAAAGGTTTATTTATACTGCTAAGATGATCTTACAAGCATTAGAAATTGAATAGTCTACACACGTGATCTAAGTTTTTTTTTAACTTTTTAGCCATTTCTATCATCTTCAAGTCTTGTAAAAAAGTCAAAAGTATGGAAACATCTCTAAACCAATTAGCCCTTTCTCTTCTATTACAGCTTTCAGGGTTGTCACTTGACTAGGGCAAGTAGTACTTCAGCTAGCCTGATATTACAATGTATTATGAATGATGTTACACATTATAATAAGGTAAATAGTATAAAACTGGACGTGGGTTTGTGAATGAGATTTTAGTTGATAAGAGAGTCTACCAGCACATCTTGAAGAAAGACTTGAATTTGTGAGGAAGTCCATTGTATGAACTATGCCTGCTTCCTTCACATTGTCTAACCCGATATCGGAGGTACGTACATATTTCACACATTTCATTTTCGAGATTATCCGATCGTTGTTTGATATGGATATCGTATCGGTTACGAAGTTTTAGTATGTCTTGAGACTAATTTAGTAATCAAAGTATTTCTCAGAGAAGAGTCAATTTACCAATATAGAATATGAGAAAAAAGTGATAAGAAATTTCAAGTCAATACTGATATTTGGTTTTGTACAATAATAATGAAAAATATCAATAGACATTGCTTGGAAAAGATATTTTGAATGGTGCATGTCCAAAGTATTCTGGATATATGAAAATTTAAACTTATTATGTAAATATGAACATAATTTAGATATAAGGAGGTATATTATAAAAGTTTGTATACTGATTGAATATAGCTGATTCCTCATATTGGCCCAATATTGGACCCAATATTTTTGATAAACTTTGAAACATTTTTTTTACGCATTGACCCAATATTTGGGCCAATATGAGGCGCTTTTGCATGATGATTTTAAATAAACATTTTGTATCTGAATTTGGATTTGTTTTTTTGCAACAAAGTTTAGAAAAATAGATGTATCATACATGTGCATTTTATACTTAAGATAATGAATGTTTAATTTGAGAGCAAACCCAAATATTAAACTAAAGTTGCCAAAGACTGTGACAGTATGAAAAGGATCCAAAAAAGGTCTGTAACTCATTAAAATAACGTGCTTTACAACAGTTTCAAGTACCATCAGTAACCAAAACCTATAACCACAACTTAAGTCACCAAAAAAAAATAACAATCAGATTCCCATCAAGACTGCACGTATACAAACAATCCAATGTGTTGTTGTTCTTGTTAAAAAAAGTATGTCACCAAAAATTTTAGAACTTTAACAAAAGTTTCCAAAACCACAATTCCCAAAATGCAACATTTTTGCCATTTTCTAAATCCAATTTGTTCACGATTCTTTTTTGCTGACTGTACAAGTACACTAACCTATCTTCATTACCTCGACAAATTTGTACAGGGATTTAAAACATAAACTCCACGTAAAACACCTACAAAATTTCCAGTAGAAAATTTTACATTAAATTAATCCCACTGGCAGCCCTGTTTACATTTCTCAAATATTTGCTCCTATAATTCCTTCACACAAAATTGTACCTTACCCCTTTGAAAATAAAGTTCAATGTTCAAAGTTTGGAGTATGTGAGCTAATCCGTACACTACATATCGATTATCGACACACCGATTAAGGATGTCGCTTGCAAGGGATTTGGCTAATTCATAGTGCATGTGTCATCGCGCTACTCTGTACTGTGTGAAAGGAGTTTCTATCACACCGAGACCAATTTACATTCGGATAGTAAGTTAGCTGAAGCAAGTTCTTATGTGTGAAAATTAACTGCACGGATAGACGTGTGGTATAAGGTCACCACGCCAATAACCACTGCGCGTGACGCGCTGCGATTTCGATCCCCGCATACGACAAGAATTTGTGCGATTCACACACGGGATTCACAAAGGCTTATTCTAAACCTGGGTGTCTGTGTGCATGTGAATTGAATGTCTGTGAAACCCCCGCGTTACAAGAATTAAATTCCTTAGTGCGGGAGACCTTAAAAAAAACGTATGCATGTCTGGGTTTATTCTTGATCCGTATACGTGTGAATCGTTGTTTCTTAAACGTCTATGTGTGCAACTACATTAAATTCTGTTCTTTGTTTTTAATTGCGTTAAGGTCGTTTCTTAATTTGTACTTTAAAATTTAAATAAATAAATATCTTGGGACAATATCCACACACGGCCATCTGATCCCAAGCTAAGCAGAGCTTGTGTTATGGTAATCAAACAGCTGATAAACATACAACAACAATTGATCGTGGTCATCACACAAACATTTGTCCTGGGTGGGAATCAAACCTACGACCTCCGGCTTAGCAGTCAGGATCACTAACCACTAGACCAACAGGCCCGTCTACTACTCTTGTTACACCTCGGTATAACCCAGCCCGTCTTAACACCGTTCTGTTCCCATACATTGTAGTTGAACCATCAATCGATCACAGCTACAGCATTTAGTCTTCCAAGTGTAATGGTTATCTGACCATTTGACAGACGTTAGAGTTTCATTACTACATGTACATATATTTGCTATCATGATTGGATTAACTGATGCGTAATGTACTGTTTGCTTCCTGACTAGTTCATACATAGTATCCGTTTACGTGGTATGTTTTATCAGATACCAGCTGATGCTAAGGTTTTTGCTTGAGCGAATGTCGGTTTATGGCTGTAAAACATTACCTACCCTCTGATGTAGTCGATTTAAAGTAGCCTATCCAAGGTGTAGGATAACTTCCAGTTAGAGTTACAAAAAGCATGCGCGTGCGATCCCGTGACTCTGGTTTAGGTAGTAGAAGGGTCCGGGGTCTTTTTATTCGGTAGTAGTCCGATATATTCATCCGTGCCCTCGGCGTGGGTTGAAGTCAATAGCGTTTAGCCCCGGAAAACAAAAAGAAAAGTGTGTCAGATAACTTTTTAACAAATATCATCAAAATTGATCCAGCCGTTTGAGCGTGCAAGAGTAACAAACATTGACCCATCGAGATTTTCACGTTTTGAATATTGGTAGAATATGAAGATATTACAAAATGTGTCATGTATGAAATCGCTCACGCAACTCCAGACTCCCAGGGTATTTGTTAGCAATTTGGGCCCTTTTAATAAATATTACTTATCAGTTTCAGTAACGAGTCACAAATGATTATTGTAATAAAAGAATTAAAACTAAAGATCACAAAGAACCTTGACCTGTCAGTATTTAATACTACTTAACATTTCCAAGTAGATTTCTGAAGGAACCAAGTTTAAACAGACGAAAATGTTCAACAACAAAAGCTATATTCAACGTTATGGCTTATTTAGATTTCAATATTTCAATTATTATTTAAAGCGGCATTATAAATAAGCTTATGGCAGAACTTATGCAGAATTAACAAAATAATATTATACGCCTGATAAAATTGTGATAGCAATATTCAATAACTACACAAATGATGTTCAATTGTTACAATTAACTGTTTTGGGATTATTTGGGTAATTAGACTTTTTGCTGATAATGGGCTAGATGACGTTGTGTGTATGTTAGGGAATATTAATTTATTGCGGTAATTGTGATTAAATAAGGAAGAGCATGTTTTTGTAACCTAACCTTTTGGGTACCACGTATTTCTTTGTCACATTTGCCGTTTGTAATAATGGTATTTCTGTTTAACAAGTTCTGTCATTATAGTTTTCCAAAAACATGATTTACCGCAACTTCAAAATCTAGCTTTTCCCCAAATACTTCTATTGTAATAAGAGACAAAACATTTTAATCCAAGTCCCAAAAAAATCGTGAGAATTGTTAAGTAAATGCCTTCGTTTGGACAACTCGCAAAGAATAATGGGGAAACATTAAAACTTGAACGGTTAATATATTGGTTCAGCTCAAGTTTTTTCTTTAAAAGCTTGTTAGGGCGACATCTGGTGGGGGATGATAAAGTATGTATTGTGTTATTTTTCCCCGTTTTTCGATGAATTCATTAGGATATTTTGATTGTTTTTTTCGTGGGTAAAAAATATTTAGGCTACATTATCAGTGCGAAGAAAAATATTTGTCATTTATTAGTCTAATATCACTTACAATTAGGATAGATAAATGCACTAAAGTACAGATATAAAAAGAAAACCAAATCTTGGAACAAGAATAAGTTAGCACAAAAAAATACACTTCTTATGCACATATTATCAAACAGAAAATCGCGCATATTGGCAATCTTAGTAAATATACAAATAGATGACCCACTCACTCCGTATGGGATAGATAGGAAAAACAAAAACACAATACATTTATAAATTTAGTTATTTAAAATCTCAATCTAAATATCCTCCAATCCAGTCTTTATACTTCACGACATCAGTGAATATAGTGTACTGGTACGGATCACAGATGGCCACATCTGTACGGCTGGGACTTAGAGAGACAATGCCACGGATATGCCAAGTGCCAGACACGTTGCCAGTCGCGCCTGGAGTGTCTGGCACGAAGACCATGAAACCTCCGCCGCTGTCACCGTTGCAGGCTGACGTTCCTGTAAAAAAAATTGTTTATAAACTTAATAACTTAAATGTATAGTTCTTTAGAATGTCAAAAAAGGTGGAGATCAGTTATTGATTTACTAGTTAAGCACGTTTTCATTCACGATCTATCGATTTATTGATAGAGTAATTTGTTGTACACAGTTTTACTCGACAAATAGACCATTAAGCCCTACAAAACAAATTTTTTCAACGTGATTTTTTTAAAGCCGCCAAAAAACAATATTCATCGCCATCAAAGTCTTAGGCTGATAATATTTGTCCAAGCCTTTACCTTTTAAAAATCTCCAACTACGAGTATATCTCATTCTACATTTTAAAACACGGATCTAACTGACCATTTGTGTACCCAGCGCAGAATTTATTTGCATCGAGCTTCTTCGAGAAGAATATTGGGTTACTCTTCAAACAGGCCGCCTCGGACAATAAAGGAATATTTATCTGCTGCAGCGTTGTTGACAAGACGTCTTGATGGTTAAATCCCCAGCCGACTACCTGGAAAAACATGGCAGGGTTGATCTTAGAGGATGAGGGAATTAAACGAACGAAACGGAACTAAAAAGTCACACAGACTTGTTTAGTTGTTCACTGAGTGAATTTCACAAAGTAGTTTTACATATTGTTAGTTATAAGTTATAGTTTAAAGTTACACACATAAAATGGATACGATAGTTACGCTGTTAATATTCATTAAATACATAGATGCGTCTTAGTACAGCACTATTACTGTATGATTTGAAAACATACTAGTATAAAATTTTCTGAAAAATCTAAGGCCTACTTTATTGCATTGTAGGACTATAATTTTTGATGTTTCCTCTGAATGTTCTTCTCCGCTTCTTTTATATTATCAATATTGCCTATTTGGTGCATTTGAACTAAAACGCGTAAGCCCTTTTTTGTATCTCAGTGGAAATCCTCGTGGACTGTCCATCGTCAGGGGTTGACGAGGGCGTGTGCCGGACTCTAACCAACTAAAACCACTGGAGCGTCCTCATCTGTCTATAGACGAGGCCACGGGGTTCGCTTCTGCATTCACCTCGCAACATGCGAGAGCCTATGACAAAAATATACAAAAGATCCAAATCTCACTTACAGTCCCATACACATCACCAACAGGGAGTCTCTTATAGTTATTGGTATTCCATACGCAGGCTGGTTGCACGTAGTCGTCGAAGACAGCTTCAGACTTGAGCCTCAGCAGCGCGATGTCATTGTTTAGAGTCTTCACGTCGTATTCTGGATGGATTATTACTTGGAAAATCTGGATGAGTAAAAAAATGTTCACAGAATTAGCTTGATGTGAGAGAAACAGTTTATTTTTGAAAAACGCAAATTGTGCTGCCTTATGAAGTGAAATCGGACTATTTATGAGCTAGTTTTTAACCCAGTTATTTTAGGGTCCTAAGTATTGCATTAAAATTGACATCGCAATTCAATATCTAATTATTTTTGATGTTATAATTTTAATTGTGAATTATGTTTTCATATCAGATAATATCAAAATATCAAAAGTTATTTATTCGAATTAGGTTACAAAGAAGCCCTTTTTGAACATCAAGATAAGTAATTATAGACAGCACCCATCGCCCACCCTTCACCGCTTCCTATGCTCTCTCTACGGTAGAAAAAAGGCGCAACAAACTCCATAGCCATATCAACTTACCTCTTTTTCTTGTGATGCAATATCACCACCAATCAAATTATGTTTTCCGAGAATGACACTCAAAGAGTTTGGTACCACTGGCTCATTTCTGATAGTTGCACAATGAGCGGCTGAAAAAAATGTAATATCGTTATTTGTTTCAAGTAAAAGCTTTTTATTATGTCGCATAAATAAGATCCAACTGCTGGGCAAAAGCTTTCTCTTTCAAACTCCCCGTCTTTTGTGATTTCTGGCCACGTGCAACCTGCATATCTGACAAAATCATCTCAGTAGAAGATAAATAAATTATAATTAAACATTTCACACCCTTTTTATTAAAAAAAAAACGTATATCTGGACCTACGAGTACATTACGTATCTGTCTAGCAAATTAATCAGTTATTGTTTCCTAATTTGAATGATGTCATACAATATCACAATACAATATACCAATAACAATTATCCTTTCAGCAGCAATAAGCGTGTAAACTTTTCAATCACTTTACATTTGTAAGATTCAAGTACGTAATATATCTACAGACTTAGTGCCAATTATTTCCTTTTTTCTCTTATTTCCCTCCCCATTCGTACAACTTGTGTGGCCATGAATTTTACATGCAAACGCCTTGAGTCGGCAGCAAATAAATCTTACCCATTGTTCCGATCGAGTTAGCTACAGTGAATTGTTGGGTGAATAAATTACTTGAGTGCTTAAACACTTATGCCCGTGTAGACGTGGAAAAAAGGTTCACTGATACGTGTGAACTGGTTCAGTAATAGACTTAATTTTCTTTTTGAAAATGTTACTTAATGTTAAACTGAAACTAATCAGATAACCAAAGAAAAAGAAAGATCTTAGTTTAACTAACTGTTAGGTACTAGATAGTGAATACAAGCGTATTTGATTAATGCATACTAAGTTGCTATTTTTTGTGATGATAAAAGAATGGAAAAAGTAATGGCTTTTGATACAGCAATTTTTGACTGTAGACAGCTTAAAAGTGGTACATACTGAGCCTTTTCTAACAAACAGAGTTATCTCTTAACCCTCGGGGCAATCTGTTACCTCGTCATGGAGATAACGTAAGACCTAATAATAATAACCCATCTTTTTTTGGCCTTCCCCTTCCTCTCTATCCACCAACATTCATACTCATCACTCTCTTAGTCACATGTCCTTCGATATCGTATCGTCGTCTTATATCGGATCCGATAATGTGAAAACGTACTTACCAGTTAAAATCAAAGTTTTCGTTAACAAAGTCCCACCACAGACATACTTCAGTACTGGCCCTGCGACAGTGAACAACGCGACATGCCAAGGCCAATCTCCTGGCTTCGTTGGGGAGCCATTCACAATCAGCCCAGTATGAATCACTTTCCGTCTCCCACAAGTCCCCTCTGGTACACTCAGACTGAGCTCAGCTTGCCCTTGCGCGCCTAGGATGAGATTGTCGAAGTAGCCCTGGAAATAGTTCAAACAAATACTGAAGAAAACAAATAATTTTCATCAGCTAAAGTCATAGGGTCAAAAATAATGGAGCCATATTTACTTGATATTTAGCACACAAAAGAAAAAAATACAAAAAAGAGTGTAGATTTATGGATAAAAAACAAAAAGCCAACGACACGCGGTATTCCCAGGCGGTCACCCATCCAAGTACTAACCGCGCCCGATGTTGCTTAACTTCGGTGATCGGACGAGAACCGGTGTATTCAACGTGGTATGGACGTTGGCGATAATAGGTTCAAATATTCGAAACGTATTTGAACAGAGATTATAGTTTCAATTCAGCTACAGAGTATTTTTTTTTTGAGAAATTAAAATTAATAAAAACGACTGGTAATCAGCAGCCTTCTTGGATTTTTGGTTATATTATTTCTTTGGATACCTCCAATACTAATCATTTGAGTTGACTAGCTTTCTAATAATTTTTGAATTTGAATATGAATTTCAGATGAAATTTTTGGAAGGTCTTATTAAATTAAATCCTATCATTATATCAAATACTCACAGTTGTATAGTTCTCACAAATCTCTTCGCCGTCTTGAACGATGCTCACGACGTAGGGCACAGTACCAGTTGCAGGACCTTTCACTTGCATATTCAGATTTTTTGCTGCCTTGAAAAATTTTACACTTAACGAATTTTGATGCGCGTTTACCGATATTCTGGCTTTTGTCGGATCAGACTGAAAAAAAAAATTGTTTTAACTATTTATTAGTCTAGCAAGAAAACAAATCAAAATCCCTAATAGACTGCACGGATAACCAAGTGGTATACACCATGCCAATTGGCGCTGTGCGTGATGTGTCGAGAGTTCGATCCCCGGACAAGAATTTGTGCGATCTACAAATGCTTTGTGCATAATATGAAGTTAATGTCTGCAAAACCTCTGAGACACAAGGATCCTTAGTGCGGGAGTGGTTTTTAAAGATAAGAAAAAAAGATAGTATTCAATTGAACTGATTGTAATCTTATCAAAGATGTATTATAATAGTTATTTATTTTTCGGTTAAATACCAATGATCATTCTACGATAGATGAATTTACGAGTATAAATATAAAAAACGTATCTAGTATTTGTGCAGCCGTCTAAGATAGCCTTTTTGCACTTTTAATGAATAGGTCAAGATGCAAAAGTGGATAAGAAACATGTACGCTAAAAATGAGCTCATAAGCAGTATCATTGAGGAAGCGAGACGCCCGGTACATGCAGTGTAATGTGCCATCTCGTTTCTACACTGACAAAGTTTCCAAAAAACATTGAATACCAAAAAAATACGAAGACTTAATGATTCAAAAATGGAATGAATCGTATGGATGTGGGGGGATCGTAAGTAAGTGTGGTGAAGTAACGTCACTTATCATTAAAAAGTGCATTGAGCCGTGACATGACACAAGATATTTTGATCTCACTGTATCGTCTCCATTACTTATGTACGCGATGGAAAACAAATTCCGTGACTCACATTTTTCTAATCTGATGATCTAAATAGCTTTTAAGTTAGTAAAATACTCAATTAGGAGCTATTTGTAAAAAATAAAAGGTACTTACCAAATTAACAGTGGCATCCGAATCAAATTTCAATTCGACACGGGATTGTGGATACATATGTCCAACTATATTCAAATTGTATTGGTTTTCTTCGCCTGGAGGTAGACCAGATTCAAATCTTGCTAGAACATCAGAATTACCTCTGCAAGGACCGGCATGGGCAAGTGGGTTGCCTACTATTGATATAGACTTAACGCCTTCTACGGCTTTTAGCACTGCTATAACCCAAAATGTTTGTAGTATAAACATTTTTGGAGGTAAATTTAGTTCCAGGTCTTTATTTGAAACAAGGTTAGTATTTCATTATAATTTTTTGTTTTCTTCTGAAGTGGATTCTTGTTTAATTGTTTTTATCGTTTTCATTAGTTTTATTTGCTCCTATAATGTGTGTTTGCATTTAAACTTAATTTTTACGTCTAAGTCTATATTGGCATTTGAAAAATGATTTTGTATTTTCTGAAAATAACAAAATTTATTTTAGAAAAAATGCTTCACAAACATTGATGATAAAAACGTGTCGTTCTTTTATTCTATTAGAATTTTTAAAACTCATTTTGAAATGCAAGAACAAAACAGAAAGAACATTTTTATTAGGTAAGTACTCAAAATTACTGTTAAAAATCTTCTCAACAAAAAATTATGTATTCAGACTATTAGCTCGGAAAATAATACAAGCACTCACCTACCTTTGATCACAGACACATATTGAGGAACTAAAATGTAATATACGAATAATAATATGACTCCAACTGACTTTACTAATAACGCCGTCAACAAGTAAGAAATAATATTACTTTATAAACTTTTTGACTCATCTCCAATCCACAAGTAACTGATCATATTCTTAGCGTTTTCCTGTTTATTTTGCATCTTTGTCTTTTTACTTGTGTGTGAAAGGGATGGACGTGTACAGTTAGGTGACTGCATGTGGTACAGGAGACAAGGACATAAGATCTCAATATATTAAGTAGTAGGTATCCGTCTTGGGTTTTCCTTTGTGGGAATTCCACATAAGTTTTTAGTTGTGTTCAATAAATATGAATAAATTGATTGACCGATGTTTGACAACTAATAGTCTAATACCTAATTTCATGTGAAGCATCAATATTTAAAAAAAACTGCCCTATAAAGTCAAGTAATATATTATACTATTCACGTTAAAACGCAAACGCCTACATAAATAATTTCATAAAAATCACAAATTGCTATAACATTTTCATAAGGCGTTTGTCAACATTTGTGCCCAATTAATTACGTATGTAAACATTTCGGTATAAATGAGATAATTAATTTCTATTACGAACTATTAATCAAATATTTCATAACGGAAAACAAACATTACTACATTATATTAATTTGCGTAATAGATCACAAATTGCGTGCATATTACACATTTTATGGTAGATAAAAACTTATCCAGCATTATATTATTAGCTTTCTCTCCGCGGCTTCGCTCGCCTGGATGTTGTTAGTAACCTCAAAACATGAACCTCCTTTTATAGTCGGGTATAAAGTAACCAATGTGTTAATCCATGATGACAGCTAACTCCATACAAATTTCGTTCAAATAGGTTTCGCCGTTTAACCTTTTAAGAGTTACAAACATCCATTCATTCATCAATCCATCCATCCATACTTACAAATTAAGATAAGTAAGATTATTTTATAATTCTCTTGACTATGATGATGATTGATCGTTTAAGGCAATTTGTTCGCGAGAAAGAGCAAATTTCAAATCTCTCAGATATAATGTACCGAAAATCAGCCAATCACAACTGCTACCGAAACAATTTTAAAAAGGTTTTAAGAATTACGATAACGTGCTTAATTAACGGCCTCACCGTTCCACTCTGCAACACTCCGTGTCATCAAAAATGTACTCTAAGAAGCGCTTTTAGAAGAAAAAACAGAAAAACAAAAAAGACACAACTTGCGAATTAATTCCAAACCTTTGGCCTCAATGCTCAAACGTTTACCAAGCATTCGTTTGGGGCTGCAATTGGCCAATCACAGTTCAAAATCGATTGGTTCTTTTATCAATGGAATTCCATTCGAAACAGATATTTGCAAGCAAAGTTTCAGCCTATTTGAAAACGTAGTAGAGTAGACATTGAATTTAAATTAACTAGCTATTTATTTGTTTTTGTATCTACACGACTCAGTTTGTAAATAATGATTAATTAAATAGTTGACTCATGATGATAATAATTTGACAGATTTGGTTGAACAGTGCATTTTTTTAAATGTAAATGTGATGACGGATTATGAGATCTATTTTGCCTAAATTTTCAAAGACTTGCTTGTTTTCCAAACATAGGGATTGATGACGTAAAATGTCAATTGTTTAATTTATAACGAAGCTGTCATATACAAGTCAGAAAGACAGCGTTATCCAAATTTATATCTATGCAGCCAGTGTTTAAATAAAAAAATAAGTGCCTAAAACCAAAACAAAAGACAAAACAATTAATCTAGATACAAATAACTTACCAGCTGACATTGCAACGTCAAAAATTACTCCATTCTAATAAAGAGAGCCGTAATTTTTCTTGAACAACAGACAAAAAAAAAGAAATATAAATTGCCCCCTTGCTCTTGACAGAAGAGTCGTTTTTCTGGAGTTTTATGTTCGGCACTTTATCAAGGGATGAGCTTTACTAAGGGACTGAGACGGTAAGGGCGGGTGAAGTACTGAGGGAAATTAAATATCTACAGCCTGTTAAAGCTACGTTGCATAGAGCAAGAAAATCGCGGAGAAAAGTAGAGTCATTTGATGCTTGTAGGATGAATTAAGATTTTTTTGTATGGACAGTCAAGGGTGTTAAAAAAATGAGAGATTTCTAAAAAGAACTTTATTTAAACTCAACATAGCACGAACAAAAACAATTTAATGAGTTGTGTCGAATACTAAAATATTTTTTCATATGATACAACAAAATAATCTGGCCCGATAACTTGTAACTTTTGTAAGAAAATTACCTCTTAAAGAAAATGTCTTAAATTATAGTGATAAATTTAAACATAAAAAGATTGCAATAATACACGAATATCAATAATAACCAGCCTATAATTATGTGTCCCTCTGCTGGCCTGGGGAAGGTTTGAGCATTGATCACTACGCTAGCTCACTCTCATGCGAAAAAAATTGGAATCCAGGTTTCCTAACGATGTTTTCCTTAACCGTTAGTCAGTAATGTATTAGTAATACGTAGTGCTTGAAATTGAAATATGTTTTACCCAACGTTGTTTTACCCGAATAACGTTGAAAGTCGGTTCCCAAAAAAGTGTACAACAAAAACGGAACCAAAAATAAACTTTTCCAAATATGAGAAAACGACGTTTGGTACGTTCTCATGCGTCTGAAAAAGATATTTTTCATCTAAGCTTTGCGTAAGACTTAAATAAATATAAGAGTCTTTTCTTAAAACATATCTATGTGTTAAATTTATTATTGTACGTTTTTATTTCGACTTGTTAAAGGATGCAATGGAGTTATAGTCAAATGTATGGAGAGTTAGGGTAAAGGATAACCTCACTTGATCGGTTGCAGTTTTGATTGTCGTATGGTATAATCTTTGTAAAACTATGAATGTTAGCCTACATAATGTATCAAAATCTGTGAAAATAGAGACAATGCAGTTTCCCTAGCTTTAACTACATGACACCCATCTGGTAATCCCCACAATCCGAACTATCAAGCTCTGAACCCACGACCTCCGGCATAACAGTAGCTCTAACCACTGAACAACAGCCACTAGCCAAACGTAGTTGCCATACCTCATGTAGTAAAATACTAAAAAATAACGAAGACGATATTTATTAAAAGTTTCCGTATACGAAGAGAACAATAACACGTAACAATTATGAATTTAATTTCTATGCAAAAGGAACAAAATCCGACATATTGGAAATACGACAGCTTTCAAAAACAAAATATTACGACGTACGGACACAACGTTCTCGAAACGTTGAAAAAAGAAGCTCGGATCCAATATTTCTCTCAATGTGTCTCCCGGAGCAAGAAATGTATGCTAGTACAAATACTGTAAAATAGAATACCAATAAATGATTATTCGACCGATCAGAGATTGCCCGGTCTGCGATTTGTGGCGCCCGGTCAGTGTGGAGACAGAACTATTATTGTGAACGATAAATTGTGGAATGAAATTTGTAGCGTTTGTCTCGTTTTAATTGGGCAAAGATTTAGAAATAGGCTAGGGGGCAATTTTAGGTGTGTTTAATGATAAAAATAAAGATTTTCATTTAGATATATATTTTTTTTTATAGTAACTTTCGTGAGGATGATTCATACTTAAACGTTATAACGGTTTACTCACGCGTATTTATCGGGACAGCCCGACTAGTTTCGGACCCAACCGGAGTCCTTAATCATGAGCTGACGCGGCGGCGGGGTCGCGAGTCGAACTGATGTCGGCTGCCGCGCATCTCGCTGCGTAGCGTCGCGCGCGCGCCGAGGGAGGCGCTGGCGTCGCGGGTGGCGCGAGTGGGGGATCCGCCGGCAGCATTGTCATCGTCCGCGCTCCCGTGCTGGTTGAGTGGGTGCATACCGTGCTGACTGCGTCGCACTCCAGACTTGGCTTCGATGGACATGTCGTCATACGCAGTGCTGGTTTCCATGATTGTGGCAGTGTCCAACCACCATCCCTGTTAAAATTCGGGTGACGGCTGATTTCTATCGCCTCACGTACTTTTCGCGGCACGAAATATTTCTCTCTCGCTAGTACGGAGGCTTGATCGAAACGTATACGATACGATATTTTTAGGTTGCACGTGGCCAGAAACTGCAAAGCGAGAGGTTTGGAAGGATAAAGGAGAGGCAAAGCAGTGAGATTTTATATAGGCTACGTAAAAAAATATGAAATGTTTCGCGTTAACAAAGGAATCATACCAACTTTAGCATAACCCAATATGAAACTGGCTACCTATATCATGAAGGTAATATTTAGAAACACATATTCTCTCAGTTTTCATTTGCAGCTGAAAAACCCGAAGTCATTACTCTCAAATATTATAAAAAAATACAAAGTCATTTTACATGTTATAGCAAATTCGTACTTTCATTTTCACTTATGAGAAAATGAGAGTCATGATAATTATCAAAGAAGAAATCTACGAAACGTAAATCTAATACGACAAAAAAAGAACAGTCTAGCAAATATAAACTCATTGAGACAGATCCTCAACTGATTATTATATTACACAAAAAATATTTCTATATTTTTTACTAGCTGTTTGTTTAGCCCGCGACTTTATCCGTGGAAATTACGGTTATAGTTGCAAAAACCTTACCCCTTTCAGTTGGTTGAAAACTAACCTGTGTGCTAATCCAGGGCGTCAAATAATCCTTTGTCCAGGGCGTCTTTTGATAAAAAATGGTCCAGCCGTTTTTATTAAGCGTGAAAGAGTAACATTCCTGTATCCATCCATACTTACAAACTATCGCAGTTTTTTTTTATATAACTAGAATATCATCATAACATTTACTGCACGAATAGCTGAGTGATATACATCACTAGGCCAATTACCACTATACGCGATATACCGCATGTTTGATCCCCGCGTAGGGCAATAGTTTGAGCTTTCTACAAACGCTTGTTCTAAGTTTGGGTATCTTTGTGCATATGAATTGATTGTCTGTGAAAACCCACGCGATACAAGGATAAAATCCTTAGAACGGGAGTTGTTTTATAAAAAAAATAAAAAATGATTATAATATTAAGGTAAGTGCTTACTCCATACAATGTTAACTGTTACATCGAATAAGGAAATATTCAAATTAGATGCTTCAGCAACAGACAACTTTCACAACAAATATTTATTACTTTTTGTGCTGGAAATTGCTGACGGTTGATACGAATTATTTTTGAACGAAAATCGCTTATAATGTTAACTGAAACATTTAATTTTTGAAGGAAGGTTTTATCAAAAATTATATGAGTTTACGTAAGTTCGTGAAGTTTTTGGGTGCCACTTCAAACTAGTACGTACTAAAAGTTATGAGATTATTTTGGTTTGGATCCTAGTAACTACAGTATACTACTTAAAGAATCACTAGAATACGAGGAATACGAGATTTATTTCTATTTCTACAATTACATTTACATTTTAAGAAATTATGTATTTTGTAAAGCGGTTATGTGAGTGTGCAATCTCCACTGTCAGAAAACAGAAGAGTATGGTACTTCTACTTAAAACTATGATAAAGCTTCTATATTCAAAGAATTTTGCTCTCTTATGCTAAATTCGCCTTATCTTAAATTCCTTTTACATTAAATGAAACTAGTTCACCCGTGACCACGATCGGTGCAACTCGATCGAAACGTCGGGAGAAAAAAATATCGAATTAAATCGCGAATAAGACCCGTTTGTCGTCTAAAATAAGTGTACAAGTCGTGAAAGCTTAGAAACATTAAATGAAACTACTCCTTATAAACAATCAGATGTATATAAGTACTTGCGTATATAGCCATTGAGTTCTACACGTGTACTACAGTTACACTTAACCCTAACGGCCCTGTTCGAGCCATTAACTCTTTACCTCTGCTACACGGATCTCGGAACTCGGTCCTACTAGAAGTGCTAACGTTATTACTTGAAAAGTAAAAGTCTAAAAATACATTTATTTTTTTTAGAGAAAATGTCCAATGGGTCTCTAGTTATTTATGAAAACTTTAAGCAGCAAAAGAAATTTGTGACTTTGTATTTTTCTTATGTACCTACCTAATGCCACTTGCGCTATCAAGATGATTCTATTGACACCACATACATTAAAATCCTTCCAGCCGTTCAAGCTGTAGCAGGGAACGTAAAAATCTACTTACGAGTACATTCACTTGAAAAACATAACCTTACCTACTTTCTGTCACAGTCGGGTAAAAACATGAATTTCGTCAACAAACAGCCAAATAAAATACTTCAGATTCCGACCAAGTCCGGAATAATGACAGGCAATCAGAATTGGCATCTAAACAGCTTTACGAAATAATTAAAAGTATTACAAAAGACACTGGGAAATCTTTCGAAGCCCTCAAAATAATAAATGACGGACTGACAATTGCTATGAAATACCTTAAATGTTTCAGTACAAGATTATAGCTGTCAGCTATTTAATTTGTGAATTGAGTGCCATGATTTATTCATTAAGGTGTACCGAGGGAATCAAAGGTGAACTTTATATAAATTGACTTGAACAGGCAGATATTGCTTTGGGAATTCAATGGGTTGATGGTGAATGGTGAGGAATTGATGAATGGAGATTTGTGGAGCTGCATGGTTGAGGACAAAAATTGAAACTGCTCTTAAACTACATTAATATGGCTTTAGAAGAAAAGGAAGTTTGGTATGTTTACGACAGTTTGAGTTTTTACATACGTAAATATTTAAATTTTAATACTGGCATTTTTTCCTAATAGCAATGTTGATGCCTGTGGCCAATTTTACAAGCGCAAGAAACGATATTCTGACAATATTGACAATGAAGAAATTGAAAAGACATGTCTTTTCAATGTCTTGGTTGTCATTTTCATACATTTGACCGTTTTAATCGTAAAATTGCATTTTAACCCCCGATGAAAAAAGAGGGGGGCTATAAGTTTAGCGTGTTTGTCTGTCTGTGGCATCATAACTCCTGAACGGATCAGGATTTCAACATAGTTTTTTAGAAAAATTGTCTGGGCCCCAACGTCATAATTGTATTGCTTGCTTGCAGTATTTTCTGAAATCGGATCTAATATGCACTGGTTCAAACCAATCCTCACTTCATATAAATTCTCTTGGTTTTTTATAATTTAAATTTTCTTGTATTTCACATCCAGTCCCTTCAACATCTTCGCAGAATTCTCCGCTATCTCCCTCATTACTATAGTCTATAATCAAGTCCCGACTGGGCAGTCTCGAATCTCTTAATTCCTCACTGCTTCTTGCTGCAAAGAGTTTTAATCTCAGATTAATTCTTTTATTAGTTCCAAGTTCTTTGATTCGCCTTTTATATGTTTTTAAGTGCTAGTTCTAGAACAAGCAGAGATTAGTTGTTCAATGTGATAATGAGTTGGAAAGGGTGGGTTTATGTCGTGTTTTTTTGGGTTGTGGGATGTTTGGGTATTAAAATAATATACATATTGGAAAGTAAATATAACCACTTATTTAGTATTATGAAATAATAAATAAATCTAAATACATACAATTGTAGATCAATTACACTCAGACTCAGATTAAATAATCGTGCTCATCACACAAACATTTGTCCTGGGTGGGAATCGAACACACGACCTCCAGTATAGCAGTCAAGGCCACTAACCACTAGACCAATATTTTTTCTCTAGCCTATTGTGTCCCACTGCTGAGCAAAGGCCTCCCCCAAGTCTTTCCACGTTTTTCTGTCCTGCGCCACCTCGAACCAGTCCTCGCGGTGTACTTTCAAATCATCCCGCCACCGCTTTTTGGGCCGGCCTCGGCGGCGCTGTCCGTCTGTTGGCTCCCTAGACCAATAGGCCCGTCAAAATTATTCAGGCATTAACACTGATAAAAATAACCTTTTAGGGTATGTACGGGAACCATGGGTTTTTACCCCTTCCTGATATTTAATCCAAATTAAATTCTCCCAAACTATCGGGACTCATTAGTTTTCGTACTCAAAAAGATTTTATTCATTACGAAACTCCTACTTACCAAACATATTCCCAAAAACATATCCAAAGTCCAAACATTCCGGTTACAGTTAAAATTAACCACAGCTTAGTTGATTATTTGACTAATTAACCGCGGCCGGCGGTTCCAGGTAACTCTAAACTTACTTCAACAGTGGTTCGTACTAAATTCTAACGTGAATTGTTGACCAAACGGCCTTTATTTGCCAGCTTTTATATTATGTTTGTGTGATATCCCCAACGTTTATAGCACGGAATGGTCTGAATTTTATGGGCAGGAAAGGTGACAAAATTTTGGGTTTTACTAGCAGTTTCATTTTGGTGTTTTAAAGTTTTTGTTGAATGGTGTTCTTTATTTTCTTGAGAAGGATAAAACAAGAGTCGATTAATTGAGAATTGATTAAAGTTTTATGCTCAAGTGCTCAGAACCTTCCATATGTGGGAAGAGGTTTGTGCGTAGCATTGGGACCAATATAGGCTGGTTTATTTTTTATTGATTTTCTAAAAACAGATCCAGTGTAGCAAAAAGTTTGTGCTTTATCAAGGAAACTGGCCAGCTGAACTGTTTGATTAATAAATCATTGGGGTGTGGAATCCCATTCGATACCCTTTCCCGGTTCCATGACTGTCAATGGGATGCTGAGCATCTTAGATCAATTACCTTGCTATTGTGTGAAGTAATGTGGGTGGGTCTCAATGGGATTTAAGATTGAGATCTATTTCAATGGGCAAAAAGTGTGTGGGGTGAGGTGCATCTGATGTGCGATATCAGGTATGTTACCAAACAAATAATTCTGATACAAAACGGTTTAACAGTTTAAAAAAAAGGTTTGATTCGTAAGATTCATTTTTGATACTTAAAAAAAAACTAGTTTTGTAAGAAGCAGTCTTTAAGTTAACATTTTTAAAATTATTTTACTGCCCACTTTTTAAATCTTTTGAAGTTATGTTTGTATCCTCGTCCTGTCTCAGCGTATTATACTATAAAATAACATATTGCGGTAAAATCAAATAGCCAGTAAGTTGATGTATACTTACCACTTATTTGATTATAGAGCAAAAATATCTTATCCACTACGTAACAAGAAAACTCACAACTTCAACTTACATATTTGTAACTAAAATTTCTCCCTCCATTAACTTCAATTTCTATTACACTAACAAGCTCCAATTCATTCGAATAATCAAACTTGTCACGTAATACCTTTACAAGCTACTTTAACACTTGCCAAGTGCCAACACTTTCAACTAGCGCACCTTGTTCGAGACCAATGGGTTGGAAATCTTTAAAGAAATTTCACAGCTCGTCTCTCTCAGTTTTGAGTCACCAGATTTTCCAGATCCGTCCATCCGTTTGATTCTCGCTCGAGAGATCTATGAAAATAGTCCCTTTTCGTTTTGAATAGTTTTGTCGAAGCTTGAGATGTAGTTATAAATGTGGTTTTAGTTAGTTGAACTGGACTAAAGTGCTTACACGTGAGTTGGTTTTCTAGTTTGGTTGGTTTAGACTTTAGTATCCAAGATGTTTAAGTTTATCTAAAACTTAAACGTACTGTTAAAAGTTATGGATTTAAATGGGATATATTTTTAAAGAGGTTATGAATGGAGTCAATAGGCCTGTGAAGTATAACCCGACCCGACTCGATAATATCATTATATATCTTATCGAGCATGGTTTAGTGTGTCGTCTGTCTTTAGGTTATAAATATAACAAACTCTACATAAAATTAATTACACTACTAAACGATTTCATTCAAAACAAAATATTTATGGAACAATCTCTTTGTCTCTCTCTATTTGTCTTTTAGTAAGTTGTTTTGCTCTTTTTACCACCTTATTTAATATTCCAAAACCGTTTCTTGAACATTAATATTGTGATACTGACAAATGATAGTCTGTGTTTTGTAAGTAAATATTTTATGTAGTCTAATTAGCTAGATTTAAGCAGATTTTAATTAGCAACAAGATATTTGTTTTACGGTTAATTATAATATTTTTCACGGGTGTAGAAATAGAGTCAAGGCTAGGATAGGACCTCAACAGTTTTTTATATACTTTTTTTTATTCCTTGACTTTTAAACTTCAATATTTTTTTTCGGTTGGAAAGCTGGTTGAAGATAAACTTCCCTGAGGGTTTAGCACTACCCCTTTTTTTGTGGGAAATCATCATAATATATCACCCCGCCCGCTGTGGGCGCAGCGGGAAGGAGTGTCAGACTGTTACTGACTAACACCCACTATGTTCCTCCTGGAGCCCTTCGAGTGCCGGGCGAGCGGTAACTCTTACGAACGTTCCGCAGCTCTAACAGGTTAGCATTACCCCTTAAAGTAATATAATTGCAGTTGTGGAAGAGAGACGCCGCTCTATGCCGTATAGTGCTGTCTGCCTTCTACAACTGCAATAATATCACTTTTAGGTAGTGATGACAAGCTTTCTGGATTTAATATAATATTTCATGATTATCACACGACGCCATATTTTAGTCTCAAACTCAGCAGAGCATTATGAATACTACAACTGATAAATATACTTATATACTTCTAAATACATACATATATGTAAATTACACCCAGACACAGAACAAAAATGATCGTGCTCATTACACAAACATTTGTCCTGGGTACAGATCGAACCCACGACCTCTGGTATAGCAGTCAAGGCCACTGACCACTAGACCAACAAGCCAGTCGTTCCATTCTATTCCACCAGCTAATTATTTTTCTACCTACAGAATAATTCTTTAATTACTCTGTACTCGTTCCTATACCCGGGATTTTCCGCGCGTTCCCTACGGATACTAACATATATGAGTACACATGTCGTGCCTACAAAGGTCTAACAAATAATTTTACTTGTTATTTATTTTATTTTACTCAGGGTCAACAGGTTCGTCCCAAGAGGTCTCATTATTCTGTATTTACGTGAGAAAATACTGAAATATGTTATGTATGGAAAATTATTAATGTGATCATGCTTGTGGACGTGTTGGTCTATAATATTTTGATGTATAAGAAAATGTCCGGACCGATTTCGGCCACTGCGGCTAGTGTTACTATAACCCATTTTTACGTGCCTTCCGAAACACGGAAGCTGTTACATTTATTTCTAAAACGCACACAACATTCGAAAAGTCGATGCGCACATTGGGGATCGAGTAGAACTACTAAGTCAACACTTACCAGTCCTACGGTTATACCACTAGGCTATGACAGGTTCAGAAATTAGGCGCTCTACGTCATATATACAAACGCCTAGCAGTTCCTTAAACGCAACAGTCTTCTTTTGAGAGATGTTACTAAAATCCTCAGTAGAAATTGTACACGTAAGATCTAATGTTACCATTAAATGCCGCAGTAAAACCACAGGATTTAGTTAGTAGACATAAACCGTCAATCAACAGATTTGCGCAAATCAAATTACAGTTACAACGTTATAAAACAAGGATCATAGACACGTAGAAGGAAATCGCACTTAGGCTTCGTGATTGTGTCACTATTAAGAGACGACGATCACAATTTGAATCGACAAAAAAATATTTAGGAAATAACATAAAAATCACACCAACAGAGGTGCACGCTCCGTTTCTTTACTCTCATAACCCTATGGGACGGCAATTCGTATCGGATTGCCGTGGACTGGAGAGAAATCAGGCGCAGGACCCACATTTATACATACCTTTAAAAACACGGAAGCTGTTTTATTTATTTCTAAACTGCACACAACATTTGAAAATTAGCACCCCGTGGGGATCGAACTCGAGACCTTTGACTTGGCAGTCCTATGGTCTTACTACTAGGCTATCACAGGTTTGTACTTAATCCGTGAATAAGCACTTCTCTCTACTACTCTACAAATTCAAATTCAAATCATTTATTCTGCAAATAGGATAAATTTTATCACTTTTACATGTCATCTTCTTAAATATGAGCTCGCTGGAATCGACATTTCCTAACTGGCTACCCTGAGAAGAAACGTCGAAACAAACTCAGGGGTCATCGCCTCTTTTAAAGTCCAGACAATAGTGTTTTCACATTGAGTAAACAATATGCAGGGTCTGGACTGGCCTTTAGACGAAAGAGCCAGATCGATCTGAGGAAGCCTGTGCCAACAGGCGGCACGCAAGCCTCGCAAGCTACGTTCCATACAAACCTGTCTAGAGTCTAGATCTGAGTAAATACGTATGTTAGACATAACGCATTATCGTATGTAATAGAGGCCATTAAAATAGGACGGTATCTAGATATTTGTAGTAAATTACATTATCATGGAACATTGAGACCGTCTTATGTTCTAAGGGTGTGCTCATATTGTGGTTCCTATTTTGGAAAAACTATTTTCATTTGGGATACAATTTTTTCTTAAGTAGGAGTGGAGTGGAGTGGAATGGAGTATCATTCCTTACAAAGTAAGGAAATGAATTAATTTACAATAGATATTAAAAAAAACGACTCCCGCACCAAGGATTTTAAGCCTTGTATCGCGGATGGTTTAGCAGATATTCAATTCACACGCACAGAGACACCCAGACTCAAAACAATCATTAATTTGTCGATCGCAAAAATTCTTGTCCCAAGCATTATTTTACGCAAATCTAATAAGGTACATAAATAACAATATTATTATTTTAAGTTCACAGAGCAATAAAAATAATGTGTGAAATTAAAAGAAAATCATTAAGGGTAGGAAAATAACAGAGGGAGTATTATTTCTTTTTGTAAATTTACTTGGTATTCAAGGATACCAAAAATACCAGATGTCTGCTCTTAGAACAATAATGTTAGCCAAATCGCTTATTAAAAAAAACATTTTGCCAAAGACTTATCTAAAGAAAAGACTCTTTCTTTTTTCACCTCCTGCACATTTCTCTTCTCCACCTAAAACCTCTATAACTCACAATACCACACATCTAGTAAAACCCCCAACATTGTGCCTCCGTCCTAACTTAGTTAGTGTGCACGTCTCCCGTAATGACGTCACGTCCGCCCGGACATTTACCGACCGAAACTTATGAACGATGATCTCTCTTGATGGGACAGTCAAAATTTAGTGCCGAGTTTGTATGAAAAATTTCTACCTTTTGTAGATTTGATTATGTCGTTTTTTGTTAGGTTTTTTTTTGTGTTATTTTGTTTGGTTTGCTTGAGACACATGTCTGTTTTTCAGTGCTGTACAATTTTTTTATTTCTAACGTAACAAAATATTACATATTCTAACTTAAAATCATCATCATCGTCCTGCCTTTATCCCGTTATATCATATTGTAACCCAAAAAAATAATGGCACAATTATCAAAAACTATTAGAATGTTGACGAGTTACATTTCTTTGAGTGCTAACCTGAATCATCATTGTAACGATCTGACAAGTCAAAATCATGTCACTTGACAAAACAAAATGAGTGAAGAAATGACTCAAACAGATTTTGATGTTTTCGATTGTCTTCTACTACAATATAACATTTTCTAGGTTGTTACGCATTTCCCAACTTTTTCTACATTTCAAATAATTACACCCTAGACTTATCCATTACACTCCCATCGTAACTTATCACTTAGATAAAAGCCTTAGGGTACTCGATATAACAGTATAATTTAATTCTCATACATCCCAGACTCCCAATATTGTCTACGTCTTTAAGGGGAATACCTTCCGTACTATTCTCAAACAAAACATGCACCCAATATAATACAGGAATGTTTAAGAAAATGTCTTTTTAAGGTTCTTATCTTTCTTTGTATATGAAAGACCTCCTCTTTTTTAAAATCGTATAAAAAAAGTTAGCACTAAGAAAATGGGTCCTTGTATCGTAGAGGGTGAGGAAAATTCAGACTAGGTATAAAGCATTTGTAAATTACACTACATATAAGCCATTAACTATATTTAAGAGGGTTGATTTCCTTTATTTTATTATCCAAGAAATCCTTTGAGTTACCATTAACGTATCTTTCATTAAAAGACATCAAAACTTCTTCATTACTACAGTCTTATTTTCAAATGAAATCTTTGAACATTTTCGCCTTAAATAATAGAATTTTATTTCAAGTCCATCCACTGGCATTGTCCTTAAATACAGAGCACTTGTCCTTTATATTGGACGTGAGTGCATTCTACTATTTAACCATAAAAGGCTTCACAATAAGGCCCTGCGCACACAACGCAACTCTAGGTTACCCTAACGACTTTAGCTGCTTACTAAATCGCAAACTTTAGACTACGTTACTCCTATCTATGATGAATTCATACGCCTCATACGCCGTCATACGTCAAAAAGTATCATACTAAATTTTAATAGGCAGGCGTGGTTGGAAAAGTTATACATCAGCCTGTATGGGCCGTCGATACCCCGTGGTGAGTGCATGATGAATTGCAATTCATTGCCGACTGAACGTGGGAAACATTGCACGACGGTTCAGTGGTAGAAAGAGTCCAACACTACTCTCTTCTCTCTATAAAAGGTGGTGGTCTGATTATTTATTGGTAAGTGGTCCTGACTGCTATAATACCAGAGATTGTGGGTTCGATCCCCACCCAGGACAAATGTTTATGTGATGAGCACGATCATTTGTTCTGTGTCGGGGGCACTATTTAACTATAGTGAGCATGTATTTAGACGTAAATACTAAATAAATATGTTTATTAGTTGTCTTGTACTCATAAAACCAGCTCTGCTTAGTTTAAGACTAGGTGGTGTTGTGTTAAAGCCGTAGAATACTTTTATTATTCCCTCACCAAGAGATAAATATCGTTGGAGACTACTAGTTGACAAGTATCGAAGACTTGCGTTGCTGCGTGTGTGAATGGCCTTACATGTCGCTTTCAAACTGACTCTAAGTACTAGATCAGATTATCAAATACAATGTGGTATTTCAAAACGTACACGTCTGTTTTTAAGTTCATTTTATTTTAGGAAAGATTTCAACGATTTAAGAAAACCCTCCTTTCGAACAATTGGTTGAGAATAGTATTTTATATTCATATTGTATCATGTTAAAGTTAATACTTAATCCAACTATTTAAAAGGTATCAAGTTTCATATAAGGCAGAGAATATTGAAAGAGTTTGTAACTTAATATCCATGCAATTTTCAATTTTATTTCAATTCCAATAAATATCAATTTCGAATCGTTTATGAAGACATTCGAGTTCATAATACTTTATTGGTCGATATTACAATATTTTTTATTGAAAAATATAAGTTGATGTTTTAAATTTGTTAAACTTGGTGCAAGAGTTGGTACAACTATTGTGCCATGAGTACTAGACAACTGAAAAAAAAACTTATATACTTCTAAATACATACATATTACAGATAAATTACACAAAGGCACAGGAAAAAATCTTGCTCATCACACAAACATTTGTCATGGGTGGGAACCGAACCCACGATCTCTGGTATAGCAGTCAAGGCCACTAACCACTAGACTAACAAGTCAGTCGAATAAAGTAAATATATTACCTAATAAGCATTTTAAACCAAAACATTACAAATATAAAAACTCAAAAAAATACAAATATAAACACTCCAAATAAACCAACTATTAACAAAGTCAGTTCAGCAGTCTAGCCACAAAAGAATAACAGTCAAATCTTTCTATCAAATATTTTCTCAAACTTTTATTAAAGCAAAAACGTTTAAGTCCACATACTGAGACTAAAAATCTCAATTTAATATCCCTGTGCAACTTAGCTAAGACGTCTATTAAACTTGATAGCTACAAATAATAAAATCTTTGTGCATTGTATCCGCAAGTCTAGTAAAACGTCTAGACAAAACAAATATGATTAAAAAAGTTCTCCAACTCATTTTTGTTCGAAGAAAAGTTAATTTTATCGCTACTAGTTTAACTTGTAGTATAAACTTGTGATCAACAGATTGAATGGACCGCAATATTGTCTTGTACTTTACCTATATTAGACTTAAATCGTTTTTTTTAAAGACCTTTTTCTTAAAGAGTAGGTAACTCATGGAGTGTCTTGCCGGTTTTTCTACATAAGAATGACATTTTGGAACCGCGCAACTAGAGTCAGTAACGTTATGAATGCGTCTGAGAAGGGCTACTCGAAATAAAAACCTTTTGATTTTGGCCGTTAGAAAAAAGAAGTTTAGTTTTCAGTGATAAAGTTTTGCGTTGTACAGTCACGATCAAATACATGTAATACGACCAAACAATTACTCACTTCAAGGTACATCTTTAAAAGATGCTTTTACCTGTAGAGTACCATGAAAGCTAAGAATAAAATGTAAAATGGTACTATTCCGAGCAACGTTCAGAGTTATCGTGACATGCAAACAGTACTAAGTTTCATAATTTTCGTCATTGACTTTTAATTTGATCAGTTCCTAAAATATTTACTCTAAAAATTTCAAATCTGCAACTAAATACAGTTATAGACTTAGATATTTCACACCTAACACCAGCTTACCCGTTTCTACAAATGTAGTCGCCATAATTTCGAATTTGAATAACGTTTCGTACTCAATTTGAATTCGCCAGTCAGACGTGCCCTCAAATATCTCGTTAGTGTTATATTGTTGGGACCACGTGTCCGATACGATCGATTTTGTACCATGCAAATTGTAGGGTTGGAAATGTTTTAGCATCTGATTCTGCGTCTAGCCGAGGTTCAGTAATTATGTTCCTGGTCTGAGAATTAGGCTTTAGTTAGTTTGAACGTACGGTTTAAAATTTAGTGCTTTAGTTTATGTTGTTGTTATTGAAATCAAGTACAACAATAAAAAAATTGAATGTGTGTGGAATGAAATGGTTTATTCTGCAAATAGGATAAATCTTCTTTTTTTTACATGTCATTTATTTATTTTTATTTTTTTTTGCAAAACATGAAATGCTCTATTGAGTCAAATTTTAAGTACAAAATCAACCTCACTAGGCACAGATCAGTCTGTTTAAAAAGTATGTAAAAATCATCGAAACGCCAACATACCTTTGATACACACCAATTTAAAGCCTTACACGATAATAACCTCTAGACAGCTTGACATTAATACGAAATTTGAATGAAAAATTTTAATAGTAATATAAAATGTTAATTATGTTTGGCCTTGAATTGGCCTATATTTATATTGCATTTTTTTTTAATATGTGTTTTACTTCTCCTCGCTCATATGTTTTAAGAAATTATTATCGTTTGGGACGTAGCAGACACCGTGGATAGTTTTTCCGTGGGTGAGCGAGGAATTGCACTTATATTAAGTTTAGTTAAATAATACAGTTTTCAGTGTATAAAACCACGAGTGGATCTGTGGGAAGGAATTAATTTAATTAATATTTTGGTAAATATCTCGTTAAGGTTATATTGTTGAAACCACGTGGCGTCCAATTGTATTGATTTGTAACGCTGGCATGCAAATTGTAGAGTTGGAAATGTTATAGAATCAGATTTTACATCTAGTTGGGGATCGGTAATTTTGTTTCTGGTCAGTAAATTAGTGTGAATTACGATTTGGTTATTTAGGACTAGAGCAGCTGGTGATATTCTTTAGTTTGTGTGGACAACTTATCAGAATCTTATCAGAATTTGCTTTCGTAATTTTTCTTATTTCCATGCATTGAAATTTTATTGGCTCTGTGTTTTTTCTCCGTTTTTTCGGTTTTCTAAAACAAAGTTTCCAAATTGTCAAATTGAAATGATTCGTTATTATCCCTCTGTGTTGAATTTATCCCTTCTAAGTTTTTTTAAAACAAAATTATTATACCAGGCAGCTACCTACAACTAAAATAAAGGTTGGAAAAAATCTGAAAATAATGTTAGAAAACCCATGGGTCTCACAAAACATAAAGTTAAAGTGGTCGAACCTACCGATATCCCAAAAAGTTATATTAGTTGGACCCAGAAAGTTGTATTTCCACACCAATATAGAATGACAACAGTTTTATAAAAATAATTGGGTTTTAACCATGTTTGAAAATAAAAACAATTCATGTAACATACAACGCTAATTGGCAGACAATGCACAATAATTTTGCTGGCGAATTTGTTTCCCAAATGAATAAAAGTAGTACATACGTGTAGCAAACAATTAGTTACAAAAATTGTTAGGAATGTTGTTTTGATTTAGAGATATTTTTATGAGCATTTTGCTTTGTGCACTATCTCTTTTAATTCACGGAATATCTTCAAGGGAAAAACCCGGTCCTTTTTAAGGACTTACACAGGTCCAACATGCAGAGGCCTTGTTGAGAACTTTAATCTAAAATGTGATGGGACACCTACCAAGGGCTATCCACCTCTGCTCTATGGAAGAACAGATATGGACGGCCCAAGGTAGCTACAAATCTATTGTTAATTATGGAGATGAAAATTTGGGCTATGGATAGGATATGTTAGATGTGTTTCCTTCTCTAACTATTTAAAACTATGGCACCTATTTTTCTTTTTTTTGTAACCCATTGGAAATCTTCATGGACTGCCTTCGTCAGGGGTTAGCGAGGGTGTGTGCCGGACTCTTACCGGCTAAAACCACTGGAGCGTCCTCATCTGCCTATGGCCGGGGGTATGGGGTTTGTTTTCACATTCACCCCGGCCCCGGCAGAAAACTATGGCACCTACCTTTTGCACAATTATCAATAATATTTATTTGAATCAGAGATCATATTCGGTTAGTAACAATGTTCGCTAAGCCTATAGCCTATTGGTACATACACAACATTTACTAGCAATCCAAACTATATTTACAGAGTAGGTGCTAACTGCTAAGCTTCACTCGACTATACTATTGGCACGTTTCTGGTCAGTAATTGGCTGGTTTAGCGTAACCGTTGCTATGCGGCATCGATAGGCAATTCTGATTGGTCCAGACTCGGTTTAAAGTTTCATCGCTTTGTATTCGAGTTGTAAACGGATAATTTTAGCCGTTTTGTGGTTTTGAATGCATTTCGGATTGTGTGAAAAATCTAGAAGTATCAGTTTTCTAGGGAGCCTTTTTTAGATAGTTTAGGTGTCGTTCCATAATGTAATTCTATTGATGCAATTGCAATTGCAAGTGTTTTTTATCTAAACGGATACGTCAACCCCTTTGTACCTAATTCTCTATTAACAAATCACCTAGGTATTTGTGTAACTCATAAAAGCTGTGGGTTTCATGAAGTGAAAAAAAAACACTCTATACGTAAATCGACTGTTGCATTTAGAGTAAATTCTTACGTACAATCAACAAACATAAATTCTTGAAAGAGTGTAAATAATTTCACAACTGATTACGTTCAGGCTGTTTCACGGCCACAGACAGAAATACGTCTTCAAACAACAAGATGTACAGAAAATATATTTTTTTCATATCGAAATCATAAAAATCTCATTTACACAAGCTAAGGTCATAAAGTTGCTGTAACTGTAAAAAGTGTACTGAAATTCAGCAGGCCGATTCTTATTTATTATAGCAATGAAGCTAGGGATGGGACACCCGTGATTCCCGGGGTTTTGAACCGGGATTTGACGTTGCCACGTGGGATTATAGAGAGATAATAATTTTTTGTATCTATTGATTGATTTGATTTCCAGGTTTTATTGTTGTTTTAAAAATAAATACATAAATAACATAGATGTTATTGTAAATTATATAAATACAAGGTACGTTCTGTACTAAAAAAAATGTTATATGTAAAAAAAACAAACCACACAAAAGACCAAAGCGAGCTTAAAACAAGTTAGTTCATAATTTGACATCTTCTTCATATCGTATGATATCCTGATATCAGATTCTAAGCCACCCGTACGCCTCAGACGTGGTTTTATAAACAGAATTTCAAAAACTTATTCAATGCGAAAACAACAGCACGATTTTTGAAAACCATAATCTGTAAATCGCACAAAACAGTGCGATCTCAAACAAAGAAAACAATCTTTAAAAATAAACCCATTAATCCCAAAAAAATATGACCACTCTCCCCTCACTATTGGTATCGTTTATTATGAGTAGTGTGTATCGTAACATTTTATTGCACCAATTTATTTACAGACATTTTTATCCACGTTGATTCAGTAATAAAAGAAAAGTAAAATATAAGAAATGGCCATTCGTAGGAGGGAAGAACGATATTTACCTGATGGTATGTGATTGACTTATTTTACAAGAAGTTATTAAGTTCTTGAAAGTCTAAACATTATCATAGTTTTGGATAAATATTATAGCACCTACCAAAAATTATTTTGTTTGATCTAAATTCGACGAGGATTTTACTTAACACATTTTATTTTTACAAACAACGTCATTTTTTGAAAGTTATATGAATATGACTTAATACTTCAATACATTAATTGAGGAATATGATTAAAGTAAGAGTTTGTAGAAATGCCACTTGACTAATTTGCTCATGTCCTTTGAAAAGTAAAAATCTATGAAGTTAAGAATACTATCAGACATTAGTAGGATGAAATTAAACTGAAAATGGGAAAATCACAAGTACCGTTATTCGTTAGTTTTTAAAAGACAGCCTTAAAACTCCCAAACCAAAAATGCACACACACCACAAAACTTTAACAATCACACACACAATCTCATTAAAACAAAAGAAATAAACATGTCTAAACCCTTCATAAATTTCCCAAAACCATAGGCAACACCATTAATGGAATTAATAGGCCATCAGATGCGCTTGCCACCGATACCCCATTACTTGCCTCTGTCCTACTATCAAGCAGTTTTTATACCCCTTTCCCGTGTTTTATGAGTTTACCTTACCGTAAAATCTATCTAACCATTGTTGCTTGATCCCTGGGATGTATACAAGACAAGAAGATGTGTAGTGGAATAAATTTGGGAGAGGTTTTTGGGAGATTTTTTGGCAATGTTACAAGATTTTTAAGAGTATGTTCGTAACTATTAGAACAGTATGTCAGATTAGTCGTATTTGTCTTGTATATTTATCAATCGTTAAGTCATGTTAATTTTGACAATCATGATAAGGTGAAAACTGGTTTGATTATAGTTGTTTATGGAGTGCAGATAAGTAGTCTATGCGTAGTAATAGTGATAGCCAAGTGGCAAGACCGCAGAACTGCCAAGTCAAAGGTCTCGAGTTTGATCCCCACGGCGCGCACCGACTTTTAGAAAATTGAGTAGATTTTAGAAATAAAATAAATATCACAGCTTCCATGTTTGGGAAGGCACGTAAAAATTTAGTTCCTACGCCTCCCAGTCCCAGATCACTCTCCGATCGTGTCGGATTGCCGTCCCGTCGGGCTATGAGAGCAAAGAAACAGAGAGTGCCCCTGTGTTTGCGCACAGGCTTGTGCCATTTAACATATCCGGCGTAACTGGCTGGTGTCATAGTAACACTAGCCGCCGTGGCTAAAAACGGTTTAACTTAACATTTTCACTTTAAGTTGACTTTGATTTGCTTTATCTTTAAAACTTATACAAAGGCATCAACCACACAACAAACTTACTTAAATCATCCGCAAGCAATAAAAAAACGCAATCCCAACAAATCTTTTGGACCCTTTGACCCCAGATTTTCTTACCAAACAAAGACCAAGTTATACTGGCCGCAATCCGTCTTGCAATCTCATGATTACTTGGATAACTCCTTGCTTTATGTCAACACGTTTGGTAGCGTTTTATAGGGACTAGACGAATATATGCTGAGAACTGGGATGCAGGTGTTTCGCGAATGTTATGTGAATGTGCAAAGTGGTAAAATATGTTACTTCTCTCTTTAAGTTGTAAATTAGGACAAAGGACTGGTTCTTTTGTCTTGATTTAATGCTACTTGTTGTGAAAGTTTTTTACACATATACATTGTTTTACTTTTAGTTTTTTTTTCCAAATTTACGTCTCAAAATATAACAAACTGAATTCGGTCTAATGGTTAGTGACCTTGTTTGCTATACCGGAGTTCATGGGTTCGATCCCCGTCAGAAAAAATGATTGTGTAATGAGCATGAGTATTTTTTCTGTGTCTGGGTGTAATTTAACTATAATATGTACATGTTTAGCAATATTTGAGTATATTTATCAGTTGTCAAGTACTTACAAGATACTACTTAGTACGCTTAATTTGGGACTAGATGGCGTTGTGTGAAAACAAAAGAATCAACATTAAGCGCTTGCAATCCTCAAAATCCTTTAACAAGATCGCTTCCAGTTTTCACCAACTCGACGTTTGCAACAGACGGTCCATTGAATCGAAATATCGATCGACATTTTAACTTCCATTTGTACATTTACGTAGGGGCTTTCACAGAAAATGCTGACCCAAAGTCTGTAAACATTGAATTTCTATTCTGCATTCGATGTCCAGTGGGTTTAACCACCATATCTTAGAGTTATATGGTGTGTGTGTAAAAGAGACGCCGCTCTACGCTGTGTATTGCGCCATCTCGTTTCCTCCCTCGCAATAATATTACTTTAAGACTTGGTGATAGGCTGCCAGATAGCAGGGTCTTGTTGGATGCATTCGGTAAGGTTTTATTGAATTTTGTTAGTATAGATGCTGTTGTTGGTATATAGTCTGAAATAACTAGAAACTGACTTTATGGTTCCGTTCTAAAAGAAATTCTAGTTATATTTTATTTATTGTAAGTTCTTGTTGCATACAAAAAATAGGACTCGATACAGTTTGGAAAATACGAAGCAAAATATTTTTTTTATGACTAAAAATATTCTTAGAACTTTGGAGGTTACTTAACCTCTTCATATCCCCTCGGTATTTTTTAGTTATACTAATCATCTCATTGTAAATCAGAATGCATTTTTGTTAAAAAAGAAAGATTAAAACTAATCAAACCCATTTTTTCACTGACATGCCCAATTCATATGTCCAGTTCTTCGAATATTAAAACCGAATCAGTATTTCTGGTGGCATACAAATTTTAATACCGACAAAGTCATACGCTTTCAGGAGCTTCAAGTAATTATTCCGATATGTAATTGGAAACATAAAAGTAACATTGTTATCATGTCTTTCATCAGATTATACGCAGAAGAACTATATGAATATTAATATCAGCTATCGGGTAATTTGACTGCTTTGGGACGAACGAATAAAAATGAATGTGGCGGATAGCCGATCATCACGCCAACTACCACTGTGCGCGACGTTTTGCGGGTTCGATCCCCGTGTAGGGCAAATTTGTGCGAGCTACAAATGTTAGTTCTGAAAGTGGGTTTCATTTAAATCACACGCACAAGGCTTTAATTCCTTAGTGCGGGAGTCAACCAACTATATTTTTTTCCTACATCATCATAAGATATCGATTTGAAGGAAGGAACGCAGAGAAAATTCTTCATGTCATATTATAATTAACTGCAAAAATTTTAGCAACAACTTTATCTTCAAATCCAAATATTTCGTAAACTTTATAAAATACGATTTCCACGTAACCACTTCACAATCACACCAGCAGACAGACTGACAGTAATCTCAAAAATACCATCAAACATCTGCAGTTCACACAAATTTTGATCCATTTTCCATCTCACGTCTCAAAAGCGCACTCTTAAAATTCAATGCCCAAAACATTCGAACTGGAACACCTGCGAAATCTTCAGTAAATTTAGAACCAACAAAATTGATTCCCGTTCCTTTTCGCTCCACTTTAGATTCGCCTGAAAAGGAACACAGTGTAATATATACAGTATGATGTCTTTATGTAAACTGGTGCAAGGCGAGTTATACCTACGCTTTTGGATCGTTGCACCCGCTTAACGTCCTACAATCGTGAGGGTGTAGCAGTGACGAACGGACAAAGTGTTGTTGGTGTGATTAAAATGCTTTAGTTTGGTAGCCCTATCGCTGTTACGTGCTGCGGTTGTAGGCATTTATTAAAAAAAAAAAAAAAAACGGTTGGCACCTACTAATAAACCAGCCTATATACGTCTCACTGCTGCTGCTGGTCACAGGCCTCTTCCCATGTGAGGAAGGATTTGGGCATTTATAATTTTCGGATAGATAGCTCACAGCTGATTACTGATTTCAATATTTGGGAACCCAGGTTTCCTCTCAAAGTTTTACTTCACCGTTTGTTAGGGGTGTCTTAGAACAAACGCGAAAGTTCTTATAACTTTGATAAAGCTCCATTAGTGGTCTGCGCTGAGGATCGAACCTGCACCTCATGTATTCATAGAATCACAAGGCCATGTCACCGTGTCCAACTACTATATTGATTTATACTGTGATAGCACGGTACTCCTTTGTGGTACATCAGTCTACATTTCAAATGTACACATACATTATGGAGGAGTGTATCTACAGATTTGCAGTATAAGAGCCGTGGACCAGACGTTGTGCTAATACAGTGTCGGTGCACTATTGATTGTGGAGCGCCGAGCTTAGAAGATTTATTGAGAATGTGAGAATATTTTGCGGTTGAAATCTGGTGCGATGGATTTGTGATTGTCATCTGATGACATATCATGTTATGAAAGGTTTTGAGATTTTTTGAATGTCATTTCAGAACGAAAAAAAATTAGGACAATTTTAGGTTTTCGTCCAATTTCTTGTACTACGATTGACTGTACATATTTTTAAGTCTGTTTTTAATGATCTCTTCATTTGTAGATTCCGTTTGTTTTATAGATTTTGTTGAAACCTGAGAAATTATAGCTATGTAGAGCTGGACCATGTCAATCAGAGTCCAATGCTACACTCACTGCACTCACTGATTGCGAGGATCACAATATGGCCGCGGGTAAAGGGACAAGCTTTCAAACTACACGTGGCTCTACCTTGTACCTAAGACTATGGAAAAAAACATATTTTAAGGGAAATTGATTTTAAGATCTTTTTAGGGTTCCATACCCAAAGAGTAAAACGGGACCCTATTGCTAAGCCTCCGCTGTCTGTCTGTGTGTGTCTCCAAGTTGTATTTCATAAACCGTGATAGCTAAAACAAATATTTCAATAACGTTTAAAACAAATATTTCTTTTTTCTTTTTGTGTCTTTTTGTTTAAATTTTCGGTTGTGAAATAGTGAGGAAGAAGTAATTAGAATTAGATTTCTTTTTCTCGCTAAATGGTTATGCTTTTCTCAACAGTGCGTGAAAAAGAAGAGAAAACTATATTTTCATTTAATTATACAGTCTGATTCCGACCATATTTCAAAGAAAAGTTCTTCAAAAAGTATCAGGAAATATAACATAGACTAAGTACACAACTTCCAAAGAAAATTCTTTTCCAATCTCCTAAAATGTCTTATTCTATTCCTCTACAAACATTGATGTGAAGTGTTGGCTTAAACTGGATATCTTGGCGTCTGTAAGCATTTTGTCTGTAGTTCTTCCAATTTATGTGTGATCTCTAAACATTGACTTGTTTAGGGTTCCGTATCCGTCATCCAGTGTGATTATTTTAAGGAGTTGTTTGTCAGTTCATTTGTCAATGTCTGTATTTGTTTGATTTTTAGGGAGGGAGTTAATATGATTAAAGTATTTTTTTTTGTAGCTGCTGAAGTAAAATATAATAAATATCTGACAGTAAAACATTTTAATTAGTTCATCAATAAATTCCCAAAAAATATTATTTTTCTTTTATCAAATAAATTTAAAAATACGAAGATATAATGCATCAAAGATGGTTAATCGTATGGAAGTCTGGGCTAGTCTCGTCACTTGTCAGTAAAAAGTGTGCTGAGACGTGATATGACTATGATGAGTTCAGTTCACTGTACAGCTTCCAAATTTTATTTCAACCAGAAATACGAAGCTGATTTTATTTTGGCAATAACTTACGCAAATAAAAAAAAGATGCGTTTAGTTAAAATTTTACATTTCAGTACTGAACCTTTTGTTTTGACTTGTACTCGACCCTTATTTCCTAACAATGTTTTCTATCCCATATTCAAGATTAAATTTACTTTGGTCTGCAGTGACATCATATTCAGCCAAATGTATTGTCCTACTTACAAGATATACCGAATTTACAAGCTTTAAGAGATTATTCAAAATATCGTGTTCTTTGTCTAGATTATTTACTCTTTGATTATCATAAAGGTTCTTGTATACACTATTATCAAGTGTAACACAAGCCACAATTAGTAAACAGAAGAAAAACATATTTTAAACAGATCTTTTGCGAGGTGGATTCTTAATTATAATATGATAACGGTTTACTAACGTATGTTGGGATAGCCCGGCTAGGTTAGTCGAAAGGGATTCGACTCTTGACCCGGCCGCGTCAGCTCATGATTAAGGACTCCGGCTGGGTCCAAAACTGGTCAAGCTATCTCGATAAAAACGCGTGAGTAAACCGTTAATATATAATTATCTCCTTTGTGCTTTGAAACAATTTCTTTGAAGAAAAAAGAATTGTTCCTCCTCTAAAAAGTTCGATTTTTGTGGTAATCATTTTTTTTTTTGAGATTCTGGTACTTTACAGCAAGCTGTTCTATTCCATGGAAAACTTCATCTAATTTAGTTTAAACCCGTTGTTTAGTCATATTCACTTCATCAATATCCATTTTTACCCGAACCAAAATGAAATTCACCGCATCCAAAATTTCTGGTTCGTGGTAATTAATTGAGTCGTCTTATCTCTGTACACTCAGCTTTCTAATTCTAATTGTCAAAGTTATTCACCGTCGTCATTTACGTCATTACGTTTCGACTAAAGTTTTAATTGGGAAAATCTAATGAAATCAGATAATAAGAATTTTGAGGTATTTATGTCAGATCTGTCAAAGTTCTGTCAACGATGCAATCGACATTTTTTTACACTTATAAAATTGTTTTTGACTTGAAACTTGATGTATAAAAAGTGACCCAAATTTTTTCCCGCGTTTGCTACCAATACTGAAATTTTGGCGAAAATATGTAGTGATTTTATCCGACGCGGGGACCTATAACTCTTCTTTTTTACTTGGCTTTCCGTGAAATCTAAATTGAAATAGGTAATCAGCCTATTAGAAACTAGGGCTTTGCCTGCATTACAAATAGTATAGGTTTATAATGAAAACACACATGTTACACCTACTTTTGACATTCCGAGTAAGAATATGCCACTACCTATGCAGCAAGTTTAAAATCCGTATCAATCCCAGGTCGACACTAAAACAGAAAGCATAAAACAACACAATCTTCTCAAACATATGTATTCAGAAATAAAACAACAATGTATAGTGGAGGTAATAGACAAGATTCATAGCTCTATAAACGTTCAAACCTTTACCACTACATCTCAAAGTGATGTTACTGCAGTTGTGGAAGCGAGACAAAGCTATAAACGGTGTAGAGCGACATCTCATTTCCACAGTTCGAATAGTTTTACTTTAAAACGTGATGGTAAAGGTCAGGTAGGTTTTCATTACTACAGTAAACCTTTCCAGTGCTAGTTGCTTTAGTGTTTCTCAAATGGTCTTGAGATGGCTCTTAAGATGGGTCATAAGATGGATTCTAATTAATTGCAGGGATGTGGTGTGTATGCAGTGCTGTTGAAGATAATGTTAGTATAGCTTTAGATCAACATTAGCTTTAAGCTAAACCTTGATATGGAAACAAGTAAGGTATAAGAATATAAGAGATATACGAGAACTATGAGATAAAAAGTTTTTTTACGGAAAGACTAGATTCACACCATAATTGATTAAACTTAATCATGTTTGGGTTTAAATTTGCCGTAAAATATTATAATACATTTTAATATGTTTAAAGAAATAAACCCAACAACATGATCACTTGAATAAACTTCAAGTGCAGTTTTAAGACTTTTCAGTTTTCGGTGACTCAAGTGCTCATTTCAGTCAAATTAAATATGTAGTTTCGAGAAAATAATAAAAGAAAAAAAATGAACATCTGAAAAAAAAGAAAAGGTTTAAAATATTTCCATCACACTTACAAGTAGGTACTATCGAAATAGAGGAAGTCAATGAAAGCAGACGAGAGATTAAACACTCAACGTTCAGCGTCGAATAAAACTATTTTTGAGAAAACAGGGGACACTGGTTGCTTTTTGTCGAAGAACATTCAACAGGTGCATAACTGGACTTTACTCGCGTAAGTATCGTCATTCCTCAAGACAATTTTCTCCCTATCGTTTAAGATGCTTTTAAGTAACGTTTTTGTTCGTTTTTCTTTGAGATGAGATCTAAGTGGGAAACATTTCAGGTTACTGTGACACAGTGATGATATTTTGTTTCTTTGCAGATTGTGTCATTTTCGTTATTTTTGGGATAAGAACAAAAATATGCTTAGCTATAGCTCTGTTGATGCTAATTATTATTAAGTCGGTGACAGTGGTTGGCAATGTTGATTATCCCTTCTCATAATTGAGCTTTTGAATTCCTTCAGTCGGTAGCATAATTGTCATTTTTCCGTTTCATCTTGGAAAGACAAATTTTCCTAGTTTGTTTTCTTATTCCTGGCTTATTGTGTTACCACTGCTGAGCAAAGGTGTCTGTACGTCTGTCGGTCCCGCGCTACCTCGAACCAGTCTTCGCGGAGTACGTTCAAATCATGCCAGCACTAGTTTTTTTTTAAGAATTTTCCTAGTTACAACCCCATTTTCATTTTTCATTACCTACTCTGTAACTCCAAACTCTGGTCACCTATCTAATAGTATGTGTAGCATCTGATACTACTTAGTGCTTTAATTATTACTCGAGCAATTCACATCGTGATGACATGAATCACATGGTAAGGAAGGTGCTGGACGTGAATGTGGATGGATATAGAGGAAGAGGACGACCAAAGAAGCGATGCATGGATTGTGTGAAAGATGATATAGCTGCAAAGAGTGTCACTTGCGCTATGACGTCAGATAGGAATGTGTGGAAGAAGACGACATGCTGCGCCGACCCCAAATAATGATTGGGATTGGGCAGGGAAATAATGATGACAATTTACATCGTGACCAAAAAATGACCAGAAAAATATCCTCATCAAAATTTACCTTGTAAGTACCAGGCTAGCAGAAACATTAAGGAAGTCAGACTTGGCCTTCGCTACAAAATAAAGGCAAGCGAGGCGTTTTCATTGCTCCTATAAATTTCTCTAAACGCTAAGTAGAGCTCATTCTTTAGCGCGGCCCTATAGCTGAGTTGAGACAATTTTATATCGGCACCAGAAATGTGTTCTGGCTTTTTAACGGATGAGTAGGTGACCAAGTATGGGCTATTTTTTATTATTTCGTTTTTCAAATGTAAGAATGTTAGTGGAAATTCGAAGGAAGTATAGGTAGGTACATACTCAAGATATGAACGTTTAAATATTTAAAGCAGTTGTCATTGAAATGTTGTTTGTCACTAGTATGGTTTTTTGTTATTACATTTTTGTATCACCACACAAAAATAATATTTGTCTTCCTTGTTTCACACTAAAGCCTCGTTAAATTAATAAGTCACTTTCAACTTCCGTTTGATACTATTCTATATTTTTGCTCCGTCTACTTAATCCTGACTTTCTCCTCATGTAAACTCTATTCAAAAAATATCTGACGGTCTATTAGAAAAAAGGCATTAAAAAACCATTCCCGACATTCCAACTAGACATACAAAACAAAGAAACAAAACACACTCAATCTATTCCACTACATTAAAATCCTGCGAGAAAGCACAAACTAATTACGCCTCCCTATAAAATCACTTTAACTTCTACTTATCTCGTATCACCTTAGAAGAACAAGGGTAGTAAATCCTGGTACAATGTTTCTTAGTTTAACTGACGCACCGGGATCACATTTTTTATAGTACGATATAAATTGCGTGCGTACTGGGTGTTATCTTAGCCCGGTTTATACACAATGATTTAAAGCCAGTAATGTACATGAAATACTGGTTTTATTCGCGTTGTTACTTCCTTGGTGTCTTTCTTTGTTTTTGCATAAATGTTAATGTTTCGATGTTTTTCTGATCTGTCTGTTAGATCTTTAAAACTAGGCAATGGGTTTTCATGCATTTTTTTTAAGATTACATATTTTATAGATTTTTTTAAGATACATTTGTATTTTACCCGTGCAAAGCTGGGGCGGATTACTAGTATTCTATATAATTTTTTATAAGTACATTCGATATAATTTTTTACTAATATATCAGTTCATCTTAGTAGTCATCATGACCTAGAAAATTAAATTTAGTTCAAAATAAATAATAATTAATGTTTTAAGGGCTTTTGATTTTACCTACCTACGTAAATTAAAAGAACGACTTTTATTAAGTTCAAATTCAAATAGGAACTATTTGTGAGGATCTTAACGATACCCTACTCTATATCAAAATCGATTTACCATTTCAAAAAATGTTGTGAATTTAAAAAGTCCAGACCAAAATAAACCTTTAGAACTTCAGCTTCTATTTTCGGATACTCTCATAAATAAAACCTCATTAAACAATAAAAGCATAATCGAACAAAGGTTCATACACCTCAAATAAAACAGCAATGCCAAGTCTATTACTTTTAATCGCTGCCACAGTTCCCGACATTTCGTGGACGGTTCTCAAGACATCGGTCCTTTGTTTGTCTAAATTCCGAAGATACTCGACGTTTTCTCGCTACGCCTAATCTCGTATTGTGTGATCAAAGACCACCGAAAGCCTTTTGATCGTGGACAAATATTTGGCCCGAAGGACCACGGAGGACCGGTAGGCGTTGCTGATATTATTTCGACCTTCTCGTTTATTACAGTTCGTTTTGAGCTGTTGACAAATAGAATTAATATTTCGATTTGATTTTGTTTTGTTCAGTTTGTTTATTTTGTTTGTAATGATTAAGGTTATTTCATTTAGAAGTTGGTTGATTGACTTTTAACTGAATGCTTATTTTTGTGAATGGATTGGTTTTTAGTTCGATTAGTTTTGGAAATCAATTATTAATTGCTTAATACAAGAGTTTTTGATTATCTATTTATGAAACAAGGAAAGAAAATTATGAAAATATATCTGAATCTAATTAAGAAATTGCTAATAATGGGGATCAACTCTAAAAATAATTCTAATACCTGTATTCTTAATGTTAATGCTTAATTGTAACAAAAAGAGTGACGTCATTCATGATGATTAATTTCAGTTAAAGAGTGATACTTCGTAGCTATGCGTACATTCTTAGCTGTTGTTTCGTCGAAAAAGTTATTTTTATTATTGCGTTCTGATCCATTCGTAACAAGTCCGTTTATCCGGTTATCAAAATTGTATTTATTTCTTACCTTGTGAATCCTCACCACATCTAATAAAGCTTTTCTATTTCATAAAACCTTAATGCTCAATTTAATAGTAACACCCATACATTGTAAAATTTAAATCATACCAAAACTATGAATTTTAAAAGGTGACTGAAGTAACGATGTGGAAAATGCATGGCTTTAATGTCTGTGTTACCGTAGTTCTGTGTAAGTCAGGGAATTCTTCATTATACCGGGATTTTAGTAGGAGATATTATATTGGCTGAAGGAATAGAATTTTTATGTATGATATTATGACCAGGAGACCAGGAGACCAGTAGACCAGTAGACCAGTAGACCAGTAGACCAGTAGACCAATAGACCAGTAGACCACTAGAACAGTAGACCAGTAGACCAGTAGACCAGTAGACCGAGTAGACCAGGAGACCTGTAGAGTTCATTTCGTTCATTAAAAATTAACACAGAAGGCCTACTCGAGATAAAAACTTTTGATTTTGAGTCAGAAGCTCAGTAAACCAACAAGACCAAGTAGACCAGGAGATCAGTAGACCAGTAGACCAGTAGACCAGTAGACCGGTAGACCAGTAGACCAGTAGACCAGTAGACCAGTAGACTAGTAGACCAGTAGAGCAGTAGACCAGGAGACCAGTAGACCGACTAGACCGAGTAGACCAGGAGACTTGTAGAGTTCATTCTGTTCTTTTCAAAGTGCCTCTAAAAAAAAAAAAGACCAGTAGACTAGTAGGCCAGTAGACCAGTAGACCAATAGACCAGTAGACTAGTAGGCCAGTAAACCAGTAGACCAGTAGACCAGTAGACCAGTCGACCAGTAGACAAGTAGACCAGTAGACCAGTAAACCGGTAGACCAGTAGACCAGTAGACCGGTAGACCAGTAAACCAACAAGACCAAGTAGACCAGAAGACCAGTAGACCAGTAGACCATTAGACCAGTAGACCAGTACACCAGTAGACCAGTAGACCAGAAGACCAGTAGATTGACTAGACCAAGTAGACCAGTAGACCGAGTAGACCAGGAGACCTGTAGAGTTCATTTCGTTCATTTCAAAGTGCCTCAGAAGGCCTACTCGGGATAAAAAACTTTTGATTTTGAGTCGGAAGATCAGTAAACCAACAAGACCAAGCAGACCAAGAGACCAGTAGACCAGTAGACCAGTAGACCAGTAGACCGGTAGACTGGTAGACCAGTAGACCGGTAGACCAGTAGACCAGTAGACCAGTAGACCGGTAGACCGGTAGACCAGTAGACCAGTAGACCAGTAGACCAGTAGACCAGTAGACCAGTAGACCAGTAGACCGGTAGACCAGTAGACCAGTAGACCAGTAGACCAGTAGACCAGTAGACCAGTAAACCAACAAGACCAAGTAGACCAGTAGACCAGTAGACCGGTAGACCAGTAGACCGGTAGACCAGTAGACCAGTAGACCAGTAGACCAGTAGACCGGTAGACCAGTAGACCAGTAGACCAGTAGACCAGTAGAGTTCATTTCGTTCATTTCAAAGTGCCTCGGAAGGCCTACTCGGGATAAAAACTTTTGATTTTGAGTCAGAAGATCAGTAAACCAACAAGACTAAGCCGACCAGGAGACCAGTAGACCAGTAGACCAGTAGACCAGTAGACCAGTAGACCAGTAGACCAGTAGACCAGTAGACCAGTAGACCGAGTAGACAAGGAAACCTGTAGAGTTCAGTTTGTTCTTTTCAAAGTGCCTCTAAAAAAAAAATAAGACCAGTAGACTAGTAGGCCAGTAGACCAGTAGACCAATTGACCAGTAGACTAGTAGGCCAGTAGACCAGTAGACCAGTAGACCAGTAGACCAGTAGACCAGTAGACCAGTAGACCAGTAGACCAGTAGACCAGTAGACCAGTAGACCAGTAGACCAGTAGACCAGTAGACCGGTAGACCAGTAGACCAGTAGACCGGTAGACCAGTAAACCAACAAGATTAAGTAAGTAGACCAGAAGACCAGTAGACCAGTAGACCAGTATACCAGTAGACCGGTAGACCAGTAGACCGGTAGACCAGTAGACCAGTAGACCAGTAGACCGGTAGACCAGTAGACCAGTAGATCAGTAGAGTAGTAGAGATCATTTCGTTCATTTCAAAGTGCCTCGGAAGGTCTACTCGGGATAAAAAACTTTTGATTTTGAGTCAGAAGATCAGTAAACCAACAAGACGAAGTAGACCAGGAGACGTAGACTAGTAGACCAGTAGACCGGTAGACCAGTAGACCAGTAGACCAGTAGACCGGTAGACCAGTAGACCGGTAGACCAGTAGACCAGTATACTAGTAGACCGGTAGACCAGTAGATCAGTAGACCAGTAGACCAGTAGACCAGTAGACCAGTAGACCAGTAGACCAGTAGACCAGTAGACCAGTAGACCAGCAGACCAGCAGACCAGTAGACCAGTAGACCAGTAGACCAGTAGACCAGTAGACCAGTAGACCAGTAGACCAGTAGACCAGTAGACCAGTAGACCAGTAGACTGGTAGACCAGTAAACCAACAAGACCAAGTAGACCAGAAGACCAGTAGACCGGTAGACCAGTAGACCGGTAGACCAGTAGACCAGTAGACCAGTAGACCAGTAGACCAGTAGGCCAGTAGGCCAGTAGACCAGTAGAGTTCATTTCGTTCATTCCAAAGTGCCTCAGAAGTCCTACTCGAGATAAATAACTTTTGATTTTGAGTCAGAAGATCAGTAAACAAACAAGACCAAGTAGACTAGGAGACCAGTAGACCAGTAGACCAGTAGACCAGTAGACCAGTAGACCGGTAGACCAGTAGACCAGTAGACCAGTAGACCAGTAGACTAGTAGACCAGTAGAGCAGTAGACCAGTAGACCAGTAGACCGACTAGACCGAGTAGACCAGGAGACTTGTAGAGTTCATTCTGTTCTTTTCAAAGTGCCTCTAAAAAAAAAAAAGACCAGTAGACTAGTAGGCCAGTAGACCAGTAGACCAATAGACCAGTAGACTAGTAGGCCAGTAAACCAGTAGACCAGTAGACCAGTAGACCAGTCGACCAGTAGACAAGTAGACCAGTAGACCAGTAGACCGGTAGACCAGTAGACCAGTAGACCGGTAGACCAGTAAACCAACAAGACCAAGTAGACCAGAAGACCAGTAGACCAGTAGACCATTAGACCAGTAGACCAGTACACCAGTAGACCAGTAGACCAGAAGACCAGTAGACCAGTACGCCAGTAGGCCAGTAGACCAGTAGACCAGTAGATTGACTAGACCAAGTAGACCAGTAGACCGAGTAGACCAGGAGACCTGTAGAGTTCATTTCGTTCATTTCAAAGTGCCTCAGAAGGCCTACTCGGGATAAAAAACTTTTGATTTTGAGTCGGAAGATCAGTAAACCAACAAGACCAAGCAGACCAAGAGACCAGTAGACCAGTAGACCAGTAGACCAGTAGACCGGTAGACTGGTAGACCAGTAGACCGGTAGACCAGTAGACCAGTAGACCAGTAGACCGGTAGACCGGTAGACCAGTAGACCAGTAGACCAGTAGACCAGTAGACCAGTAGACCAGTAGACCAGTAGACCGGTAGACCAGTAGACCAGTAGACCAGTAGACCAGTAGACCAGTAGATTGACTAGACCAAGTAGCCAAGTAGACCAGTAGACCGAGTAGACCAGTAGAGTTCATTTCGTTCATTTCAAAGTGCCTCAGAAGGCCTACTCGAGATAAAAAACTTTTGATTTTGAGTCAAAAGATCAGTAAACCAACAAGACCAAGTAGACTAGGAGACCAGTAGACTAGTAGGCCAGTAGACTAGGAGACCAGTAGACTAGTAGGCCAGTGGACCAGTAGACCAGTAGACCGGTAGACCAGTAGACCATTAGACCAGTAGACCAGTAGACCAGTAGACCAGCAGACCAGCAGACCAGTAGACCAGTAGACCAGTAGACCAGTAGACCAGTAGACCAGTAGACCAGTAGACCAGTAGACCAGTAAACCAACAAGACCAAGTAGACCAGTAGACCAGTAGACCGGTAGACCAGTAGACCGGTAGACCAGTAGACCAGTAGACCAGTAGACCAGTAGACCGGTAGACCAGTAGACCAGTAGACCAGTAGACCAGTAGAGTTCATTTCGTTCATTTCAAAGTGCCTCGGAAGGCCTACTCGGGATAAAAACTTTTGATTTTGAGTCAGAAGATCAGTAAACCAACAAGACTAAGCCGACCAGGAGACCAGTAGACCAGTAGACCAGTAGACCAGTAGACCAGTAGACCAGTAGACCAGTAGACCGAGTAGACAAGGAAACCTGTAGAGTTCAGTTTGTTCTTTTCAAAGTGCCTCTAAAAAAAAAATAAGACCAGTAGACTAGTAGGCCAGTAGACCAGTAGACCTATTGACCAGTAGACTAGTAGGCCAGTAGACCAGTAGACCAGTAGACCAGTAGACCAGTAGACCAGTAGACCAGTAGACCAGTAGACCAGTAGACCAGTAGACCAGTAGACCAGTAGACCAGTAGACCAGTAGACCAGTAGACCGGTAGACCAGTAGACCAGTAGACCGGTAGACCAGTAAACCAACAAGATTAAGTAAGTAGACCAGAAGACCAGTAGACCAGTAGACCAGTATACCAGTAGACCGGTAGACCAGTAGACCGGTAGACCAGTAGACCAGTAGACCAGTAGACCGGTAGACCAGTAGACCAGTAGATCAGTAGAGCAGTAGAGATCATTTCGTTCATTTCAAAGTGCCTCGGAAGGTCTACTCGGGATTAAAAACTTTTGATTTTGAGTCAGAAGATCAGTAAACCAACAAGACCAAGTAGACCAGGAGACGTAGACTAGTAGACCAGTAGACCGGTAGACCAGTAGACCAGTAGACCAGTAGACCGGTAGACCAGTAGACCGGTAGACCAGTAGACCGGTAGACCAGTAGACCGGTAGACCAGTAGACCAGTATACTAGTAGACCGGTAGACCAGTAGATCAGTAGACCAGTAGACCAGTAGACCAGTAGACCAGTAGACCAGTAGACCAGTAGACCAGTAGACCAGTAGACCAGTAGACCAGTAGACCAGCAGACCAGCAGACCAGTAGACCAGTAGACCAGTAGACCAGTAGACCAGTAGACCAGTAGACCAGTAGACCAGTAGACCAGTAGACCAGTAGACCAGTAGACCAGTAGACTGGTAGACCAGTAAACCAACAAGACCAAGTAGACCAGAAGACCAGTAGACCGGTAGACCAGTAGACCGGTAGACCAGTAGACCAGTAGACCAGTAGACCAGTAGACCAGTAGGCCAGTAGGCCAGTAGACCAGTAGAGTTCATTTCGTTCATTCCAAAGTGCCTCAGAAGTCCTACTCGAGATAAATAACTTTTGATTTTGAGTCAGAAGATCAGTAAACAAACAAGACCAAGTAGACTAGGAGACCAGTAGACCAGTAGACCAGTAGACCAGTAGACCGGTAGACCAGTAGACCAGTAGACCAGTAGACCAGTAGATTGACTAGACCAAGTAGCCAAGTAGACCAGTAGACCAGTAGACCAGTAGACCAGTAGACCGGCAGACCAGTAAACCAACAAGACCAAGTAGACCAGAAGACCAGTAGACCGGTAGACCAGTAGACCGGTAGACCAGTAGACCAGTAGACCAGTAGACCAGTAGACCAGTAGACCAGTAGACCAGTAGGCCAGTAGACCAGTAGACCAGTAGACCAGTAGACCAGTAGACCAGTAGACCAGTAGACCAGTAGACCAGTAGACCAGTAGACCAGTAGACCGGTAGACCAGTAGACCAGTAGACCGGTAGACCAGTAAACCAACAAGATTAAGTAAGTAGACCAGAAGACCAGTAGACCAGTAGACCAGTATACCAGTAGACCGGTAGACCAGTAGACCGGTAGACCAGTAGACCAGTAGACCAGTAGACCGGTAGACCAGTAGACCAGTAGATCAGTAGAGCAGTAGAGATCATTTCGTTCATTTCAAAGTGCCTCGGAAGGTCTACTCGGGATAAAAAACTTTTGATTTTGAGTCAGAAGATCAGTAAACCAACAAGACCAAGTAGACCAGGAGACGTAGACTAGTAGACCAGTAGACCGGTAGACCAGTAGACCAGTAGACCAGTAGACCGGTAGACCAGTAGACCGGTAGACCAGTAGACCGGTAGACCAGTAGACCGGTAGACCAGTAGACCGGTAGACCAGTAGACCAGTATACTAGTAGACCGGTAGACCAGTAGATCAGTAGACCAGTAGACCAGTAGACCAGTAGACCAGTAGACCAGTAGACCAGTAGACCAGTAGACCAGTAGACCAGTAGACCAGTAGACCAGTAGACCAGTAGACCAGCAGACCAGCAGACCAGTAGACCAGTAGACCAGTAGACCAGTAGACCAGTAGACCAGTAGACCAGTAGACCAGTAGACCAGTAGACCAGTAGACCAGTAAACCAACAAGACCAAGTAGACCAGAAGACCAGTAGACCGGTAGACCAGTAGACCGGTAGACCAGTAGACCAGTAGACCAGTAGACCAGTAGACCAGTAGGCCAGTAGGCCAGTAGACCAGTAGAGTTCATTTCGTTCATTCCAAAGTGCCTCAGAAGTCCTACTCGAGATAAATAACTTTTGATTTTGAGTCAGAAGATCAGTAAACAAACAAGACCAAGTAGACTAGGAGACCAGTAGACCAGTAGACCAGTAGACCAGTAGACCGGTAGACCAGTAGACCAGTAGACCAGTAGACCAGTAGATTGACTAGACCAAGTAGCCAAGTAGACCAGTAGACCAGTAGACCAGTAGACCAGTAGACCGGTAGACCAGTAAACCAACAAGACCAAGTAGACCAGAAGACCAGTAGACCGGTAGACCAGTAGACCGGTAGACCAGTAGACCAGTAGACCAGTAGACCAGTAGACCAGTAGACCAGTAGACCAGTAGGCCAGTAGACCAGTAGAGTTCATTTCGTTCATTTCAAAGTGCCTCAGAAGTCCTACTCGAGATAAATAACTTTTGATTTTGAGTCAGAAGATCAGTAAACCAACAAGATCAAGTAGACCAGTAGACCAGTAGATTGACTAGACCAAGTAGACAAGTAGACCAGTAGACCGAGTAGACCAGGAGACCTGTAGAGTTCATTTCGTTCATTTCAAAGTGCCTCAGAAGGCCTACTCGGGATAAAAAACTTTTGATTTTGAGTCGGAAGATCAGTAAACCAACAAGACCAAGCAGACCAAGAGACCAGTAGACCAGTAGACCAGTAGACCAGTAGACCAGTAGACCAGTAGACCAGTAGACCAGTAGACTGGTAGACCAGTAGACCGGTATACCAGTAGACCAGTAGACCAGTAGACCGGTAGACTGGTAGACCAGTAGACCAGAAGACCAGTAGACCAGTAGACCAGTAGACCAGTAGACCAGTAGACCAGTAGACCAGTAGATCGAGTAGACCAGTAGAGTTCATTTCGTTCATTTCAAAAGTGCCTCAGAAGGCCTACTCGAGATAAAAAACTTTTGATTTTGAGTCTAAAGATCAGTAAACCAACAAGACCAAGTAGACTAGGAGACCAGTAGACTAGTAGGCCAGTAGACTAGGAGGCCAGTAGACTAGTAGGCCAGTGGACCAGTAGACCAGTAGACCGGTAGACCAGTAGACCATTAGACTATTAGACCAGTAGACCATTAGACCATTAGACCAGTAGACCATAAGACCAGTAGACCATTAGACCAGTAGACCAGTAGACCAGTAGACCAGTAGACTTGTAGACCAGTAGACAAGTAGACCAGTAGACCGGTAGACCAGTAGACCATTAGACCATTAGACCAGTAGACCATTAGACAAGTAGACCAGTAGACCAGTAGACCAGTAGACCAGTAGACCAGTAAACCAGTAGACCAGTAGACCAGTAGACCAGTAGACCAGTAGACCAGTAGGCCAGTAGACCAGAAGACCATTAGACCATTCGACCAGTAGACCATTAGACAAGTAGACCAGTAGACCAGTAGACCAGTAGACCAGTAGACCAGTAGACCGGTAGACCAGTAGACCAGTAGACCAGTAGACCAATAGGCCAGTAAGCCAGTAGACCAGTAGACCAGTAGATCAGTAGACCGGTAGACCAGTAGACCAGTAGACCAGTAGACCGGTAGACCAGTAGACCAGTAGATCAGTAGACCAGTAGAGATCATTTCATTCATTTCAAAGTGCCTCGGAAGGTCTACTCGGGATAAAAAACTTTTGATTTTGAGTCAGAAGATCAGTAAACCAACAAGACCAAGTAGACCAGGAGACGTAGACTAGTAGACCAGTAGACCGGTAGACCAGTAGACCAGTAGACCAGTAGACCGGTAGACCAGTAGACCGGTAGACCAGTAGACCGGTAGACCAGTAGACCGGTAGACCAGTAGACCAGTATACCAGTAGACCGGTAGACCAGTAGATCAGTAGACCAGTAGACCATTAGACCAGTAGACCAGTAGACCAGTAGACCAGTAGACCAGTAGACCAGTAGACCAGTAGATCAGTAGACCAGTAGACCGGTAGACCAGTAGACCGGTAGACCAGTAGACCAGTAGACCAGTAAACCAGTAGACCAGTAGAGTTCATTTCGTTCATTTCAAAGTGCCTCGGAAGGCCTACTCGGGATAAAAACTTTTGATTTTGAGTCAGAAGATCAGTAAACCAACAAGACCAAGTAGACGTCTAATCTTCTTTTGGCAACTGATTTTATTTTGAAAAATATGGAAAAAAGAATGCGGGTGGACGTTATTTATACTGACTACAGTAAATGTTTTGATCGAATCGATCATCGAGTGCTTTTAATGAAACTGCTAGCAGCGGGTATACACGGTGACCTCTATCGCTGGTTTTGCTCGTACATTGACAACCGAACGCAGGCTGTTGTTCTTCAAGGATACACGTCGCAATGGTGCTCAATCCCATCCGGAGTGCCGCAAGGCTCGCTCCTCGGTCCTCTTCTTTTTACAATTTTCATAGCTGACATAACATCCTGTTTTAAAAATAGCAGTATCTTACTTTATGCTGATGATATGAAAATACTGAAAGCAGTGCGTAATATAAGTGACGCAAGGGAATTGCAGGACGATCTTAACAGATTTGTAGATTACTGTCAACGTAATAGATTACAGTTAAACATATCTAAATGCTCTTATGTGTGCTTCTCGAGACTTAAATCGAATGTTAGTTATGATTACACTCTTAATAATCAAACAGTTCAAAAGGCAACTTATATTAAAGATCTCGGAATTATTCAAGACAGCAAACTCTTATTTGACAAACACATTGAGTATATAGTAAATAGAGCGTCTAGAGCACTCGGCTTCATAATGAGAACCTCAGCCTGTTTCCGTTCCCTAAAAACCGTGAAAATACTTTATTGCTCATTTGTGCGCAGCCACCTTGAGTATGCATCCCAGGTGTGGAACCCACAGTACGCGATATACATTGATCGAGTTGAGGGCGTGCAGAAAAGATTCCTGAGGTTTCTAGACTTCAAAGCCCGTCAATCGACTCCTGACTACATTGCAAGATGCAGGCGTTATCATTTCTTGCCACTGGAGTTTCGACGTAAAGTTAATGATGTCTGCACTCTGGCAAAGATTGCAGGAGGCGGACTTGACTGTCCTGAGCTTCTGTCCAACATTGGTCTCCGCACCAACCAGCTTGGATTGAGGCAACGTCCTTTGCTGGAAGTACCACATGCCTCCACCAATTACAGAGGAAATGCATTCTTTTCTCGTGCTGTTAGTCACTTTAATCGAGTCGCGATTGACTTAAATATTGACCTTTTCTGTACTAGTGCAGCTACAATTAGGAAACACATGAGCAGAGAATTCTTTACTTAAATATTTATTATAATATTTTATATATTATGTATATAATTATATATTAGTATGTATGTATTAATGCAATGTATATATTAATTTGTTAGATATACAGTATAGTGTAGAAATACATTACATAATAATACATTATTTGTTTACTTGGACTTAAAGTGTATGTAGTTTGTTTAGTTGTGGAAGCTTGTAATTAGCAATATTGTTACTTTGTATCTTTTTATACTCATGTATGTTATTAGTCTGTAAGCTTTCCTAAGAAAATAAATAAATAAATAAATAGACCAGGAGATCAGTAGACCAGTAGACTAGTAGACCAGTAGACCGGTAGTCCAGTAGACCAGTAGACCAGTAGACCAGTAGACCAGTAGACCAGTAGACCAGTAGACCAGTAGACCAGTAGACCGACTAGACCGAGTAGACCAGGAGACTTGTAGAGTTCATTCTGTTCTTTTCAAAGTGCCTCTAAAAAAAAAAAGACCAGTAGACTAGAAGGCCAGTAGACCAGTAGACCAATAGACCAGTAGACTAGTAGGCCAGTAAACCAGTAGACCAGTAGACCAGTAGACCAGTCGACCAGTAGACCAGTAGACCAGTAGACCAGTAGACCGGTAGACCAGTAGACCAGTAGACCGGTAGACCAGTAAACCAACAAGACCAAGTAGACCAGAAGACCAGTAGACCAGTAGACCAGTAGACCAGTAGACCATTAGACCAGTAGACCAGAAGACCAGTAGACCGGTACACCAGTAAACCAACAAGACCAAGTAGACCAGAAGACCAGTAGACCAGTAGACCAGTAGACCAGTAGACCAGTAGACCATTAGACCAGTAGACCAGTAGACCAGTAGACCAGTAGACCAGTAGACCAGTAGACCTGTAGACCAGTACGGCAGTAGGCCAGTAGACCAGTAGACCAGTAGATTGACTAGACCAAGTAGACAAGTAGACCAGTAGACCGAGTAGACCAGGAGACCTGTAGAAATCATTTTGTTCATTTCAAAGTGCCTCAGAAGTCCTACTCGAGATAAATAACTTTTGATTTTGAGTCAGAAGATCAGTAAACAAACAAGACCAAGTAGACTAGGAGACCAGTAGACAAGTAGGCCAGTAGACTAGGAGACCAGTAGACTAGTAGGCCAGTGGACCAGTAGACCAGTAGACCGGTAGACCAGTAGACCAGTAGACCAGAAGACCAGCAGACCAGCAGACCAGTAGACTAGTAGACCAGTAGACCAGTAGACCAGTAAACCAGTAGACCAGTAGACCAGTAGACCAGTAGACCAGTAGACCAGTAGACCAGTAGACCAGTAGACCGGTAGACCAGTAAACCAACAAGACCAAGTAGACCAGAAGACCAGTAGACCGGTAGACCAGTAGACCGGTAGACCAGTAGACCAGTAGACCAGTAGACCAGTAGAGTTCATTTCGTTCATTTCAAAGTGCCTCAGAAGTCCTACTCGAGATAAATAACTTTTGATTTTGAGTCAGAAGATCAGTAAACCAACAAGATCAAGTAGACCAGTAGACCAGTAGATTGACTAGACCAAGTAGACAAGTAGACCAGTAGACCGAGTAGACCAGGAGACCTGTAGAGTTCATTTCGTTCATTTCAAAGTGCCTCAGAAGGCCTACTCGGGATTAAAAACTTTTGATTTTGAGTCGGAAGATCAGTAAACCAACAAGACCAAGCAGACCAAGAGACCAGTAGACCAGTAGACCAGTAGACCAGAAGACCAGTAGACCAGTAGACTGGTAGACCAGTAGACCGGTAGACCAGTAGACCAGTAGACCAGTAGACCGGTAGACTGGTAGACCAGTAGACCAGTAGACCAGTAGACCAGTAGAGTTCATTTCGTTCATTTCAAAGTGCCTCAGAAGTCCTACTCGAGATAAATAACTTTTGATTTTGAGTCAGAAGATCAGTAAACCAACAAGATCAAGTAGACCAGTAGACCAGTAGACCAGTAGACCAGTAGACCAGTAGACTGGTAGACCAGTAGACCGGTAGACCAGTAGACCGGTAGACCAGTAGACCAGTAGACCAGTAGACCGGTAGACTGGTAGACCAGTAGACCAGAAGACCAGTAGACCAGTAGACCAGTAAACCAGTAGACCAGTAGACCAGTAGACCAGTAGACCGAGTAGACCAGTAGAGTTCATTTCGTTCATTTCAAAAGTGCCTCAGAAGGCCTACTCGAGATAAAAAACTTTTGATTTTGAGTCTAAAGATCAGTAAACCAACAAGACCAAGTAGACTAGGAGACCAGTAGACTAGTAGGCCAGTAGACTAGGAGGCCAGTAGACTAGTAGGCCAGTGGACCAGTAGACCAGTAGACCGGTAGACCAGTAGACCATTAGACCATTAGACCAGTAGACCATTAGACCATTAGACCAGTAGACCATAAGACCAGTAGACCATTAGACCAGTAGACCAGTAGACAAGGAAACCTGTAGAGTTCAGTTTGTTCTTTTCAAAGTGCCTCTTAAAAAAAAAAAAAGACCAGTAGACTAGTAGGCCAGTAGACCAGTAGACCAATTGACCAGTAGACTAGTAGGCCAGTAGACCAGTAGACCAGTAGACCAGTAGACCAGTAGACCAGTAGACCAGTAGACCAGTAGACCAGTAGACCAGTAGACCAGTAGACCAGTAGACCAGTAGACCAGTAGAGTTTATTTCAAAGTGCCTCGGAAGGCCTACTCGGGATAAAACACTTTTGATTTTGAGTCAGAAGATCAGTAAACCAACAAGACCAAGTAGACCAGTAGACCAGTAGACCAGTTAACGAACAAGACCAAGTAGACCAGTAGACCAGTAGACCGGTAGACCAGTAGACCGGTAGACCAGTAGACCAGTAGACCAGTAGACCGGTAGACCAGTAGACCGGTAGACCAGTAGACCAGTAGACCAGTAGACCGAGTAGACCAGGAGACCTGTAGAGTTCATTTCGTTCATTAAAAATTAACACAGAAGGCCTACTCGAGATAAAAACTTTTGATTTTGAGTCAGAAGATCAGCAAACCAACAGGACCAAGTAGACCAGGAGACGTAGACTAGTAGACCAGTAGACCGGTAGACCAGTAGACCAGTAGACCAGTAGACCGATAGACCAGTAGACCGGTAGACCAGTAGATCAGTAGACCAGTAGACCAGTAGACCAGTAGACCAGTAGACCAGTAGACCGGTAGACCAGTAAACCAACAAGACCAAGTAGACCAGAAGACCAGTAGACCGGTAGACCAGTAGACCGGTAGACCAGTAGACCAGTAGACCATTAGACCAGTAGACCAGTAGACCAGTAGAGTTCATTTCGTTCATTTCAAAGTGCCTCAGAAGTCCTACTCGAGATAAATAACTTTTGATTTTGAGTCAGAAGATCAGTAAACCAACAAGATCAAGTAGACCAGTAGACCAGTAGATTGACTAGACCAAGTAGACAAGTAGACCAGTAGACCGAGTAGACCAGGAGACCTGTAGAGTTCATTTCGTTCATTTCAAAGTGCCTCAGAAGGTCTACTCGGGATTAAAAACTTTTGATTTTGAGTCGGAAGATCAGTAAACCAACAAGACCAAGCAGACCAAGAGACCAGTAGACCAGTAGACCAGTAGACCAGTAGACCAGTAGACCAGTAGACTGGTAGACCAGTAGACCGGTAGACCAGTAGACCAGTAGACCAGTAGACCGGTAGACTGGTAGACCAGTAGACCAGAAGACCAGTAGACCAGTAGACCAGTAAACCAGTAGACCAGTAGACCAGTAGACCAGTAGACCGAGTAGACCAGTAGAGTTCATTTCGTTCATTTCAAAAGTGCCTCAGAAGGCCTACTCGAGATAAAAAACATTTGATTTTGAGTCTAAAGATCAGTAAACCAACAAGACCAAGTAGACTAGGAGACCAGTAGACTAGTAGGCCAGTAGACCAGTAGACCAGTAGACCGGTAGACCAGTAGACCAGTAGACCAGTAGACCGGTAGACCAGTAGACCAGTAGAGATCATTTCGTTCATTTCAAAGTGCCTCGGAAGGTCTACTCGGGATAAAAAACTTTTGATTTTGAGTCAGAAGATCAGCAAACCAACAGGACCAAGTAGATCAGGAGACGTAGACTAGTAGACCAGTAGACCGGCAGACCAGTAGACCAGTAGACCAGTAGACCGATAGACCAGTAGACCGGTAGACCAGTAGACCGGTAGACCAGTAGACCAGTAGACCAGTAGACCAGTAGACCGATAGACCAGTAGACCGGTAGACCAGTAGACCGGTAAACCAGTAGACCGGTAGACCAGTAGACCGGTAGACAAGTAGACCAGTAGACCAGAAGAGTTCATTTCGTTCATTTCAAAGTGCCTCGGAAGGCCTACTCGGGATAAAAACTTTTGATTTTGAGTCAGAAGATCAGTAAACCAACAAAACTAAGCCGACCAGGAGACCAGTAGACCAGTAGACCAGTAGACCAGTAGACCAGTAGACCAGTAGACCAGTAGACCAGTAGACCAGTAGACCAGTAGACCAGTAGACCGAGTAGACAAGGAAACCTGTAGAGTTCAGTTTGTTCTATTCAAAGTGCCTCTAAAAAAAAAAAAAAGACCAGTAGACTAGTAGGCCAGTAGACCAGTAGACCAATTGACCAGTAGACTAGTAGGCCAGTAGACCAGTAGACCAGTAGACCAGTAGACCAGTAGACCAGTAGACCAGTAGACTAGTAGACCAGTAGACCGGTAGACCAGTAGACCAGTAGACCGGTAGACCAGTAAACCAACAAGATTAAGTAAGTAGACCAGAAGACCAGTAGACCAGTAGACCAGTATACCAGTAGACCAGTAGACCAGTAGACCAGTAGACCGGTAGACCAGTAGACCGGTAGACCAGTAGACCAGTAGACCAGTAGACCGGTAGACCAGTAGACCAGTAGATCAGTAGACCAGTAGAGATCATTTCGTTCATTTCAAAGTGCCTCGGAAGGTCTACTCGGGATAAAAAACTTTTGATTTTGAGTCAGAAGATCAGTAAACCAACAAGACCAAGTAGATCAGGAGACGTAGACTAGTAGACCAGTAGACCGGTAGACCAGTAGACCAGTAGACCAGTAGTCCGGTAGACCAGTAGACCGGTAGACCAGTAGACCGGTAGACCAGTAGACCGGTAGACCAGTAAACCAGTATACCAGTAGACCGGTAGATCAGTAGATCAGTAGACCAGTAGACCAGTAGACCAGTAGACCAGTAGACCAGTAGACCAGTAGACCAGTAGACCAGTAGACCAGTAGACCGAGTAGACAAGGAAACCTGTAGAGTTCAGTTTGTTCTTTTCAAAGCGCCTCTTAAAAAAAAAAAAAGACCAGTAGACTAGTAGGCCAGTAGACCAGTAGACCAGTAGACCAGTAGACCAGTAGACCAGTAGACCAGTAGACCAGTAGACCAGTAGACCAGTAGACCAGTAGAGTTTATTTCAAAGTGCCTCGGAAGGCCTACTCGGGATAAAAAACTTTTGATTTTGAGTCAGAAGATCAGTAAACCAACAAGACCAAGTAGACCAGTAAACCAGTAGACCAGTAGACCAGTAGACCAGTTAACCAACAAGACCAAGTAGACCAGTAGACCAGTAGACCGGTAGACCAGTAGACCGGTAGACCAGTAGACCAGTAGACCAGTAGACCGGTAGACCAGTAGACCGGTAGACCAGTAGACCAGTAGACCAGTAGACCGAGTAGACCAGGAGACCTGTAGAGTTCATTTCGTTCATTAAAAATTAACACAGAAGGCCTACTCGAGATAAAAACTTTTGATTTTGAGTCAGAAGATCAGCAAACCAACAGGACCAAGTAGACCAGGAGACGTAGACTAGTAGACCAGTAGACCGGTAGACCAGTAGACCAGTAGACCAGTAGACCGATAGACCAGTAGACCGAGTAGACAAGGAAACCTGTAGAGTTCAGTTTGTTCTTTTCAAAGTGCCTCTAAAAAAAAAAAACAACCAGTAGACTAGTAGGCCAGTAGACCAGTAGACCAATTGACCAGTAGACTAGTAGGCCAGTAGACCAGTAGACCAGTAGACCAGTAGACCAGTAGACCAGTAGACCAGTAGACCGGTAGACCAGTAGACCAGTAGACCGGTAGACCAGTAAACCAACAAGACCAAGTAGACCAGAAGACCAGTAGACCAGTAGACCAGTAGACCAGTAGACCATTAGACCAGTAGACCAGAAGACCAGTAGACCGGTACACCAGTAAACCAACAAGACCAAGTAGACCAGAAGACCAGTAGACCAGTAGACCAGTAGACCAGTAGACCATTAGACCAGTAGACCAGTAGACCAGTAGACCAGTAGACCAGTAGACCTGTAGACCAGTAAACCAACAAGATTAAGTAAGTAGACCAGAAGACCAGTAGACCAGTAGACCAGTCGACCAGTAGACCAGTAGACCAGTAGACCAGTAGACCGGTAGACCAGTAGACCAGTAGACCGGTAGACCAGTAAACCAACAAGACCAAGTAGACCAGAAGACCAGTAGACCAGTAGACCAGTAGACCAGTAGACCATTAGACCAGTAGACCAGAAGACCAGTAGACCGGTACACCAGTAAACCATTAAGACCAAGTAGACCAGAAGACCAGTAGACCAGTAGACCAGTAGACCAGTAGACCATTAGACCAGTAGACCAGTAGACCAGTAGACCAGTAGACCAGTAGACCTGTAGACCAGTACGCCAGTAGGCCAGTAGACCAGTAGACCAGTAGATTGACTAGACCAAGTAGACAAGAAGACCAGTAGACCGAGTAGACCAGGAGACCTGTAGAAATCATTTTGTTCATTTCAAAGTGCCTCAGAAGTCCTACTCGAGATAAATAACTTTTGATTTTGAGTCAGAAGATCAGTAAACAAACAAGACCAAGTAGACTAGGAGACCAGTAGACAAGTAGGCCAGTAGACTAGGAGACCAGTAGACTAGTAGGCCAGTGGACCAGTAGACCAGTAGACCGGTAGACCAGTAGACCAGTAGACCAGTAGACCAGCAGACCAGCAGACCAGTAGACCAGTAGACCAGTAGACCAGTAGACCAGTAGACCAGTAGACCAGTAGACCAGTAGACCAGTAGACCAGTAGACCAGTAGACCAGTAGACCGGTAGACCAGTAAACCAACAAGACCAAGTAGACCAGAAGACCAGTAGACCGGTAGACCAGTAGACCGGTAGACCAGTAGACCAGTAGACCAGTAGACCAGTAGACCAGTAGACCAGTAGAGTTCATTTCGTTCATTTCAAAGTGCCTCAGAAGTCCTACTCGAGATAAATAACTTTTGATTTTGAGTCAGAAGATCAGTAAACCAACAAGATCAAGTAGACCAGTAGACCAGTAGATTGACTAGACCAAGTAGACAAGTAGACCAGTAGACCGAGTAGACCAGGAGACCTGTAGAGTTCATTTCGTTCATTTCAAAGTGCCTCAGAAGGCCTACTCGGGAATAAAAACTTTTGATTTTGAGTCGGAAGATCAGTAAACCAACAAGACCAAGCAGACCAAGAGACCAGTAGACCAGTAGACCAGTAGACCAGAAGACCAGTAGACCAGTAGACTGGTAGACCAGTAGACCGGTAGACCAGTAGACCAGTAGACCAGTAGACCGGTAGACTGGTAGACCAGTAGACCAGTAGACCAGTAGACCAGTAGAGTTCATTTCGTTCATTTCAAAGTGCCTCAGAAGTCCTACTCGAGATAAATAACTTTTGATTTTGAGTCAGAAGATCAGTAAACCAACAAGATCAAGTAGACCAGTAGACCAGTAGATTGACTAGACCAAGTAGACAAGTAGACCAGTAGACCGAGTAGACCAGGAGACCTGTAGAGTTCATTTCGTTCATTTCAAAGTGCCTCAGAAGGTCTACTCGGGATTAAAAACTTTTGGTTTTGAGTCGGAAGATCAGTAAACCAACAAGACCAAGCAGACCAAGAGACCAGTAGACCAGTAGACCAGTAGACCAGTAGACCAGTAGACCAGTAGACTGGTAGACCAGTAGACCGGTAGACCAGTAGACCAGTAGACCAGTAGACCGGTAGACTGGTAGACCAGTAGACCAGAAGACCAGTAGACCAGTAGACCAGTAAACCAGTAGACCAGTAGACCAGTAGACCAGTAGACCGAGTAGACCAGTAGAGTTCATTTCGTTCATTTCAAAAGTGCCTCAGAAGGCCTACTCGAGATAAAAACTTTTGATTTTGAGTCTAAAGATCAGTAAACCAACAAGACCAAGTAGACTAGGAGACCAGTAGACTAGTAGGCCAGTAGACTAGGAGGCCAGTAGACTAGTAGGCCAGTGGACCAGTAGACCAGTAGACCGGTAGACCAGTAGACCATTAGACCATTAGACCAGTAGACCATTAGACCATTAGACCAGTAGACCATAAGACCAGTAGACCATTAAACCAGTAGACCAGTAGACAAGGAAACCTGTAGAGTTCAGTTTGTTCTTTTCAAAGTGCCTCTTAAAAAAAAAAAAAGACCAGTAGACTAGTAGGCCAGTAGACCAGTAGACCAATTGACCAGTAGACTAGTAGGCCAGTAGACCAGTAGACCAGCAGACCAGTAGACCAGTAGACCAGTAGACCAGTAGACCAGTAGACCAGTAGACCAGTAGACCAGTAGATTGACTAGACCAAGTAGACAAGTAGACCAGTAGACCGAGTAGACCAGGAGACCTGTAGAGTTCATTTCGTTCATTTCAAAGTGCCTCAGAAGGTCTACTCGGGATTAAAAACTTTTGGTTTTGAGTCGGAAGATCAGTAAACCAACAAGACCAAGCAGACCAAGAGACCAGTAGACCAGTAGACCAGTAGACCAGTAGACCAGTAGACCAGTAGACTGGTAGACCAGTAGACCGGTAGACCAGTAGACCAGTAGACCAGTAGACCGGTAGACTGGTAGACCAGTAGACCAGAAGACCAGTAGACCAGTAGACCAGTAAACCAGTAGACCAGTAGACCAGTAGACCAGTAGACCGAGTAGACCAGTAGAGTTCATTTCGTTCATTTCAAAAGTGCCTCAGAAGGCCTACTCGAGATAAAAACTTTTGATTTTGAGTCTAAAGATCAGTAAACCAACAAGACCAAGTAGACTAGGAGACCAGTAGACTAGTAGGCCAGTAGACTAGGAGGCCAGTAGACTAGTAGGCCAGTGGACCAGTAGACCAGTAGACCGGTAGACCAGTAGACCATTAGACCATTAGACCAGTAGACCATTAGACCATTAGACCAGTAGACCATAAGACCAGTAGACCATTAAACCAGTAGACCAGTAGACAAGGAAACCTGTAGAGTTCAGTTTGTTCTTTTCAAAGTGCCTCTTAAAAAAAAAAAAAGACCAGTAGACTAGTAGGCCAGTAGACCAGTAGACCAATTGACCAGTAGACTAGTAGGCCAGTAGACCAGTAGACCAGCAGACCAGTAGACCAGTAGACCAGTAGACCAGTAGACCAGTAGACCAGTAGACCAGTAGACCAGTAGAGTTTATTTCAAAGTGCCTCGGAAGGCCTACTCGGGATAAAACACTTTTGATTTTGAGTCAGAAGATCAGTAAACCAACAAGACCAAGTAGACCAGTAGACCAGTAGACCAGTTAACCAACAAGACCAAGTAGACCAGTAGACCAGTAGACCGGTAGACCAGTAGACCGGTAGACCAGTAGACCAGTAGACCAGTAGACCAGTAGAGTTCATTTCGTTCATTTCAAAGTGCCTCAGAAGTCCTACTCGAGATAAATAACTTTTGATTTTGAGTCAGAAGATCAGTAAACCAACAAGATCAAGTAGACCAGTAGACCAGTAGATTGACTAGACCAAGTAGACAAGTAGACCAGTAGACCGAGTAGACCAGGAGACCTGTAGAGTTCATTTCGTTCATTTCAAAGTGCCTCAGAAGGTCTACTCGGGATTAAAAACTTTTGATTTTGAGTCGGAAGATCAGTAAACCAACAAGACCAAGCAGACCAAGAGACCAGTAGACCAGTAGACCAGTAGACCAGTAGACCAGTAGACTGGTAGACCAGTAGACCGGTAGACCAGTAGACCAGTAGACCAGTAGACCGGTAGACTGGTAGACCAGTAGACCAGAAGACCAGTAGACCAGTAGACCAGTAAACCAGTAGACCAGTAGACCAGTAGACCAGTAGACCGAGTAGACTAGTAGAGTTCATTTCGTTCATTTCAAAAGTGCTCAGAAGGCCTACTCGAGATAAAAAACTTTTGATTTTGAGTCTAAAGATCAGTAAACCAACAAGACCAAGTAGACTAGGAGACCAGTAGACTAGTAGGCCAGTAGACTAGGAGGCCAGTAGACTAGTAGGCCAGTGGACCAGTAGACCAGTAGACCGGTAGACCAGTAGACCATTAGACCATTAGACCAGTAGACCATTAGACCATTAGACCAGTAGACCATAAGACCAGTAGACCATTAAACCAGTAGACCAGTAGACAAGGAAACCTGTAGAGTTCAGTTTGTTCTTTTCAAAGTGCCTCTTAAAAAAAAAAAAAGACCAGTAGACTAGTAGGCCAGTAGACCAGTAGACCAATTGACCAGTAGACTAGTAGGCCAGTAGACCAGTAGACCAGTAGACCAGTAGACCAGTAGACCAGTAGACCAGTAGACCAGTAGACCAGTAGAGTTTATTTCAAAGTGCCTCGGAAGGCCTACTCGGGATAAAACACTTTTGATTTTGAGTCAGAAGATCAGTAAACCAACAAGACCAAGTAGACCAGTAGACCAGTTAACCAACAAGACCAAGTAGACCAGTAGACCAGTAGACCGGTAGACCAGTAGACCGGTAGACCAGTAGACCAGTAGACCAGTAGACCGGTAGACCAGTAGAGTTCATTTCGTTCATTTCAAAGTGCCTCAGAAGTCCTACTCGAGATAAATAACTTTTGATTTTGAGTCAGAAGATCAGTAAACCAACAAGATCAAGTAGACCAGTAGACCAGTAGATTGACTAGACCAAGTAGACAAGTAGACCAGTAGACCGAGTAGACCAGGAGACCTGTAGAGTTCATTTCGTTCATTTCAAAGTGCCTCAGAAGGTCTACTCGGGATTAAAAACTTTTGATTTTGAGTCGGAAGATCAGTAAACCAACAAGACCAAGCAGACCAAGAGACCAGTAGACCAGTAGACCAGTAGACCAGTAGACCAGTAGACCAGTAGACTGGTAGACCAGTAGACCGGTAGACCAGTAGACCAGTAGACCAGTAGACCGGTACACTGGTAGACCAGTAGACCAGAAGACCAGTAGACCAGTAGACCAGTAAACCAGTAGACCAGTAGACCAGTAGACCAGTAGACCGAGTAGACCAGTAGAGTTCATTTCGTTCATTTCAAAAGTGCCTCAGAAGGCCTACTCGAGATAAAAAACTTTTGATTTTGAGTCTAAAGATCAGTAAACCAACAAGACCAAGTAGACTAGGAGACCAGTAGACTAGTAGGCCAGTAGACTAGGAGGCCAGTAGACTAGTAGGCCAGTGGACCAGTAGACCAGTAGACCGGTAGACCAGTAGACCATTAGACCATTAGACCAGTAGACCATTAGACCATTAGACCAGTAGACCATAAGACCAGTAGACCATTAGACCAGTAGACCAGTAGACAAGGAAACCTGTAGAGTTCAGTTTGTTCTTTTCAAAGTGCCTCTTAAAAAAAAAAAAAGACCAGTAGACTAGTAGGCCAGTAGACCAGTAGACCAATTGACCAGTAGACTAGTAGGCCAGTAGACCAGTAGACCAGTAGACCAGTAGACCAGTAGACCAGTAGACCAGTAGACCAGTAGACCAGTAGAGTTCATTTCAAAGTGCCTCGGAAGGCCTACTCGATATAAAAAACTTTTGATTTTGAGTCAGAAGATCAGTAAACCAACAAGACCAAGTAGACCAGTAGACCAGTTAAACAACAAGACCAAGTAGACCAGGAGACCAGTAGACCGGTAGACCAGTAGACCGGTAGACCAGTAGACCAGTAGACCAGTAGACCGGTAGACCAGTAGACCGGTAGACCAGTAGACCAGTAGACCAGTAGACCGGTAGACCAGTAGACCAGTAGAGATCATTTCGTTCATTTCAAAGTGCCTCGGAAGGTCTACTCGGGATAAAAAACTTTTGATTTTGAGTCAGAAGATCAGCAAACCAACAGGACCAAGTAGACCAGGAGACGTAGACTAGTAGACCAGTAGACCGGCAGACCAGTAGACCAGTAGACCAGTAGACCGATAGACCAGTAGACCGGTAGACCAGTAGACCGGTAGACCAGTAGACCGGTAGACCAGTAGACCGGTAGACAAGTAGACCAGTAGACCAGAAGAGTTCATTTCGTTCATTTCAAAGTGCCTCGGATCGCCTACTCGGGATAAAAACTTTTGATTTTGAGTCAGAAGATCAGTAAACCAACAAGACTAAGCCGACCAGGAGACCAGTAGACCAGTAGACCAGTAGACCAGTAGACCAGTAGACCAGTAGACCAGTAGACCAGTAGACCAGTAGACCGAGTAGACAAGGAAACCTGTAGAGTTCAGTTTGTTCTTTTCAAAGTGCCTCTAAAAAAAAAAAAAAGACCAGTAGACTAGTAGGCCAGTAGACCAGTAGACCAATTGACCAGTAGACTAGTAGGCCAGTAGACCAGTAGACCGGTAGACCAGTAGACCGGTAGACCAGTAGACCAGTAGACCATTAGACCGGTAGACCAGTAGACCAGTAGATCAGTAGACCAGTAGAGATCATTTCGTTCATTTCAAAGTGCCTCGGAAGGTCTACTCGGGATAAAAAACTTTTGATTTTGAGTCAGAAGATCAGTAAACCAACAAGACCAAGTAGACCAGGAGACGTAGACTAGTAGACCAGTAGACCGGTAGACCAGTAGACCGGTAGACCAGTAGACCGGTAGACCAGTAGACCAGTAGACCGGTAGACCAGTAAACCAACAAGATTAAGTAAGTAGACCAGAAGACCAGTAGACCAGTAGACCAGTATACCAGTAGACCAGTAGACCAGTAGACCAGTAGACCGGTAGACCAGTAGACCAGTAGACCAGTAGACCAGTAGACCAGTAGACCAGTAGACCAGTAGACCAGTAGACCAGTAGACCAGTAGACCGGTAGACCAGTAGACCAGTAGACCAGTAGACCGAGTAGACCAGGAGACCTGTAGAGTTCATTTCGTTCATTAAAAATTAACACAGAAGGCCTACTCGAGATAAAAACTTTTGATTTTGAGTCAGAAGATCAGCAAATCAACAGGACCAAGTAGACCAGGAGACGTAGACTAGTAGACCAGTAGACCGGTAGACCAGTAGACCAGTAGACCAGTAGACCGGTAGACCAGTAGACCGGTAGACCAGTAGACCGGTAGACCAGTAGACCAGTATACCAGTAGACCAGTAGACCAGTAGACCAGTAGACCAGTAGACTAGTAGACCAGTAGACCGGTAGACCAGTAGACCAGTAGACCGGTAGACCAGTAGACCGGTAGACCAGTAGACCAGTAGACCAGTAGACCGGTAGACCAGTAGACCGGTAGACCAGTAGACCAGTAGACCAGTAGACCGAGTAGACCAGGAGACCTGTAGAGTTCATTTCGTTCATTAAAAATTAACACAGAAGGCCTACTCGAGATAAAAACTTTTGATTTTGAGTCAGAAGATCAGCAAATCAACAGGACCAAGTAGACCAGGAGACGTAGACTAGTAGACCAGTAGACCGGTAGACCAGTAGACCAGTAGACCAGTAGACCGGTAGACCAGTAGACCGGTAGACCAGTAGACCGGTAGACCAGTAGACCAGTATACCAGTAGATTAGTAGACCAGTAGACCAGTAGAACAGTAGACTAGTAGACCAGTAGACCGGTAGACCAGTAGACCAGTAGACCGGTAGACCAGTAAACCAACAAGATTAAGTAAGTAGACCAAAAGACCAGTAGACCAGTAGACCAGTATACCAGTAGACCAGTAGACCAGTAGACCAGTAGACCAGTAGACCGGTAGACCAGTAGACCGGTAGACCAGTAGACCAGTAGATCAGTAGGCCAGTAGACCAGTAGAGTTCATTTCGTTCATTTCAAAGTGCCTCGGAAGGTCTACTCGGGATAAAAAACTTTTGATTTTGAGTCAGAAGATCAGTAAACCAACAAGACCAAGCAGACCAAGAGACCAGTAGACCAGTAGACCAGTAGACCAGTAGACCAGTAGACCAGTAGACTGGTAGACCAGTAGACCGGTAGACCAGTAGACCAGTAGACCAGTAGACCGGTACACTGGTAGACCAGTAGACCAGAAGACCAGTAGACCAGTAGACCAGTAAACCAGTAGACCAGTAGACCAGTAGACCATTAGACCGGTAGACCAGTAGACCAGTAGATCAGTAGACCAGTAGAGATCATTTCGTTCATTTCAAAGTGCCTCGGAAGGTCTACTCGGGATAAAAAACTTTTGATTTTGAGTCAGAAGATCAGTAAACCAACAAGACCAAGTAGACCAGGAGACGTAGACTAGTAGACCAGTAGACCGGTAGACCAGTAGACCGGTAGACCAGTAGACCGGTAGACCAGTAGACCAGTAGACCGGTAGACCAGTAAACCAACAAGATTAAGTAAGTAGACCAGAAGACCAGTAGACCAGTAGACCAGTATACCAGTAGACCAGTAGACCAGTAGACCAGTAGACCGGTAGACCAGTAGACCAGTAGACCAGTAGACCAGTAGACCAGTAGACCAGTAGACCAGTAGACCAGTAGACCAGTAGACCAGTAGACCGGTAGACCAGTAGACCAGTAGACCAGTAGACCGAGTAGACCAGGAGACCTGTAGAGTTCATTTCGTTCATTAAAAATTAACACAGAAGGCCTACTCGAGATAAAAACTTTTGATTTTGAGTCAGAAGATCAGCAAATCAACAGGACCAAGTAGACCAGGAGACGTAGACTAGTAGACCAGTAGACCGGTAGACCAGTAGACCAGTAGACCAGTAGACCGGTAGACCAGTAGACCGGTAGACCAGTAGACCGGTAGACCAGTAGACCAGTATACCAGTAGACCAGTAGACCAGTAGACCAGTAGACCAGTAGACTAGTAGACCAGTAGACCGGTAGACCAGTAGACCAGTAGACCGGTAGACCAGTAGACCGGTAGACCAGTAGACCAGTAGACCAGTAGACCGGTAGACCATTAGACCGGTAGACCAGTAGACCAGTAGACCAGTAGACCGAGTAGACCAGGAGACCTGTAGAGTTCATTTCGTTCATTAAAAATTAACACAGAAGGCCTACTCGAGATAAAAACTTTTGATTTTGAGTCAGAAGATCAGCAAATCAACAGGACCAAGTAGACCAGGAGACGTAGACTAGTAGACCAGTAGACCGGTAGACCAGTAGACCAGTAGACCAGTAGACCGGTAGACCAGTAGACCGGTAGACCAGTAGACCGGTAGACCAGTAGACCAGTATACCAGTAGATTAGTAGACCAGTAGACCAGTAGAACAGTAGACTAGTAGACCAGTAGACCGGTAGACCAGTAGACCAGTAGACCGGTAGACCAGTAAACCAACAAGATTAAGTAAGTAGACCAAAAGACCAGTAGACCAGTAGACCAGTATACCAGTAGACCAGTAGACCAGTAGACCAGTAGACCAGTAGACCGGTAGACCAGTAGACCGGTAGACCAGTAGACCAGTAGATCAGTAGGCCAGTAGACCAGTAGAGTTCATTTCGTTCATTTCAAAGTGCCTCGGAAGGTCTACTCGGGATAAAAAACTTTTGATTTTGAGTCAGAAGATCAGTAAACCAACAAGACCAAGTAGACCAGGAGACGTAGACTAGTAGACCAGTAGACCGGTAGACCAGTAGACCAGTAGACCAGTAGACCGGTAGACCAGTAGACCGGTAGACCAGTAGACCGGTAGACCAGTAGACCGGTAGACCAGTAGACCAGTATACCAGTAAACCGGTAGATCAGTAGATCAGTAGACCAGTAGACCGAGTAGACAAGGAAACCTGTATAGTTCAGTTTGTTCTTTTCAAAGTGCCTCTTAAAAAAAAAAAAAACCAGTAGACTAGTAGGCCAGTAGACCAGTAGACCAGTTAACCAACAAGACCAGTTGACCAGTAGACCGGTAGACCAGTAGACCAGTAGACCGGTTGACCAGTAAACCAACAAGACCAAGTAAGTAGACCAGAAGACCAGTAGACCAGTAGAGCAGTAGACCGGTAGACCAGTAGACCAGTAGACCAGTAGACCGAGTAGACAAGGAGACCTGTAGAGTTCATTTTGTTCTTTTCAAAGTACCTCTGAAGGCCTGCCCGCGATAAAAAACTTTTGAATTTGAGTTAGAACAGTAGTAGACCAGTAGACCGGTAGATTGACTAGACCAAGTAGACAAGTAGACCAGTAGACCGAGTAGACCAGTAGAGTTCATTTCGTTCATTTCAAAGTGCGTCAGAAGGCCTACTCGAGATAAAAACCTTTTGATTTTGAGTCAGAAGATCAGTAAACCAACAAGACCAAGTAGACTAGGAGACCAGTAGACTAGTAGGCCAGTAGACTAGGAGACCAGTAGACTAGTAGGCCAGTGGACCAGTAGACCAGTAGACCGGTAGACCAGTAGACCATTAGACCAGTAGGCCAGTAGACCAGTAGACCAGCAGACCAGCAGACCGGTAGACCAGTAGACCAGTAGACCAGTAGACCAGTAGACCAGTAGACCAGTAGACCAGTAGACCAGTAGATCAGTAGGCCAGTAGACCAGTAGAGTTCATTTCGTTCATTTCAAAGTGCCTCGGAAGGCCTACTCGGGATAAGTAACTTTTGATTTTGAGGCGGAAGATCAGTAAACCAACAAGACCAAGTAGACCAGGAGACCAGTAGACCAGTAGACCAGTAGACCAGTAGACCAGTAGACCAGTAGACCAGTAGACCAGTAAGCCAGCAGACCAGTATGTTATTCGTTTAAAGGAGCATGCAAGAAATTGTATGGGCTCTGTCCCAACCACCAACAGACTTGGGACTAGTTTTAATATCATTATGAAGTCGAAGAATTCTGTGACGAAAAAGACAAATATGGATTTTTTGTCCGTAAATGTATGGGATTATTAAATAAAAAATAAAAACATTTTTGTTGAAAAAGAGTGTTTATTTTTTTAAATAACTACGTTTAGTTATTAATTACAACACACAATGTTATTATGTAAGTATGTATATTTTTGGTAAAAAAATAACATTTTAGGTTAGTATTTCTTTACTGTTGTTAATTTACTATCAAAAGATGTGAAATGATCTGTCAAATAGCAATTTTGCGCTTGTTGAGAGATCTTCAATTGTCAATATCAGTCCCTAAATCGTTTAAATAAATTAAATTTTCAGCACTAAAAAATATATCCATAATACACATTTTACACAAACCTACCAACTAGATATTCACCAAAATATCAGATCCGCACAATACCTACGACACCAATTTACATATCTGACGCATTTATCGTTTATTTTCATTGAAATCAACGCAGCATCGAATTTGCATTGCAGAACAATAATATTTTACACAATTATATTTGTATCTGAATGGTTGGGTTTACACGGGACGATCCGACACGCTCCGATCACGCGCGGTGGAATATTTCACATGCACACGTTTTGAAGCGCGCTTCGAAGTGAGCTATCTGTTTCCTTACCAGCTTCAAAGGTTCTTATTTTTTGGACTCGGGGACTCCTCATAGACCTACATCCTTAAGGAAGGAAACAGCTAGTGTCAGACTCTTACTGACTAAACCTATACCGCCATGCAACGTCTCCCGAGTTTGGTCGGAGCGTGGCAATGCATGGCAATTCCTACAATTCATCACGCACCAAAATGACAAGACTAAAAGATACCTTTTTTTTTCTTTTTGGTGAGACGGGGGAATTCTCATGGACACCCACCTTCTTAAAGGACGAAATGGGTAGAGTCACACTCTTATTGACTAACCCTGAACCGCCATACAACGTCTCCCCAGTTAGGTCGGTGCGTGGTAATGCGTTGCAATTCGTCATGCACCAAAGACTCAAAGATAGCATTTTTTTTTCTTTTTGGTAAATCAAGGGAATCCTCGTGGACCTTCTCGGGAGGAAGTGGGTAGTATCAGACTCTTACGGACTAAGTCTGAACTGCCATGTGCCATCTCTCGAGTTTGGTCGGTACGTGGCAATGCGTTGCAATTCATCACGACTTAAAGATACCGTGCCTGGTCTTCACCAGATGATTCACGATCTATGCTACGGATCCTAGGATCGCCGGATCACCGGATCGTCCAATGTGGACTCTACTAATGAGAACCGGTGGAACGGTTACGGATCATCGAACTAAAGCTATCTAGATTTGGATAATGTGATACTGTTTTCCGCATGATGAATAGATAGGATCATAATTGATGTGCGGACGTTTGGATAAGATATTGGTAGTGTTTATCGAGAAAGATGGAAAAGGAGATAAGTGTTAGAGCAAAGATTGCAAGTATAAGCAACCTTGCCATTGATAGTAAGGGTGAGAACTATTTTTTTTATTTTCCCTTCAAACTTTTGACGTCAATCGAAGAGATATTATCATTCCCCTGCCCTTATCCTAATTATTATTTTAGGGTCAGAGCAGCAGAAAAGGTATAAATCTGTATTTTTACTGATAAAATTGTCACAGGCATATTTCCAACACTAAAACATAAAACAAAAGACACTACCGAACTTGATATGTTTCCTTTTCTTTTATGTTTTTTGCAGTGTCATTTGTTTTTTTTTTTAATTTTACAGACCTTATCATACAACGTAAACGATCGGAACAAAAAGATTTTTTAAATTAATTGGTTTAGTAGGGCTTATAATACTCTTAACTATATAAACCATCGTCAAAACCGACCGAAGCTTAAAACCTCTTTTTCCTACTACAATTTCTCTTGGCCATTATAAATTCCAAAATGGCGGATCTGATATCAACCACAACTGCTCCATTGAACCGGATTAATCTAGATTTCGATAACATTTGATTTAATTGTACGCAGTATTATCCAAATGATAAAGCTGGCTTACATTCTGATTTATGGGAAAGTTTTCAAGAAAAAAAGTGGAGCTGATAATTTTAAATTAATTGTTTTTTTTTTACGGTATTCAGCTTTTTAGATAAAGGGTTTAGATGAAAACAAATTTAGTAACAACATATTCATTTTATAGTTTTCGATGATAAAAAACTTTCCCAGATATTATTTCAGGCACTGGATATTGGAATTATCTTTTTTAAATTAAGGTAGTTGTGCTTTTATAATTGTAAACAAATTTATATTTTTTTCTCAAGCTCAAATAAACAAGTAGCTATGTACCTTTTGTACTAAACTGACATAATATTCCTTGTAAAATCTTGTAATCTACTGCAACTATTTGGTCGTTTAACATATTTTTGCTCGTGTATTTGAAATACATTGTTCACGTGTGCAGTCAAACAATTAATCAAATGTTAAATTACTCTCGTTATTGTTAGAACACAGTTCAATTTATTACATTACCTATAAATTAATTCATGTTTAGTTTTACCGCTGAGTGTTAGGTAATAGCTTTTGTATAAATGAAATTAATTGGGCTAACTAATCTGCATTCAAATTATATGGATCAATGATTGATTGTTTGTAGCTGCAATTATTAATTATAATTAATGAACATTTAATATTAAATTAACAAAAGATATTAATATGCTCTATAATGTTTAGAATGTGAGTTCATCACTAAATGAAAATTGAGGTTAATGGTTTGATAAAAGTAGTTGATACTTGTATTACTTGTGATTTTAATCCTAAATCTAATATTCGTCAGATGGTTAGAAGATCTGCCAAATATAGATATCATCATCTACTGAAAATTCAGTTCAAATTCAAAAGATCAGGACTTTCACGACAATAATATAAAAATCTTTATCTTGAACAGTGTTATTATTTTACATAAAAAAACTTTCTGGTAAACGGTTTTCTCATTACAAGAATGATGAAGATTTTGTATTTAAAGCAAAAAAATATTTTTATAAGTCTTAGTTACCAGATGGCACCAATCTTGTGATTAGTCTGGGGTAAGGATCGGACGAATAAGAAATCGTTGAGCGTCGCCTATCCAGAATAAATATTATACTAGAAATTGAACATTCCTATGGTATAGAGTAAGCTGACAGCCTGTATAACGCATAGGCTACTTATAACCCGACTGCAAAAAATAAGGATAACATTTTGCAGCTAAAACCGACTTCCACTGGACTACCTCTTTTCGCTTAAGCCGTAAGACCAATTTGGATGAAATTTGACATGAAGTTAGCTGATACCCTAGATTAACATATAGGCTACTTTTCCCGACAGTGTTTGAGATAGATAATTCTAGTTTTACCAGCCTCAACCAACATTCGCGCTAGCAAAGTCGCGGGTAACAGCTAGTGCACAATAAACGCGAACCAATACAAGGCGCCAACCGTAAGGAATTTAATTCAATGCGGACTTGAAGGGTGTGGTCTGCCTCCGGCTATATACTCTGTACTACTCCATAGCTATCGTATAAACAGTGGTTTATTGGATATTAGATACGTTTAGCGCTGTTTGGTTTTGTTATGTAATTGTTTTCGCTTTAGTACGTTGATAGTGAAAGATAGATGTAAAGAAGCCAGGATTCTTTTGGATTGGAATGTACCTGAATAATTTTAGGGCACCGTCAATAAACAGCACACAATTTTTTTGCATCGCCAAGCGAACGAAACAAGAATTAACTATGTATGTACTATCATCATTTTCAAGTGAGGAAGCGTGGTGATCAATATACGTTCTATGTCTAAACGGAAACAAGACCCCATTGAGCCCTCAAAATGGGAAGAGCGAGCCAGAAATCGCCACGACTGGAGAAATGCAGTACGCACGACCTTTGTATTTTGAGAGACAGAGACTATCCGATTTGACAGGTCTGTTGGTCTAGTGGCTAGAGGCCCTGACAGCAATACCAGAGATAATGGGTTCGATCCACACCTAGAACAAATGTTTGTGTAATGAGCACTATCATTTGCCCTGTGTCTTAGTTTGTTTCGACGTTTGTTCTCAAGGAAGAAAATTTCAAATCCAGCTACCTTATATTTAAAATGACACATGTGAAAATCATCCTAACTGCAAAATAACAAAATAAACTATTTCAGTCCATTTCATTACATCTGTCTCCAAAATATTTTCTACCTTTCTACCTTTAGACATGTTGATATCAAACAGGAATACACAAACATGGATCACAGCGAAAGCAACGTGAAAACACGGACGGCCCTGTTTTACATTCAGCAGTCGAAATTGAATATAAATTTTCCGAATTTGATTACAAACTTGTCAACGTTGGGTGGAAATTAAATAAAGAATTTGTGATGTGCGAACTATTCTGTTGTTTTGGGTTCTGATCGTAAATTAGAGGTCTCAAGGATGTTTGTAAGGGTTTTATGAGTAGCGTGGAGTTGGTTTAAGGGGACTGGACAAATAAGTTGGTAAACAAATTAAATGAAAAATCACTTGGAGTGTTTAAGTATCAAATATTTTCATTCGACTGGCTTGTTGTTCTAGTAGTGACCCTGACTGCTATACCGGAGGTGGTGGGTTCGATTCCCACCCAGGACAATGATAGTAAGTGAAGTCGGGTTCGATCCCTAGCGTAGGACAAGTAATAAAATTTGTGCTTTCCACAAATGCTTGTTCTAAGTCTGGGTGTCTCTGTACATCTGAATTAAATGTCTGTGAAACCCCGACGATACAAGGATTAAATTCCTTAGTGCGAAAGTCATTTAAAAAAGAAATATAATTGCCTATTTTAAAATTCTATACAATAACTTATCACTCTACAATTTTACTGAACCCCAAAACGAAAGTAAGTTGTTGTTCACGCGTCACCTAATTTGCACGCAAACAAAAAAAAAGTTTACACAGTAAACAGGCGGGGCCTTTAAAATAACATCTTGATGGAATCATTCATCAAATTGATTGTTTTTCTCTGGTTTACCAATATTTTGGTATTGTTTACTTTTTGTAAAATGTTACGTCATTCGTTTTCGAGGTGTTTGGGGGAAGTGTGGCTTGGTAACAAGTTGTGTAATGGTTTTGTTATAATTATTGAAGTGCCTAATTAGAAAAATGATATATTTGGATCATTTATACAGGGTGTAAAAAAACTACTATTAACATTGCTAAAAAGCCATCCAAATAAAAAGGAATTGAGCTTTGATGACCGGCCTGTTGGTCTAGTGGTTAGTGGCCCTGAATACTATGCTGGAGGATGTGGGTTCAATACTCACCCAGGACAAAAGTTTGTGTTAAGAGCATTATCATTTATTCTGGGTGTAATTTTTCTACGATATGTATGTTTTTAGAAATATATACTTATGAGACAAAAAAAAAATTGATAAGTTATATTTTATTCATATTTGTGGAAACACAAATTGATGTTAGAAAATTTTGTTTTTTTTTTCCAAGAAACTCGAGATAATTTCAAACAAATACCAAAACCAGCCTCCACGCTATCCACTTTAATGTCTATGAACCCACGAAAGCCGCGGATCCACCTTCACACAGCCTTCCGGGTCTATCAATCAAAATATCTAATAAGGTACCGAATGACACGACAAAAAATATTATAGGAGAAAAGTGATGAATTGTGGAACTCTATACCACATTATAAATACATGCAGTAGTTTAATCCTTAGTTTCTCAAACGCTGATCAACACAAAAAAAAATACTAATATTATAAATGCGAAAGATTGTAGGTAAGTATGGATGGATATTTATTAATTTTTGACGTTCAAACGGCTATATCAACTTTGATGAAATTAGGTATGGAGTTAGTTGACACCTAGGATTAACTACGTGAGAAAGGGGTAATGTTTTTGCAGCTATAAACGACAATCGCGTGGGTGTAGTTACAGGTAACAGCTAGTTTGTTGTGAATGAGGTTTAAATTTATTTAAGACTCCTTTTTAGTAGATACCTATTTGAACACAAATTGTTATGCGTTTACAAACCGTATAGTTGGTCACAGTATTTATCTGTTAACATGGTTTTAATTTCCCTATGGTTTTTTATTCCAATTGGGGCTCTTATTTGTAGTTATTAAAAAATACCTAGTTTTTCTACCTATATATTTTGTGTGTGTACGATATATTTTTAGTGAAACCGTAAAACGCCTGCCTGTATTGAAATTCCAAATATTTTTTTGGTGTTGAATTTTCAATACCTACCAATCGTTTTTACAACCGATATAAAAGTTATGTTTTTCGTTTTGGAAACGATCGCAATATAAATAACAAAGCCTTTCTATTCTTTATTAGTACATACATACATAACGTCATTCCTGATTCCAACAATTTATTATTATGTCGATTAAAATTAAATTAGATCTAAGGGTCCAGACGCTCTAGAGGCGATCCGTCTGATCGCATTTCAACTGCAATCCAACCGCAAGTTGCAATTCGGATGCAAAAAAGCACTCCTAATTCCTTCGATGACAACGTATTTTTAAAGATCTAAGCATACATAGAAACAAAAGATAGTGAGAAGTGATTTTGTTTAATAATTTGTAGAGATGTCCTTGTGGTGTCCGGATATAAAGAATAGCACCACCCCATATCCTCCACTGGGTGTCGTAAAAGGCGACTAATGGACCTTAAGACCCAGTGCACTGTACCAAGCACTTTGGGTCACCCGAATGGTGGCGGGTAAACAACCAACAATCGCATTCCCAAAGAGGGTTATTGTCAGGCAGGCGGCCGACTATAAAACCATCGCCAAAACTTTAAGCAACATGTCTAAAAGACGTGTTGCGCCGACCCCAAGTAAAAATTGGGATAAGGGCAGGGAGATGATGATGACTTTGTAGAGATGTCATTCCTCTTCTCATACGCGGTCTACCCATATCACACCATTAGCTAAGTTTGACGAGCCTGTTGGTCTAGTGGTTAGTGGCTATACCAGATGTCGTGGGTTCGATTCCCACCCAGGACAAATGTTTGTGTGATGAGCACGATCAGTAATTGTTCTGTGTCTGGGTGTGATTTATCTATTAATGTATTTAATATATTAAAATTTAGAAATAGTATGTTATTAGCTGTCTGATTACCATAACAAAAGTTATGCTTAGCTCGGGATCAAATGGTCGTGTGTGGATATTGTCCCAAGATATTTATTTATTTATTTAGCTATAATCTCCCTTTCAAAATAACCAGTCTTCATTATCTTCCATACGCGGATACATCTCTAGGCCCTCTTAACAAATCCTCAAGCCTCAAAAAGTATAAACAACAGAATGACAGTCAACAACTTTATTAGATCTCGTATCAAGACATCTTGACGTTAGCCCACTACAATTGAGTACCCTTTATCTGACCAACAAGGCAAGTAGCTTGGAGCACAGTTGAAATACATACAGTACTTAACCTCGGCCGTTTAAAAAAATCGTCCATGTGCGAGTCGGACTCGTGCACGAAGGGTTTCGTACTATCATCTATAATACAAAATTACGTTTGTTGTTCAGTAGGTACAGTAATTTTTTGTCTGTTAATCTACCTGTTTATGATCGAGTGAAAATTGATTAAAAATTACATTTGTTGGATTAATATGTTTTTTTATTTTTTTTTAGTATTTGTTGTTATAATGGTAACGGGAGTTCATGATCTGTGAATTTCAGCTTTCTAGCTATCACGGTTTATGAGATACAGCCTGGAGACAGACAGCGGAGGCTTAGTAATAGGGTTCCGTTTTACCCTTTGGATACAGAACCCTAAAAATAACCCCTACAGCAGCGAGGTACGTAGCAGCGATAAGGCTGTCCATCTACAGCATTTTATTATTATTTATTTATTTATCAACAAACACATTACAATAATAATTATGATGTACAAAACTGTAAAACAGTTTGATGGCGATAATAGCGCTCTAATTTACTTAAATATTTTTTGATTTACTTACACCTTACGCTCTTTAATTACATCTATAACATACCGTCCGTTCGTCACTGCGACACGCTCGCGACTGCATCATGCCACGGTCTTGCCTTAATCCGCTAGTGTAGGTAAAACACGCATTGCGCCGGCTTGTATGAAGACTTCTTACTGTAAGTTTTATTATACTGTGCTTTATCTGACCAGCAAGACAAGTGGCTTGGAGTGTCACTCGTAAGCAAATAAAGGGCAAACAGTACGTACAATATGTGTTCCTTGGTATCTGTGGTTTATTATCATACTGTGGCGATTGTGTTTTATTGGCCAACTGTGCGTTGTTTGGGATAAAGTAGAAGAAAGAGCGACTAGTTTTGGAAATATGTGATGAATGAGAAAGTTGCTGTAATTAAATTTTGAGTATCTTGAATCATCATTATTCATCATCATCATCATTTCCTTAACCTTATCCCAATTATTATTTGGGATGTTTTCTTGTTTTTCTGACGCAGCATGTCTTCTTCTTCCACACGTTTCTATCTGACATCATCTCGCAAGTAACAATCTTTGCAACCATATCATCTTTCACACAATCTATCCATCGTTTCTTTGGTCGTCTTCTTTTCCTATATCCATCTACATTCATGTCTGAATGAATCCGAATAGAATGATAAAGAACTTTTGAATCCACTTGAACCAATTTTAGTGCCTTCAAGGCAGTAGTCCTCAAGCAAGCGTCCTCAAGCACGGTGGAGAGATGATTTGCTCTAGACCGCTGCCAAGAGCTGAATGCGAGTGGCTGAAAACAGTGGCGTGCACTTAGAGAAGCTATGCCAAGCAGTGGACTATGATAAGCTGATGATGATGATGAAGAATTTCACTTTCTTCGTCCAAATATGACTGATCAGATTTACGATAATATGGCAAATGATTAAACCACTTTTAATGTAGAAAATGTTTCCGTAATCGTTTGATGTTTTAATTTTATTTTGTGTCATCGAGTTTCCTTTAAGTTTCCAAAGCCTGCCAACTTACGCCAAACCCCATTTCTAGGACGCACAATTGACCTTCACCAGGCTTGGCAATAAAAAGGGGTTATACGCAAAAACTTTGTGGCACATAGTTTTTTCTACTTCGTTTATTTGTTGCAAATACGATTTAAATATCTCCGGGGCTCTTTTATAACTTTTGAATAAAAAATCTTAGGTCAAATTGCTGCGATGATTTGTAGGCGTTTGCAAAGTTAGGCTTTATTTTGTTCGGTCGTTTCTTTGATTTATTTTGGGTTTACCAGCTGAGTTTTAGATGTTTTCGTCCTAGTATCTTTTGACTTGAATTTTCAGTTTTGGTGTGGACTTTGCGCCAGCAAGTATCAAGTGAAATGCATTACATTTTGGAAACTAGGACTTTAGTTTCACGATGTTTTGTTGTTTGGTTTGAGATGACAATAATTGTTTATCTAACAATTTTCTACAATGACGCTCTATTTTCTATAACGAATTCATTCGGCACTATGTGGCTTATTGGCCTAAACTATGTGTGCCAAAAAAGTATGACGATATAAATAAGAGAACATTGTAAAGGCGCTGAAAAGGAGACAGTTTATCATAACTTCATATCTTTCAACCTTGCCCTTGACCTAAAAAAGCCTTCTCATTCCATTCCTATCCATAAACATCTAAGATTTAGCATTAATCACTCACTGATCAATTTAAATCCATCCATCTCAATGTAGGGCGCGTTTAGAGTTATTAAATAATTTTTAGTGCCTCAATTTTATGGCGTTTTGCGTAAAATGCTCAATGTCCGTCACTAAATTACGTTTTGGCATAATTTTGTTGTTTATTATAGCAATAAAGTGGGGTCGTTTCAATTGTGTAAAGTTTTATTGGGATACATATTTGAGGGCCTGACAATGCCCTTCTATTTTCTTTTTGGGAATGTGATCTAATATTACTGAAGTTGTATTTTATTTAAAATCACAACCTCTAGAACTTTTAAGGCATTGAGACAGAAGAAATTAATTATTTAAAGATATCTTATTTATTCTTAGACTAAGATGTATGTATGTTTACGACTTAACAATGAGAGCATACGTGCTTTTAGCTGCTGGATTGCACTGTTAAAACCTATAAGGTCCTAAAAGGTTAAGGCCTAAAAGTGTTCTTCTCAGAGTGTAATACTAGATTACTTCTGAACAGGTGCTATGATTAGGGCACACATAAATTACTTTAAAATTGATTTTTCTGGCATTTTAGTGGGCTGACAACCACGAGACGAGACAGAAATTTTAAAATTATATACTGACTGTCTGGCTTTCTGACTGACTATATTCTGGCTAGAAAATATGTATCGTTTGTTGGTCAACCTAGACGCCCAAGGCGTTTAAAGATTTAAAAGATTTTTAACCGATATCAAACAGGAGGAGGTCTTTCAATTCGACCGTATTTGATAGGTTTCTTGGACAAACAAAACGACAAATAAATATCCTTACACATAAAGTACAAGCAATAAAATATAAATGTATTTCGGCTATATTTTTGCAGTTAACTCGGCTTGTTCAATTGGCTATCAAGCGTTTACGAGTTTTTTACAGCTATTTTAATTGTCTTTAGTTCATTATTGAGTTTAGATGATCTAAGTATTTAGTACTTGTTTCATTGTATCGTTAATTTGTTCATTAAGTTCAGTGACCTAGTTAAGTTAAATCTTGCCTTCAAATTTGGAGAGTCTAGAATGAAGGCCACAATTTTGTAAAAAAAAAAAAAAAATATTAAAATAAAAGTAATTTGGTTTAGGGTGGTTGTACCTACTTCTTCTTTTCGTGTACTTAGTTGATGTTAAATTGCTTCTGAAGTAGCTCTACACACCTTTGAATAAAACTCAGGTAAGCTGGTTTCCCCAAGATGTTTTCCTTCACCGCTTTTAGCAAGTGATAATAAATTTAAGTATAATTATACGCAAATGAATTTGAAAAGCCAGTGTGTGTCGGGATTCGAACCTACAAACCTTAACCTGCTAGTATAATAGTTTTTATTAAAGAGTCTTTGAAACAGCTGTAACTGACATTCGCGCAGCCAATGTCGCGAACAACGGCTAGTATTAACTACATTAACAAAAAAAAACCTGTTGTTGACCAACTAAGCAATATTAACGATATTTTTATACTGTTCTTAAATAAATGCTCGTTCCCTATTTTAGTAGGTAACTAGGTACCCTATCTGTATAATGGTAGACGCAGAATATTCTCAATATAGACCTAAATTGGTTTTATAGCCCTGATGTATGGTCTAATAAAGAGTATATTACAGCACTGTAATAAATCTAGGAGTACTTACAACATTGCGTTTTAGTTTAGTGGCCTTCGCAATTCACGCTTTGTAAAAATTGAGAATAGTGACACCTAACGGTAAATATAAGTACTAAAGCAACCACAAGAGCGGATGTGACGCTGTCTGTGAATGTAGTACAAACTAAACATAATAGATGGCGCTTACCGCTTGATTTACCAAATCCTATTATTTTAATTAACAATTACATACATACGTGGATACATAATTTATTTGTATATTATTATTGATTTGAATAAATTGCAATTCTTCTCCCTCTCTCCTAAATTTGTGCGTGCCCGACACAGTTCATATGATTTTGTTAACTTGTTTTATTTTATTATCATCTTTGTAACACATGGAATGCAATAAATAATTTAGTAAATCGAGTATTTATATTTAAGCGTTTTACTACATTTATTCAGATAAATGATCTGAATCTTCAACGGTTCAACCATTCGTTTTCTTAGTTCTAGCATTGTCCGATAGATGGCTCTATTTTAAGCGAACCGTCTTGTTATTGGTAGATAGAGTTTTTGCTACTTACCTCGGGTGATTAATAAACCACTGTATACACATCAGAATAAGGGGATCCACTTTTTATCTCAAATAGGTACCTTAACTACATATACTTAAAATATTCAATAAACATCTTATATTTACTGTAGTGGGAACATTAACACCAATCCAATCAGAAAGATAACTAGCATTGGTATTCACGACGTATAAAACATGAAATTATTATATCTAAGTGTATTCTATAATAGCCACTCATGCTGGGCGATGATTAAAAACAAAGTTTAAAGGCCTTCTACCATCTCTTAAAGTAATGTTGCAATTGTGGAAAAGAGACGCATATATACGCTATGTAGTGCGCTATCTCGCTTCCGTAATTGGCATAATATTACTTTAGGAAGTAAGTAGTAGTAGGTCTTTTGCTGTTTCTTCTTTTAGGTATTACCTTGTAAAAGCTGTATGATATTAAACTGATACATATTGTTTTATACTCTTACTATGAAACATCGTTGTTATCAAATTATTCTCAAGCTGGGAAGTGAACTAGCTGTCTAGACAAGTGATATTTCTATAATAAATGTCACTGTTCAATTAGAATCTATTTTTTACGGTAATCGCCCCAAGTAAAAGGCTTGTAGACACTAAGTTGCATTTAGTTAAACAAGCGCTGTACGGGACTATAAATAAGAACAAATTATATTATTAGCTAAACTTGATAATCGAGGCTTTTTGTTAATCGCTCATTTAACTGCAAGTTACACTTCCAAATCACGTGAAAAACTATCGTGTACAATAAAAAGTATTATATTCTATCACGTAAATAATCGAAACGAAATGAGAATTTCACAAAAGTGATTTCAAACAGCTGAATGTTCACACTGCCAGCGACGACTCCCTTTACCTACTAGTTTCGTCACTAAGTGACAAGAGCTTTCAGAAATAAATTCGCTTAGTGTTGCTCGCTCGCTTGAGCTCGCTTTAGCTAAACGAGTATCACATTCTGTCTTCAGGTCTTAGCGAGAGAGTAATTGCTCGTCGCTCTTCCACACTTGCTTATCGACTGGTGACAAAACTATCGAAACTACACATTGGCTTCTTACTGATCTTTAATTCGTTTACAGTTTGTAGTTGTACTCATTTCTTGCTCATCACTGCCGATAGGACCACTGCCTAATGCGACTTACACCTATCTAATCTCCACTACCAATTTCACTAGGTAACACAGTATCTTTTAAAACCGGTCATCCAGAAATGCAATGACTCAACGACTTCTAATCAAATCGGTAGGAACAGGGTTTTATCGGACCAGAAATTTGCTGAATTTTGTTTGAAGCGATCACAAAACTGGCGAAGAACTCCTGGACATTCTAAACTCTGACAAAGACGAACCCTGGTGTAGGTAAAAAGTGGGAACATAAAGAGATAAGACGATTTCTTATCGAGTCTATAGCAATAAAGTTATGTCGGACCAGAAAATTGCTGATTTTTGTCCGAAGCGTTCACAAAACTGGCAAAGAACTCCAGGACATTCTTAACTCTGACAAAGACGAAGCATAGGTAAAAAGTGGTAACATTCTTACCTCTTTTTTTTACCTCCAGCAGTATTATTTACAGGTAATTCCCGTTAGTATTAACGCCTAAGGTCTGTACAACACCTAACAGCCAGTATCTCCACAGAAGTCGTGCATATGGACTAGGAGATAACGAGCGACCAATATGGATACCGTAATGAGCATTCGGAGGCCTTATGTGGAATATATTGTGAGGATACGGGTGGTATGGGGCGGTCTGTGAATGTATTATGAGGTTGAAAGAAATCGACTTTAGTAAAGTAGTAATATTGACTAAGTAATAGTAAAGTAGTAATATGATAATAGATGGAGAAGAGTATATGCCGAATGATGACAATTATTCGGATAGGCCGTGGATTAGTAGGGCAAACGACATAATAATTCGGCAGGAATAACATGAAAATTGCGAGATTATGATTTGTTTTTTGGTAGATATGTAGAGTAGTGCTTGAAGTGACGCGAAAATTTTGATATAAAACTATTTAGTTACCAACCATTTAACGTTATACGAAATCATCGAGTTCCTAGCAGAATCTACGAAGCACGTGTTATGTCGTACAAACAGCATAAGTACTTAGTAAAACAATAATAAATCAGCCTATATGTAATACATCCCACTCCTGGGCACAGGGCTCTTTCTATATAGGAAAGGTTAGAGCATTGATCACCGCGCTAGCTCACTGCGGATTGGCGATTTCAGATTCCAATATTTGAAATCCATGTTTCCTCACGAAGTCTCCCTTCACCGTTTGCCAGTAATATCTTAAAATAATATTATTAGAAAGTATATACAACTTTTAGACGCAAAAGACACATTAATACTTGCCTGTGTTGGGGATTGAACCTGCACCTTGAGCATACAAATCCACACATAGAACCGGAACGCCACGCGCCACCGCGACGATCTTTTACAATATAAGAAAAGAATAATTATTTTCCAATTCAAATACAAAGAAATCGAATATTAAACAAAGTAGCATTCGACTCCACAGTTCTCCCAGTCCCGGTTGACAGAGGGAGCGGTCATTCACCTCTAATATCAGTGGATTTAGTTCTTCTCTGCAAGATGCACAGCCCCACTGTACTGTGAATATTTGCCTTTGATTAGACCTCATTATTGCTATATTAAATGCACTTTCAAAGACTGCCTTTGTATGATAATGAAAGTGTAGACTGATGCTTTAATTATGGATAAGTACTCAATACTTAATTCTATAATAGCATTCCATTTGACTGCACGGATAGTCGATTGGTATAGGCTCAGAAATCTAAATATTTAGATTTCTGTGGGTATAGGTCACCACGCCAAATACCACTACAAGTGACACCGCGACGTGTCGCGGGTTCGATCCATGCGTAGGACAAGAATTTGTCCGATCCACAAAGGTTTGTTCTGAATCTGGGTGTCTCTGGGTAAATTGAATATCTGTAAAACCCCCCGCGAAACAAAGGGTGAAATTCCTTAGTGCGGGAGTAGTTTTAAAAAATCAGAAAAAAACAGATATGTTATACCTACATACAGTCTAGAATCAATAAGGACCCTATAGGGCACAGCTTAAAGAAGTAGGTATCCTTATAGTGATTTGCGTAGGTACACAGCTGCTGCTGGAGCCGCGAAACCCTCAAGCGGTGAAAGTATAATAACCTTTAGGGTAATTATATTTTTGAGCCTTTTGGGCTTGGGTTTGAAACGCTCGGGACATGGGGGTCGGGTGCACGAATTCTATATAATATAAGGAACTCGCAAAACGTTTGGTCCTCTCCACGATCAGAAGGCTGGGCTGTATTTTGCGCAAAGAATTGCATTGTCATGCAACGTGGTAATACTTGTAATGCGGCCAGTCTCTTGAGCACGTTTCCCGCCATTGACGGAGATGACGACATATTTTTTGATACTTTGACAATTTTTTTTTTTTTTTTTTTTTTTTTTTTTTTCTCAACATTCACACAACGCCATCTAGTTTCAAATTAAGTATACGATAGTAACTTGTGTTATGAGTACTAGACAACTGATAAACATACTTATATATTTTTAAATACATACATATTATAGATAAATTACACCCAGACACAGAACAAATGATCGTGCTCATCACACAGACATTTGTCCTGGGTGGGAATCGAACCCACGACCTCCGGCTTAGCAGTCAGGGTCACTAACCACTAGACCAACAGGCCCGTCAATTATTGGTTAATATGATTTTTGTTATTTTATGGTTATGTAAGTCTAGGTTTTAACGTTTTATTTTCTTTCTTTAGTATAGATTGTCATATGACGAAAAAAAAGGCCGTCTCTTTTTCGCATCAGAAACAATCCTGGATTCTTATACACTTTTTTTAAAGTAAGTCCAATGCAACTGTAAAAAGAGACAATGCTCTACACAGCGTAGACAAATGGAGAAGGGTTGTCTCATCAACCCGGGCGGGTGCGACGTAAGAAGCAAGCTCGGGAAAAAAGATTGAGGTATGCGAGTTGGGAATGATAAAGGAGTAAATGATAGTATGACGTCTGATAGGTGAGAATGGAAGAAAAAAACATGTTGCGCCGACCCCAAGTAAAATGGGATAAGGGCAGGAAGATGATGATGATGATGATGATGCTCTACACAACGTAGAGCAACGTCTCTCTTTCTCAACGCTAACATTATATTTGAACGAAGTAGAAGTTCCCAGTTGTACTTTTAACGTTCACAGACTTGCAAGTACTCAACAATTATATAAGTTTAACAATAAAATTATAACCCTTGCACATTAATATTCAAAGGATGTTTGTGTTTGTTTCACCGAGTTATGCGTTGCATTCTTAACGAATAGGGTTAAGCACGAACTTGTAGAGTTCTTGTAAAGTGTTTTAAGTTTCTGTGCGCAGTAGGGGTGTTGGGTAGACTTTGGACCTTGGATATTTACTTTAAAAGGATATTTTAAATGAAAGTCCTAGAAGTTTTGATTGAAATTTTTGTCTTATTAAGAAGATTACATGACATTGTATCGAAAAAAACGGTTGAGGAATAATAGTAAACCATTAAGAAAGAACCGTAATAATTAAACATATAGCTCAAAAAAGGAAAATCTAAAGTTAAGCGAAAAAAGATATAGGGCCTAAGTAATGTAGCAAACTGAACTAAAAAACACCTATACCGACAACACTAACTTTCAAAATTAGGAGTTAATTATGATTTCAGCAAACATTGTCTATTCAACTTTCGACAAAATTTGTACTATAATCAGCCAATTATAATAGGAACATAACAATTACAAGTAAAAACAAAAAACGCCACTTAACATTAATTAACTCCTCCAATACTTCAACTTTATACTTTTATTTTTGACAATCCTTTTCACTGACAAATCCAGTAAAGCTTGTAGCGTAATATTGCTGATTAATCTGTTTTAAAGTCCAAAGTAATAGTGCTCGCGAGGTAGTTAATCACTAGCAACTTTGTCCACACGAACTACAAAAATACTACAAACAGATAAAAGTTTGTAATCACGAGGTTTCTGTCTGAATGTAAAGCCTGCTGTGAATAAAAATAGCAAAAGTATATTTCATGGATAGTGCTAAAACTGCTAAAAGGACACGCTATGCAAAATTTTTCATGTCGGAATTCAAAAATGCCCAGACAATATATGTAAAAATCAGGATACTAAAAAAACAAGTGAATAAGGAGAATATTATTATCAACAACAAAATTTTTCAATGTAAGCTGTTGCTAGGTTAGGTTTTGGTTAGGTCAGATCCCTTCACACAACATTCAAAAAGTCGGTGCGCCCCGTGGGGATCGAACTCGCGACCTTTGACTTAACAGTCCTATGTAACAGTCTTACCTAGTGGTAAAATCAAAAGTGAAGTCATGTAATACATAGGTACTTGTATAACAAGTATCTACCTATTGCATATAAAAAGCCTCGAACCATCGTTTTCAAGGAACACAAAATAGACCCATAAAATTTTTAATGGTTTGGAGACTCAGTTTACATGTCGCCAAATAAGAGAAAGTCTAAGGAATTCCAGTTTACGAAATAGCTGTTACTAACTGATACGGAAGAATTGAAAATAGTCTTGAAACAATAAATCATTTTAATTAGTACTGGACTGGACTGCAAATGATTTACGTTGTTCAGAAAAAAAATTAAACGAGAAATGTTTGAATTATGTAAGATTGTAATTTGTAAGTTATTTGATAAAGGATTATAAAATACTAGCTGTTGCTCGCGACTTCACCCGCAAGTATGTTGGTTATAGCTGTAAAAGCATTGCCCCCACTTGACGCTGTCGGTTAAAAAGTAACCTGTGTTAATCCAAGGTGTCTCCATACCAATTTTTATTAAAATGTCTCCAGCCGTCTGAGCGTGAAAGAAGAACAAACATCCATCCATACTCACAAAACTTCGCGTTTATCATATAAGTAGGATTGAACTAAACAATAACATAATACTGAAATTCTAAACGTTTTTCTAACAATGTTGTGTAAAACCGTTGAATTTTACTTTTAAAATTATAGGATTAACTTTGTAAACTTTAATTGAAAAAAACAGTATAAAACTTTAGTTCAGTATCCCAAAAAAACCGTAATCATTCTTATATTTGACCTTTAACCAATATCTCTACTAAAAACTAAAGGGAATAATGCTATTGTAGAAAAGAGACGGCGATATGTAAGTTACATAGCAGCGTCACTCTTACACAACGGCGTAAGTCCTGTTTTGAGAGCTCAGCTACCCGAAAAATTCCAAAACCTTATCCATCTCACAAATTAATATATTTTGGCACAAATTAATAATTCCCAATTCGTTCGCCTCTTAATCTTGTAAAACCATCGATCATGGCCCACAAAACTTACAGTTTTTTTTTCCTTTTTTATTATAAGGGCTTTAAGACCAAAAGGCTATGTCAGCCTCATCGTGACCTAAATTAACATAAATCAATAAAAAATCGACTTTTAACTATTACAATTAGATATGAAAACTCGTTACAAAACCATATCTACAACAAATCGTGCTGCGTTGCTTAAAGGTTCAGTTATTAAAGCGAGATGGAACATTATACCGAGTAGTGGCATCTCGCTTCCACAATTGCAACTGTATTACTTTAAGAGATGGTAGGTTTTGAGCCGTCGACCTAAATTCCATATGAACCGAAGCGTTTATTCTTTTATTTTCCTGTCTGTCCGGGATTGCGAAACACCTAAAGATCCTCGGAAGGCAATTTTTTTTGTTGAAAAAGATTAATCGCTTTTGGGAAGTTTGGTGGGCTATATTTTAAAGTGTTTTAAGTCTGGTAGGGAGAGCAAAGAATTTTGTATAACTTCTACATAGATAATATGTACGCACAAATTGGTACATTAGTTGAGAAGATATTAAATAGTATGTATTTTTTATCTCTGAAATTCGAAATGTTTTATTTCAACTACATCAAAGACAACTTCAAATTTTGTGACTTCAATGATTTTCCGTACATAAAATAAATAATCAACGAGCAATTTGTTGACATTAAAGACAATTCAAAACTTGCGAAAAACATTTTTATCACACAGGATATCAAGCTAAGGTTTACACTCGATACCACATTACTCGCCTTAATTTTTTATATTGTTATCACTACATAGTACATCACTACATAGTACATCACTAAGTCGCTGTCGCTGTCTGTCTGTCGCTAGTTTTTTTTTTTATAAAAACGACTTCCGCACTGAGGAGAGACCTGCACAAATACATCCAGGCTCAAAAGAAGCTTTGTAGATCGCACAAATTCTTGTTCGGGGATCAAACCCGCGAAACGTCGCACACTGTGGTAACTCTCTTGGTAACCTCTACAGCATGTTCTTACGGCAAGTATACTTACCTCTCATTGCCATTCCCGCTTCCACCATTCACACCAATGGCCATAATATATCTGTTCAATTGTCAATTGTTTCTACCAACAAAAAGTTGCAAGCCACTCATAGTTTGAGATACAGATAGTTCAACTCATCTGTGCGCGCGGCTCTATGTTTGCGTGCGATTGTCTACTTGAACTTTTTGTTCGTGTGATAACACACACAAAGAAAGTCGTGTTGGTGTATAACGTCACTGTGTATTTACGAGGGTTACCCACACATGGTGTTGGGCGCAAAGATGAGATGATTTGACTATACACCTTCAAGACATTCCATGATGAATGCTTGGTGTTTTTTCTAAGAATTATTTTGAATTAACATAGGTATGCCATTGTCTTTTTAAAAGTAAGACATTCTGTACTGTTGATTCTTTTTAGGGAGATAAGGTATAATTTGAATGGTAGGTGGGTATGGAAAATAATTTGAAATGTGTGATCAATGTGTGTTTGTCTTAATGGTGATATTTTTTCACGGTTATGTTGACAATACCTGATGTATTGCCTTCGAATTTAATGCCAAAGAGTGATAAGGAATTTGTTGTTCAAAGTGTTTATACAGATCCTTGTATTTTGCACAAAAATTAAATACGATCATTCAATTGTTACCAGCTAAGTTGAATTCTTTACCATTTTTTCCTTTCAGTGATATAAATTTGTAAAGAAGTGCCAATTTATTTCCGAAATATACTATTGATATCTTCGCTAAAATAATATATTTCCATGCACAGAGGCAGTATTTAAAATACAAACTTATTTCACCAAAAAACCGTTGTAGACGTAGCATATCATAAGCACATTTTTTTTCCTAGCCTGTAGTGTCCCACAACAGGGCTAAGGCCATCCCCCAGTCTTTCCACAATTCTCTATCTTGCACCACTTCAAACCAGTCCTCGCAGATCGTAAAAAAAATACTAGCTCAAAATACATAATTAAAACTTCAAAACCTGTTAGGTACCTCAAACCCAAAAGGACCAACAAATTGCAAGGTTCTGTCCTCCAAAAGACCAAAACCTTGACGCCCATAACTCACGTTTAGCGTGTTTATACCCGTGACATTGCAATGTCCTCACCCTTATACTTTGTCACGCAACCTGCGATACTTCCTCTGTAATTATGCCCGGATTTATTCTAATAGACTTGTAATTAAATAAAGATACTGTAGGATTATGTTACTGGTGAAAATATGGTGTTTGGGTTCTAAAGTGCGAATGGGCAAAACTAGTTGGAAGTAAGTGTGTAGTGTTCTTGAATTTGTTCTTAGATTTTATCTGCCTATTTGCACTTTGTATTTCAGAAATTATTTTAATGTTTTCTATACTTGTTAATTTATTTTTCTCTGCGTTATTATTTTGTTTCTAAGCTACTCTGGTCCTTTTGCGAAGTCGCATTGTTTTGTATACATCTTGATATCGAATTTGACGCATAATAGTAATTGTATGTTACTACATGTATTGTTACTTAATTGTATGTTGTAACATGTAATTCCATATTCAACCACTTTATTAAATTAACCGGTAAATATTATAAACCATAGTAATTAGAATTGTTGTCAAAAACATAATTACATTTTTATTTTTTTATTCTAACGCAATGCGTTTTTTTAATAGAAACTTTGACTGTGACCTCCTTCATTTGTTTTTTTAAATTTAATTTAAAAATAATATTTGGAAGGGATTTCCGTGAACCACATTATTCTTCAAACTCTTAACATAGACCATTAGCCTATACACCGTACAGCATGTATATTTGAACGACGGACTTATTGAAGGAGGGTGGTCAGTATTCGATTCTCGTCCCAAATATGTAAAAAAACTATGACCTTAATTTTTCATATAACTATCCGATAAAATACAGTATTTATGAACACAGAGCGCAAAATGCCTAATATCACGCGCCAAACACGTGCCGCCGCTAACGCAGCGAGCGCGCAAGCCCCCCCGCGCCCCTTGTGATGTCGACGACGAGTGCCGCGCAGTGAAATGCATTCATACCTACGTCGGCGTCGGTCATTGACCGCGTATATGTTCGATAAGCGCGAGGGTGTTAAAACGTTGCGAAGTTATTAGGACTTTTTTGGAACGATTTTGTTCGTCAATTGGTAAAGTCAAATTGGTGAAGTCTATGCATAAACTATTGGTGGTTTGAATAAGTTCGTCGTTCAAATATACATACTGTATACACTTTCACAAACATACAAATTCTTTCCCAAAACCTCTTCAATTTTCAATACTCTGTGTTACACCCAACGATTTTGAGTGAAATTGCGTGCTACAACCGATTCCAACGGATCTGGACGATATGAACGGTGTCTTATTGCTTCTTCATTCATACATTTACTATTATCACGGGCAGTTTAAGTGACGACACTGGTATTGGTACTTTTGGTCTCGAATGTGAGGTAGTTACAAAAATAAAAAAAACCGTCTTATCTTTGAAAACATGCCTTAGGTAAATTGGGTTCGCATTTAGGTAAAGCGTTTACATATTTTATTATGGACGTACTGTATAATTTTAATATTCCAGCTTGTTTTTTTCATTAATGAGACCACGCTCTTACCTAATAATATTTTATTTAATTTTTAACAAGAATTACACATGTTATTGATATAAGTTTTAACGACATTAGAGCAACGCAAGCAAGTGATAACGGTGCCAAAATATGAATTATAAAAGTTTATTAAGTCATAGTAAAAAATAGTCTAACAATCCATTGACATGCTAAGATAAGACAGCTATCAGTATAGATTCTGTCTAGTCAAAACATTATACACAAACTAGGCCGATTAAACAGATAACCAAGAATAGAAAACCATTAAAATAATTAAATTCCCATGGCATTTCAAAAACTAATCTGAACTTAGTAAATTAACAAACGACAATGCCTAATTATGTTTTAGCACGAAACGACATTATTATAATGTCACATCCTTCACGCTACGTGACTTATGGGGTAAGCAGACAACATCCGTGTAATTAGACAGAGCATGTTGATGATATATGGGACAACGTTTTTATTATACTTGTTAATTATGAAAGAGAAAATGTTTTTTTTTGAAAACGACTCCCGCGCTAAGGAATTTAATCCTTGTATTGCGAACGGTTTCACAGACATTCAATTCACATGCACAAATACTATCCAGAATAATATCCAGACAGAACAAGCATTTGTAGATCGCACAAATTCTTGTACTACGTGGGGATCGACCCTGCGACACGTTGCATACAGTGGTGATTGCTGTGGTGACCTATACCACTCGGCTACTCGTGCAGTCTAATAATAGCAGCATTTGTTTATACACTCACACTCAATTAACAACAATTATCTGGACTATAAAAGAGACAGAACCCCTGAGTTTGTTTCGACATTTCTTCTCAGGGTAGTCAGTTAGGAAATGTCGAATCCAGCGAGCACAAAACATTTTTTAAGGCATGTAAAAGTATATAATTGTCCTACTTACAGAATAAATGATTTTTGCATTTCAATTTAAAAATCCTATTTTAAGAGTTCTCATGCTGTGAATAGAGGAAAATAGAAAGAATTGAGAGAGGCCTTTGCCCAGCATGATATGGACATTCTGGAGGACAGACGGGCATATACTTTATATTACATTAAGTTAGATGATTTTTACCTCCAGTAACAAATTATTGGCTCAAAAACATAACACGATAAATACAGTGTAAATAAACCAAAGAAAGAAATAGATAGCAAACAAAAGAACAGGTAACTATTACAAATTTTCACTTTGAGTAATGCCATTTAAAGTAACTTGCTATCTGCCGCCATTTAACCACGACCTCTAAAACAAAACCTGTCTTTATCAGAAACACAAAGAATCAGTCATGTGTAAACGTTCAAGGGTATGTGATAGTTGTTGCACATTTCATTTACGATTGGTCCTTTTGTTATAATTTTTGGTCCTTCGATACGAAGACCAAAATTGATTAACTTTATGAAGTAATATCTTTGAGCCAATGATTATTTGGTGGTCCGCGCGAATCTCTGAAATTTATGGTGTAAAAAATATATTTTTGTCTCAGATTATCCATTTAATTTGGTTGAGAAATAATATTGGGCTAAATAACGTCTTGCGATTACCAGATTAAGAAGCAGATAAGATCTAGATGAGGCGAGTCGAGCACCAAATCCTACCCCAATCTCTTGAGCAGTGGAAGTGGGATGCCACTATACGCTGCTTAGTTTTGGACAGCACGGATAGCCGAGTGGTATAGGTCACCACGCCCATTACCACTATGCACGACGTGTCGCAGCCGTGCCGCAAACCTCAAAAATTCTTGTCCTATAGGACAAGAATTTTTGAGATTCACAAATGCTCGTTCTGAGTCTGGGTCTCTCTGCATGTAAATTGAGTGTCTGTGCAACCCCCCGCGAAACCAGGATTAAATTCCTTAGCGCGGGAGTCGTTTTTTGCAAAAGTGAAGGAGAAAGAGAATTGTATGGCATCTCGCTTTCACAACTGTAAGTCTCACTTTAAAAAGAGATAGTAGGCAGTCAATTTAAAATATTACGCGACATCACGTGTCACTATACAAGCCTGCAAAACTGAATCAAGCTAATCTCTATTACAGTTTTAAACTAGAATAGAAAACTTTATAATCGCACTGAATACCGGCAAAGTTTATATTTATACTAACATTGATGATAATTAGAACATTTCGTGTGGAACCACGATTAGTTGATGTTTCGAAGCAAAGTTTTTTGGCTATATTTAGATTCAGTTTCGGAATGGTTTGGTGACTATGTGTGTAAAGTATGGATATTTCTCCTCATTTCTAAAGGGGTGCGGAGACGGACAAACATTGACTTACACGTTAAATGCATTTTCAGTGCTTGAAGCAACAAAGAAATGCACTAGAACCACTGGATGTAACTTTGACAGTTATGTTTTAAGGCTTAACTGATTTTAACTCAATTTGACATGAAGATAAATTCAACACTATGAAACGACATATGTTACATTTTGTTGCTATAGCCAATAAACGAAGGTGAAGTTGTGGGTAAAATAGACTAAGATAAAATTTAATGAAACGAGCTTCGATCATGTGAATGAATGAATGACCCTTTCTTCAAACATTTTAGGATCAAACCTATAAGTTTAAAAACAACAGTTTGATGGTCTCGGTCAACCTTTAGCGAACATGTATTTAGTTTGATCTATTTTCGGCCTAGAGATAGCGTGTTACTGAAACTAATGCCGCATTCTTTTGTTTCGTAATATGAATTAAAAATAGGCAAAAATATACTCATATAAGGGTTATAAATCAATGAGTAGAGACCGTTAATAGCAAGTAGGAATACCATATACAATACGACTTATGTAATGGAATGGATATTTATTTTAACTGGTAAAAGTGACATGTTGAAACGCTGATTTATTCATTTGCAAAAGAATTGGTCCATAATGACATCACTTTTTTGTTATTAAATAAACAATTTTGACCACAATGACACTGAATAGATGTCTATTCAAAACTTGCATATAAGCATGCCCATTGTCCGATGGAACAGGGATAGGGCTACTACCTACGGCAATTAAATTACATCAACAACACACTATCCGTTCGCCACTGCGTCGCGATAACACATAGACAGTATGAAGACTTCGTACTCAATATATTACTACACTATGGTAATACTGTTCACGAAACTACGAATAAAACAATATTAGTATCGAGCCAAATGTACCGAAACCTTACGTATTCCATAACAAACACCAAACTTTGTAAATAGGTTGTATTCTTTGATATCCAGACACATAAAAACTTTTATTATACGAAGATTCTGGCGACAGACAATTCTAGGTCAACAAGCTTATGAGAATAAACATATTTTTTTAGCTTTCTGTCACCCTACCATCATCACATAAAGTAACACTTTTGGTTGTGTGAAAGAGAGATACTGCTCTACATTTTGTAGAGCGCTCTCTCTTTTTCTCAACGACATCAGTTTCAGTTTGAGAGGTTGTGGTGAGGCTCCTGGGAATGTAAACAAGGTTCGACTTGTCGGACAAGAATTCGATTTAACAAGACTTTTATTTGTCTTTACTTATTTTATGCGGAAGGTAGGACTGATTGCTTGGCGTAATTTGGTAGAGGTATGTCAAGTACTGGACCGGTATAGGGAGATGGATGGTTGAATGAGATAAAAGTAATTTAAGGTCTGCTGATTGAATTGAAATTCTTAAGATTTATGTATCAAATTTTCGCTTATAGCTTTTAGAAGGTGTCATGCCATCCATCCTACTATTATAAAGACGGCAGTTTGTGTGTTTATTTGTTACCTCTTTACTCTAAAAAGGCTGAACTATTTGATGAAATTGTCAATGAATTTATGTGGGCAAAAATCTAACATTTAAAATCAATGTTTCCTTATACTTGCTTGCGCTTGGGATCGAACCTGCACCTCCTGCACAAATCCATACATAGAGCTCACCACGACTTTTGAACCAAGTGGTAAATTTTCCAACAATTTCTAATTGTGTTAGGAACATTTATCTAGGTTGGAATATATCCAAAACTAGTACTAACTATTGCCAATTAGTAGATTTCAGTATAAGCCTCGTTATAACTTCGCTGTCGGCATTTCAGCTTATGTGAACAAACGACAAATATGTCATTAGATTATAAAAATATTCTTTATTGCTTACAACAGTAGGTTCAATTTCCATTGTAGTCATTTGATATATATTAATACAACGAAGTATTATCAATATTTGTCTTGTATTTTTATATCAAAGTTACGTTAATTACGGATCAAAGGACAAAATTGTAGAGTTCTGAACAAAAACATTTCTTTAACATTTTTGCAAAGAAAAAATGTTGTGGAGAGATTTTTATCTAAAAAGTAAAAGCCAATAAATAATAGAAACAAGGCGCGTTCCAAACATATTCGTGTCGTCTCCGACTTCTGAATGTTTTACAAACACTTCTTATCTATCATCCCTGCTATTGAAAATTGACTCTTATTTTCTTTGTCATAAAGATCTAGGTGACTGTATTACTAAGTTTGTTTCAAACAAAGGGTAGGTTTAATAAAAGCGTAAGTAAATGATTTAATGTATCGATGTATTTCGCATTGGTACACTATTGTCGTTTTGTTTAGCTTATTCATAGTGAAGTATTCAGGCCTATTGTTATATTGGATTACATAATGTATTCTGTAATAATAAAAAGTTTTTATGAAATTAAAGAAACCTAAATATAATTTATTGAACTGCGTAAGCCATTTGCGTAAATGCTCTTTTAAGTGTTTCATATTGTTTGACACTAATAAGTCAGAAAACTGAATCAAATTCCTGCAGTCCGGGTAATCAAAATAATAGCGTTTTTCACAGCTATCACAAACACTGGGCAGAGAAAAGGAAAAGAACAGAACAAAAATTTTGATCTAGACTCTTTTTTTCACAAGATGGAATCGCTTGCCCGATAAATACCCGTAAGCGTACCATTTACATAATAATATAATTTTTTTTCGGTATTCATATTCGAACAATCAGTCTTTTCCTCAATACTCTACACCCAAAGCTTCACACAGATAACACTCATCATCATCATCATTCCTCTGCCCTTATCCCAATTATTATTTAGGGTCTGCGCAGCATGTCTGCTTCTTCCACACGTTCCTATCTGACGTCAAGTCACACTCTTTGCAGCCATATCCGCTTTCTCACAATCCATCCATCGTTTCTTTGGTCGTCCTCTTCTCCTATATCCATCCACATACATGTCCACACTACACTAACTAGTACTTTTATCATCAGGAACGTCCAAAGTTCATTCTCCTTCATCTACACTTTACTAAACTACCACGACATCACACCGCTCCTTTACCCAGAAAAATCAATTAAAAATCCCTCGCGAACAAATGACTGTGACAATATTTACTGGCTCTGACGTCACTCCGCACCCTATTATGTTGGTACCCCTGAGGTGATATGGTTAGACAAATATTGTTCTAGTTGTGGCTTTAGGAGACTGCGTTGGATGTGTAGCAAATCTAGGTTTTGTTTGGAAACATGCGTTGGATTTAAAGAAAAGTATGAGCGTAGTCCTAATTGGGTGTAAGAAGATTTTTGAGTATGACCTACTCCTACACTATTGTAATTTTTATACAATTATAGTTGTCTTGGTTACTGCAAGTACTCAAAATATATTATCGTAATTTTAAAATGAGAATATTAATTATTTGAGTCCTTTCATTGTAACATTCTGAGTTTAAGAGTTGATAGAATTCAAGAAAAGCAAAACTTGCAATTTCATGAATACCTTCATGAAATTGCAAGTTTTGCTTTTCAATAATGGAAAATATGGAATGGGATTATGAACATCATGATTTTTAGATAACTAAAAAATCCGAACCTACACACCTCGAAAGTTAGCAAAGAACAATGTACTAAACTTCAGCAAGTACCTCATCCAAAAAAGACAAAATAATCCCAAGAATTTTGAAAGCCAAGAACATATTTATGGTAATACTAAAACACCTTCATACGCTAACAAAGATACTTCAAACACGTCCTTAGAAGGTACGTCAAAATAACGCCTTACATACACGAGACAACACAAATCTTTAATACTTGACTACTTCTGACTCTAAGCCATAGAAACTCGAATTTGTTAAATGGTAGGTATAATTATATTTTCAGCATTTGTAATAATAGCACATTTATATGTATGTAGATGGAAGATATAGTAACAGTTATAAATGTAAACGCTATAAAATTTGTTTTAATGTTTTTTAGCAAAGTGATAGTATTTTTTATTGTTTTAATATTATATTTGTGATTGGTTTGGTGTTATTTCTTATTAATGTTTCTGTGTTTCTAACACTTTTGCATGCCGCGTGGTTAAAATATATGGCTTAATTGTAACGTACGGCATGTCATCTTATGTATCCACTCATATTTGCAAAAAAAAAATCTTTATCTTTTAAATGCTCTTGTCATTGGATACTAAAGTATCAACTAAGTCGTCGGGTAACAAGACTCGCGTTGCCTTCTGTGAACGGTCTAAGAGGCATACAAACAAAGACTTTCTTTCTAAAACAAAGGTAAAAAGGTAAACGTTTTGTTTCCAACACCTTCGCTTACTAATTAGCAGCCACCTTTAGATAATAGAACCACAGAGCTCGTAATGTTTTTAAGTGAAAGCTTCTTAGTAAAAGTACTTTTAGATGTTTTAGTGAATATTTCAAGACGTGGTGGCCATGCGGGTCTATGTATGGATTTGTGTGCACGAGGTACAAGTTCGATCCTGACTGACCTAATGTGGCTTGTTCTAAGTATTATTTGTACTTTCTTTATTCTAAGACACAATTAACAAAGGTGATGGAAAAACCTCGTAAAGAAACTTGAATACTAAATGTTGGAATCTCAAATCGCCAATCCGCAGTGAGCTAGCGTGGTGATCAATGCTCAAACCTTCCCTATATGGGAAGAGGCCCGTGTCCCTTAGTGAGATATAGACCGATTAGTTTTATTATTTTAGTGAATATTTACGCTTGGAGATTTACATTTTTGCATGGTAATGCTGGATAGTGCTTTTTGATTTATCTTAAATGCAGAAAGGACGAAGTACGTCTATTAAACCTTGTAAATCTGATTTCGTCAACTTTTTTTTATGTTGAGTTAGTGGATGAACATCAAGGGTTGGAAAGATGGAGAATTATTGTCCTAAGCGCATATTAGGAGAGCTAGATAGAGGTGGGGTAGGATAGAGAATTGAAAGTGTCTTCGAAAAGATTTGCTCTGGGACACTACTTGGTAGGAAAAAAAAGAGTCTTGTTTTTTTATAACTTAGTGCAAGGCAATACTCACAAAATAATATTCTGATGAAACCAAGACTTGATAGCCAGAAACACACACTTTAGGTTTTTGACAAAAGTTCTCATATCAAGGCCACGTTGGTATTTCATTCAAGTAACCACTTACTAATAAGTTTGTATATTCTTAGAAGTACCATATTTCCGGGTAAAAGGGGATTACCAGAGGGCTATTAGTCAGATAATTGCAAGTTTTTCTTAAGTAACTTTTTATAGCAAAACTCCCTTTACTCTACCTTTACCGTACCTTTGTGGATTTTTATACAACATTTTTTTTATTTTTATATTTAAAAAGTATATCAGTAAAGGTTTTCTCTTTTTAGAAAAATATTATTATTTAAGGATATCTTTATATTTGTAAGTTCCGTCCACGTTGTACCAAAAATTCAGTAATTTTTAAGTTTTATTGTCATGCTTTCAGATAAACTGCGCAAACGGTTTTGTAGGGCTTTATGTATTAGCTATAAGGATACATGGAACATTTTAATACTACAAATACAAAAATAAAATATCATAATAATATAAGCAGACATTGAAAAAAAAATTACAAAATTTACAAAATCTTTAAAATATATATTTTTTAATTTCAGTAGTCCATTCTTACTTATTTAATTAGTACGACCTTTACACTTTGTGGACTTCAAATAAAGTATTTACTAATGTTTGTAATCAATTACTCCAAACAATAACGTGTACCATTCTGTCGCTTCATGCATCTGAACTGGCGGTCATATTATCCCTTTACTTTTAGTTTCTTAGAACTGTTAACACAGTAGCTTGCTTAAAGACGGCGACGTACTGAGTGTGAGGTGCTTTTGGTTTAATTCAAGATTTATTTTTTATTGAAATCAAATTTTAAATCAGATCAGATCTCAGGCCGAAAGATCTGGACGAGATTGGCACGAAACAGGGTAAAATTGCTAACTCAATAAATTATGTTATTCTGGGGGTAGCAAAATCAGTTTCCCTAATTATAAATACATATTTCATAACCTCAAAAGTTCACTTAATAACCATAATCCCCGCAATGCTTCTCAAAATTACACCCAGACACAGAACATGCGATGAGCACGATCACTTGATCGTGCTCATCACGCAAACATTTGTACTGGGTGGGGATCGAACCCACAACCTCTGGTATAGCAGTCAGGGCTACTAACCACTAGACCAAGAGGCCAGAAAAGCTTGGCTTTTATATTTTAACCCAAAATATAACTTTAATGAACCGACAGCTACCGATTTATGAATTACATCTAAGACTACGTCTCTCAGGTCTGGTCTCACAAGAAAATTCTGCCGTAAATATCATGCTTTACGAATAATGGAGAGGTAATCCTAATAGGAAGCTTCCCAGTACTTTTACCTCTCCATCTTTCATGGAAAAGAAAATCGCTCCTTTCGGGTTTTACCGAGTATCAAGCTTGAGCATTCATTGAAGCTACCTCACTTGGTATACCACCGTCCTCCCATGTTACAATGTAAAGAAGTTGCAAATGTTCTATTCCTTTTGTTTTCAATGTGCTAACCTTTTGTATTTAGATAAATTTATTTTAGCACTAAATGAGGTAAAACCGAGTTTTGTACTAAATAGTGTTCTTCTTGAATAGTTTAAAAGACTTAATTCTGATTTTTAAAAGCTCTGGTAACTCTGGCTTATTTTTTTCGAAAAAATATTTTTAAAAGCAAATACATATTTTCTGGTCCTTAGGCTTCTTTGACAATGTAATCGCACAAAAACATTTATTCTCATTTTAGTAGAAACTTTGAATGTAGTATTTATTTTTATCTGTGTAAAAGCTTGAACATACGAAGCTTGGAATTTACTCTAAGCTTCTAGCATTTAAAATGATGTACTTAATTTCAACTCCTGGGATCCACTTTTCGCGTTAAAAAGTATTCTATATCCTTTTTCAGACAATTTTCATTAATAAGTTGAGTAATTTAGAGGTTGTTGCGTAACAGATAGAGTTACTTTTGCATTTATGATTACTCGTTTGATACCGGCCTGTATCTCGAGATCTTTTAATTTCATCCAAAGATAAAGTTATGTCTGACATGCAAGCAGCTTACTTAATTTGTAAATTAAAACGACCGGTCTTAAACATTTTCGATACCTATTCAAGTAGAGATGTCTACACAGCTTTTAAAATAAAGGTTTAAGCTAGCCTTCTGCCACTTTTTTAAGAAATATTATTGCAGTTAGGCCCTCTGATCACACAAACTCAAGCAAAATACAGCAGTAAAACTAGTGTCTTCGATATTTCTCTTTAATTCATGACTGGCATTGACCTTTCCGCGTGTCTCTTAATAAATACTTGAAAGTGAAATACAATACAATTTCTGCCTACCCATGCAAGAAAAACAGCGCGATAGTTCCCTATATAGTTATATCGGCCTATGTTCGGGCCACTTCGGCTATCCTCGGCTAAACTCGATTCCCAGCTCAGCTCTAGCATTAAGTATCACATTATCTAAATATAGAACTACAATAAACACAAAACAATTTCTTTTTTAAATAACGAAAAAAAAATAACTTTTTTTTACAAAACCGTTGCACTTGCGCATCACATCATACGACTTACCTATTGTTAAACGGGTTTTTAGCGGGACCTGACAGGAATGTAACTATCTCTTTCTGCTACACGCTAAAACATACTTCTATCTCCCTCGCTCGCGGTGTCGTGTTAAGGATGGAGCTGCAGGAGACGTTTTTTTATTTAAATTTGAATAAATTTACACTTTTAAAGAAAGGTTTTGAGTTTATATAGGGTTTTTGAACTCTTGCGCAGTCCGTCACTGCGTGGTGTGATTATAACATCGCCGTGTGGTTGTAACTGTTCACTTTATTACGTTATTGATTAAAGATTGTGATTGGCATTTCGAGGCTTGATCGATTTGACAGTTTAGCTTTTTGTAAGTTATTATTGACGAGTTTCGGAACGAATAAGATGCTCGTACCTGTTTTTAATTAACTTCGAATGATAAGTTGTGTTTTAATGTAACTGAATTAATTATTAAGTTTTATTCTTAATTGGGACTTGATAAATTATTTTTGGTTGGTAATTGGATGATGATTAAGAACATATTTTTGCTAGTTAAAAATTGTAATTAATTTTAGAAACAATTTTGTTCTAAAATGTATTTTGACGCTTTACAATTTTATTTATTGTGACTTTGGAGTCAGTTTTAAAATCTTTCGCTGTTGAGTATTTTATAATCGTTTTTTCAAAGGTCTGTACTTTATTGTCATCTTATCATTAGCAAATAGAATCTACAAAAACTCAATTAAACAGAACTTAATATGTCCCAACATTCATTTGTTAAAAAACAAAAAAGAATTTTCTGAGAAATTAATATCAACACTAATTAATAAAAACATATCACAAAAAATATAAAAGCACAAAAGTGAAAGATAAAATTAAAAGAACAAAAACATAAAAATGTTTCAATGTAAGATTTATATTTGACTTTGAGTTAAATGTTTTTCTTTCTTTTAAAGATGAAACTTTATAATTCTGATAGCTTGATTTGTGGGGTCCCTAATCAAAGTTTTGTTTCACTTTTTAATGTTCTTTCGGTTTTAGTTTTTTGTTAAATGTTGCTATGTTGATTTTGGAGTGATATAACGATGTTATGAAAGGTAGAGTCTTTGATCTTCTTCGTATAGATGTTCAATAAGTATCAAATGGGAATGTTTTGTTAATCCGCATTCAAATTCGTCTGAAAAAATGGTTTAAAAATGCTCTTCAAAAGTATGATGACTTCAAATTTTAATAATCAAATCCTCATGACTTCAAAATTCGCTTAAAATCGGTTTCCATTTTTACCCAACTATCAAAAAAGGTTGTATTTTTTGTCTCTACTTTTTGTTTTAAAACTAAGAAAAATATTTTAAAATCTATTGCAACCTTTCAAATGTATCTTTGGAAATATACCAGCGTGTTACTTTTAATTAAATAAGTCACATTACATCGCGTTTCCAAGACCCTTAATGAATCACTTGGAAAACTTCTTGGAAGGCCAATTTCAAGTCTTTTTGTATAAAAACTTAAGGAAGCATTTGTACTCAATGGTGAGCAATTTGAGATATATATTGGGTAATATTTATGCCTGGAGAGGAAAGGGAAGGCCAAAGAAAAGATGGATGTGTTCAAATATGTTGTACAATAATGATCATCATCCTGCCCTTATCCCATTTTACTTGGAGTCAGCGCAACACGTTTTGTTTTCTTCAATTCTTCCCTATCAGACGTCACAGTATCATTTACTCCTTTTTCATTCATACCATTCTATAGACAATCCAGACATCTATGGTTAAAAAAAAATACCATCAATTAATTTTGTGACTAAGACATCTAGATCCTTAAATCGATTAATGTCCAGTCATTCAGATAACTAATATTAGAATTTACGACCTACTCAACCTAATTAGTTTATATTTGAAGGTCAGGCGATTCGGCAAAATAAAATGATTTGTCTATTTTTTTGGCATAGTTTCGATAAATTATCGAAGATGACCCGACGAATTCCATTGTCTTCTCAATGATAATACAAAAAACACTTTTTGAACTTTTACATTTGTTCGAAACTGGTTTTGATGAATCTGTGGTCTAGGGTTCAATAATAGACAAGGAATAGTAAATCTCTTTACTTTATTTAGAAAAAACACAACCCTTCTAAAATTAAAAATCTCTTCGCACCTTGGAATATAGTCATTTATTTAACGAAAATAAAGAAAAAAAGTTTCAATTTGATACCTAAAACCCATTCGAAAAAAATACGGAACTCTTAAAGTATTGTTAATTAAAAACAACACTAAATACGTATCATAAACTCTTAAGTTTATTTTGACAAAATCTACTTCTAAACATTTATAATAATGTGTTTTTGCTTTGCTTTAGAAATCGCATTTTCACTGCTAATTGTCATTACATAACGAGTAATTAAAATCTTTTGAGTATATCTTCAGATTTCCTAGTTTCTCGTCATATTTTATATCTAAATAATAATATGCCAAAACAACATTTAGCTAAGTAACATTTTCAAGTCTCTATAAATTTGTCTCTACATTCAATTTCATAAAGTGGAGTTTCTTGCCGGTTCGTCTCCATAAGAATGACATTTTGGAACCGCATGGCAACTAGAGTCAGTAACGTTTTGAAAGTATCTGAGAAGGCCTACTCGAAATAAAAACCTTTTGAATTGATTTGAAAGAAAAAGATGTGCTGTCACATTTAAGGGCGAAAATTTGCAGTGCGTTGTTTTTGAGTACGAAGTATCTAAAAAAATTGCTCAGAAGTTTCTGACATACGACTGTTCTTATAAAATACAACAACTGTATAAAAGAGGTTTATTTAATACAGTATTCGGTTAGTCATTATTTTCATAATTGCATTCATAATAAGTATGAATGTACATTCAGATATGTAACAAATCTTTTTGTACTTTCTTTGTTTATTGTTTAACGTGAGATTTCATAATTATTACCTTGTATTATAATATCATGTTTTGTTTAACTATACAGTTGTCTAATTGTTCCAACATTCTTTGAACGAAACCAGGGACCCATCGCCATTTTTTAAAGTGATACTTTTGCAATTGTATAAAAAAGGCGGCTCTACAATTAATAATAATATTCCACGACTTTCACACAACGCCACCCGGTCTTAAACTAAACTCAGCTTGTATTATGAGTACTAGGCAACTGACAAACATACTTATATACTTCTAAATACATTCATACTATAGATAAATTACACCCAGACTTAGAACAAACGGTCAAGCTCCTCTCACAAATGTTTTTCCTGGGTGGAAATCGAACCCATGACATCTGGTATAGCAGTCAGGGCCACTAACCACTAGACCAACAGGCCAGTCGAAATTTGTAGTGCGCTGTCTCGTTTCCACAACTGCCATTATCTTACTTAAAGAGGTGGCCCCTACCTAAACAATTACGTTTTTGTAATAAGCGTTCTAGGATACCTTTTTATAAATATTTCTTGTAATAAAGTGATTTAACAAAAATAAATATGATTTTATTTCTTGTGTTCAAAAAAACTAGTTTCATCTAAGCTTTAGATATTTATTTCCTAGATCGTAAGTATTAATTCGGTTTTTTCACTATTGGGTAACAAAAACTGTATAGATTGTGGCTTTTAGTTAAGTAACTACTTGTATTAGTATACTTCTAATAATAATACTAGCCTGTATATTACGATTACTGCTGGGCAAAGATCTCTTTTTATGTAAAGAAGAATTGTTAAGTTTTTTTCGTAATAATAAATTACATATTTTATTCCTGCCTCATGTCTGAATATTTCACCATTTATTGTTCAGCCTAGTTTCCTAAGTATCTTTAAAACTTGAATAGTAGTATTCGTACGTAACGTAGAGTTCCAGTATCTCGTATCCTGTATATCAAATTCCACAAAAAAAATACACGAACCAACCACCCAACACTACTGCATACACCGCAAACGCAACCCACCGTGATAATAGCCCGCAAAACAAAAAAAAAAACTCTTGAAGTATGAGTGAGTGAAAAAAGAAAAAAGTACTACTTTTGCCCAAAGCAGACCGGTCTGCGGCCAACTTCACTCCACTGCGTTTGATTAAGCGGAGTCGCGAAGGTCAATCGTTTCGCCAAGCCGTTCCGAAGCCAGATGCAAACCAACGCTTGAGGAGACCGCACGTCTCTAAAAAAAACATCGAAAAAAACTTTTACGTATCAAAAATAAATCAAACTAAACATTTTATTAACAAATTAAGTGTTGTTCATGTTGTATACGAAGTTAAAAAGTTGTTTTCGTTATAATTTTTAGTGAAATTGTGTTTAAAAGTTGTAGAGTTGAAGTAGAAAGTTAACATTGCATTGACAGGAATCTAAATGGTTCTCATGTGTTGAGTTTTGTGCAGTGCCAGTGTTTTAACCAAGGAAGTTTCATCGTTTCGGTAAGTGAACTTAATTTGAAAGTTGTATTAAATACTCTTTTGTGTTAGCTTGCTAACTTAGTATACAACCTATTTGATCGTTTTAGTTTCAAATTCTGAAATCATAATAGTTTTTATTCGAATTACAGTTACATAAAAGTTTTATGTAAGTAATCAATCAACTTTTTTTTTAAGACTACAAGTAGGTTTGTTAAAAAAGAGTTTCTAGACAGTTTTTAAAGAGGTCGTCAGATCTTGAAGCGAGTTAGGTATTGCTTTAGCCGTCTAGGTCTTGAGTCAGGTCCGAAGACCGGTTAAGAGCTCTAGGTTTGGCTAGACACCAGGTTCCGTCTGTCTAAGTTGTTAAGTTGTGTTTATTGCTATACTTAATGATTAAGTTAACTTTAAGTAAAGTTTTTTGTAGTAGAGTTAATAGATTGATTTCAAGTAAATCTCGGATGTTTTTATCGATAAAATTAAAAGCGCTTAGCAAGTGCTTTTTTTTAATTATAAAACCTTGTGTTTAAATTAATTTAAACATTAATAAACACCTTTAATATAATATTACAATGTTACTCTCCATTAAATTTATTAATTAAATTTAATTAGACTCTTTATAATTATAACATAAAAATGACTTATTTTAATACAAACATGTTCTTTAAAGTTCCATAATTGTTCAATAAAGTTTATCTTCACGACTGTTCTCTCACAGAAGGTACCTAGACAGAGGTGTTACTAAACTCTCTTTCAGATCAAAATAATTGTTATTTTGAACTCCAAACAGTACTTTGCAGTATAGCCACGGCTCTAAAACACATTTTTTTGTCTATATATTCTGACGTACCTTGAAAAGTACTGGACCGATTTTGATGAGATTAAATTGGCACATAGTTCTCGGTAAAAACAGTTATTTAGCATATTGGCATTACTAGCACATCATAGTTAGATTTTGAAGCAAAAAACCCATACATAATTACGTATTTATACGTAATTTTGGTTTAATTTTTTTTAAGACTTTATTTGTTCCTTTTTTCACATGGCATTTAAAGAACGCGGGAGAAACCGAGTGTCTAAGGAAGTTGAAAATAAAACAAAAGAAAACTTCACATACCAACATTGTTTTATTTTAACAATACTAAGTTATTATACCACTTCTGAATATTACCTACTTCTATCTGCCACATTGCTAGGCATAGGCCTCTTCCCATATACAAAAAAAATGCCATTTATTATGCAAATATAAGCTCTATAATTATAGAGTATTGTAGAGTCAAGTTTATAAACATCTGTTGTTCATAAATGAGTATTACTGAGTTGACCCCAATTATACAAGGAAGGAAGATAATGGAAATTATGAGATTTTATAATATGTAGAGTCATTGACTTTTGTGGACTGTAGAGTTAGCAATAAAATACTATAGACATATTGTTCTGCAAAATATCAATCTTAGTACTTTTAACCATACTTTAGGTATCAAGCCAATTTAGTATCTTATATTACAGTAGTAGTGTAGTTACTAATGTTTTGTATAATTCTATATGTTTCATAAACTTGTACTGTAAAATAATTATTTTAGCTTTAGCGTTATGATTAAATACAAATTAGTCGTAGTTGCCCTCTCTTGTTCTATTTCTGCCGTGCCCGACAGGGTTCACAATTGTTACCTATATACCGAATATAAGACCTCTATGTATACATAATAAAGAGCAAATAAAGAAGAAATTGTGGACAGATGTTGCTGACCGTACCTACGAAGTGTAATAACAATAAGAATAGGAAACGGAAATAGTTTCACCATTCTAATGCCTTATTTAGGCATTATAGGTAAAAAATATCAAACTTTTTAGTCTTTGACTTTAGCTCCTTTAATACAAGATAAGTACTAACACAAAAAAAATGCTCAAACATTTCCTGTATGGGAAGAGGCCTGTGCCTAGCAGTAGGACGTAAATAGGCTGGTTTATTTTAGTAAAAGAATATCCAGAATTCTAAGGAACTCTACATTTATTGCAACGTTGTATCAAATTTCATACAAATTTGCAAAATTATTTTAGCGTACAAATATACCAAACATCCACCACACAAGCTTCTGCATTAAGCATAGTTTATGTGATCGTCTTCAGTTTCCTAATCATCTTAGCATTTAGAATGTAACCGCTTTGATAAATGGCAATGCGTTTACATTTTAATTAAATGCCTTGTATATTATGTCGAAAATAAGTATCTGAAAGTGGTACATTACTAATGGTTTTTGGTCATCAAAATATTTGAATTAAAAAATATCATTGTTTAATTCAGGGATGTTTTCAATATTCTTTTGGCCTCGGGGAAACGGCATGGGTCTTGACGACTATTTAAAACTGATTGCTGTTTTAGTACCTATATGACTTCAAGTCAAGAGAATTTTATCGGCAAACTAGCTTGTATATTATGATTACCATTTCTGTTAATGAAGTGATTGAACCGTGTGCGTGTACTAGAATCTTATTGAAACAATTTTAAAGAATTCTTAGGGCTTGGTCTCCGTGACCAGCAAATATATTTGTCAAAGTTATAGTTTCAAGTTTCTTATAACTGTTTAAAGCTCTTCTAAAACAAACAAGCTAGCGCAAATTAACCACTGCACAAAAATATACGGACAGCTGACTAAACGGTCAAAAGTCTATCATTAGTCCTTAAGATAATAATACAATACGTGATAAAACAATAACATTATTATTCCAAACAATAGTTACATTCTTATTACAATAGACAACAGTCAAAAACAAAAGCCAAAAAGAAATCTATTCTAAAAATAAACAAATGATAAACAGTTTTGCATTCGAACACGACAACATTCGAAATTGAATGAATTAAGAAAAATAAATGCAAGGAAAGGTCACGAAAGTCGAAACACAGTGGCCTCTATTATACTACGCTTGGATTTTTGATGGCTTCCAATTACTTGGTTGTGTTTGATTATCAAGTTAGTCGTGCTGAGGATTAAGAAACAGAAATGCGTCTTTGGTACTAATATTTGAAATTAAACGTAGGTCATTCTCTGACATCCGATTCTGCTATGGGATTATGGGTTAACTATGTAAAGTTATTTGAGGAGGTCAAGTAGGCAGAAGTTTAATATAAAATGTGGTATTCGCCTGAAGGGCCAAGTTAGAAGCCCAAAAAGACTGGGCTCAGGGAGGCCATCTCTTAACTTATTAATTTACTTAACCCGATTAAAAAATGTTACTGTTACTCTTTTGTAAATAATAGTCAGTATAGCGTATTACAATAGAAGTCAGTATTAAAACTAGTTTCTCTCTTGCATTCGCCTTGTAACAATATTTTAATATGAACCATCGTTTTTAATTAAATCACCTTTACTGCAAAAAAGTAAAGACCAATATAAAAATAAAAAAAATCTCTTGATGTTAGTAATGTATCGTTCAATTCGATCTTCTTTTAAAAGTTTGCATTTAATTTACTTTCAGTAGTTCAATACAGTTTTTTTTTTTTTAAACTTTTCTTTTTTTTTAAACAAGTTTAAGAAGCTTTTGATTAAAGAGGTCGTGTGTCAGGTTTCAATATAGAATGTATCAAGGTCTTTACAGTGACTTTTTTACGAACTTGTATGCACAAGGATGCTGAATGCAGAGCATTTTAAGAGAGCAATTTATTTAAAGAGACAAATTCATTAAGAAATGACATCAATCAGATTCTGATGGGGACTTTCATGAAATATTTTGATCCAAGGTTTCGATGTAATTATGACTGTCATATCGGCCTAAAAACATCCACTACTGGGACACCCCTTTTTCTGACAATTTTTCTGTGGTGCGATTACCTCCTCTAGCTGTTTCGGAGTTGGTCCAGTGAGTTTCGACTAACATCACTTTTCCTTGCATTGATTTTTCTTAATTCATTTAATTTCGAATTTAATTTACGTAATATAATCATCATAATAAATCAAGTACCGCAATTGTAAGATACGGAACATTTGCTCCTCAATAATTGTTACTAGGCAAAAAACGAACTCTACTTTTTCACTAAAAAGGATGAAATAGACAAATATGTCTTAAAAACTAAATATCTGAGCGTAGAGGTCAAATTGACGAGTCTAATTGCTAAGTTACTCATCACATAGGAATGTGGAACTTTGTGGTATAAACTTTAGAACAAAAAATGACAAATAAGATTGTTTGCTAACTCCTTCACTTTGATCGAAAAAATCCTTCACTTTTCAGATCTAAGATCATAAATGAAGGAAAAAAAAAAATCTAAAATCTAATACCTACAAAAATAGTCGGTACAAGTCAATGTATGGGTCAATGTGTGGGTCACTATAGTTAGATATATTAAAATTAAGGAAATTAAGTGCCCTAAGGGTTACATAAACTGTAGTTGTGATTGTTTATCTTTGTATTTTTCTTCTTTTTGTCACGTGAATACTGTGTTTTTCTTCTACTTTGTTTTGAATGTTGTGCACGTCTGTAATTGTCATAAGCACTAGCCCTAAGTCTCTGTTTGTGTATCTTATTAATGTTTGTGTTTGTGATGTTGATGTGCCTTAATAAATAAATAAAAACAAAACCGCCTTTTAAAGAAATATTATTGTGGAAGGTTGACACTGCTCTACTCCGCGTAGAACTCTGTCACGCTTCAACAACTGCGTATCTTAATACTGTATAATTTTTAAAGTTCTAAATAATAAACTAGTACTTACATACTAACAGTGTATTTACTCAGTTTAATCTAAACTCTACCTTGAAGTACAGATAACCTTAATAAGTTGGCCAATTTCCTTTTAAACATAATATTTTGCATGACACACTGTCCTTGAAAAAATAGGTAAACATTCAAACTTTTTTGATAAGATATTATTGTAATCTTTTTATAGATAATATGACTATTTGAATCCAAATGAAATCCAAATCTGATTGAATGTTTAGCAGGGGTATTACTTAAATGCAAAAGCAATGCGATAGCGGAATATTTGCTATATTAGTGCCACTATATTTATTTAGAAACTTTCTTCTTGAAAAGTTTTTTAATGAACTAATAAATTTTGAAGTAAAAACTATAATATTAATAACAATTTTTCTAAAAATAAGACAAAACAAAATAAATAAGATACAATGCTATTTACCTCATAGGACCAGGTTTATAATATTTGTCGTCACATGAACAGATAATTGAGTTATTATTATAATTATTGTAACGTGAATTATATTTATGAAGGTAGATGTTTTAAGCATTAATATAGCGTTGCTAATACAGTGTTTGTTTGAAGAGATTATTAACTTGAAAGGTGGTAGCAGACCTTTAGGATTCCAAAAGAATGATCTAGATTTATAATATACGTATACAACTATACATACATGTAATACAAATTAAATTTTAAGACTTCATCTGAATTTTAATATAATTAAATTATAAGACTTATAATTGTTAATTATGATGGAGATTGTAATTACAGTCTAAATGTACACTAAACAAAAACAACAAAATTCTAAATTCAAAACGCGACTTTTTTCTTTTGTTCACTCCAAACCAGTTTCATTATACTTTTTAATTGACAGTAACATTTTAAAACGTCTGACCTCCTTTATCCTTTTACGGTTTACGCAATCAAATATTAAGTAGAAAGCAAATAATTATGATAAATAATTATCGTAATTGAATTGACAATGACCTGCTCATTATAAATTTAACAAATCTCTTGATTACGAAGACGTGAAAAATTGAATTAATTTTAATTATACAAAGCTACTGTAAGTTAAACCCAAAAAATAATATATTTTTCTCGTTTTGTTTGTGATTTAGTTGGGTGCTATACAGGAAAATATGGCTTTAAAATCTATTTGATGCGGTCGAATTTTGTTTGTTTAAGATAAAGAATTTGTATCTTGCAGTGCATGCAAAATACGGAATTCAGAATCAGGTAAAACTGGAAGTGGGCCCCACAAAGTTAAGGAAAAAGACTGCAAGAAAGAAGATTGTCCATACGTAGATGCTAGAGTTGCAAGAAATAAACAATTTTCTATTAAAATTCATATTATAATTATACATGACACTTGTCAAAAGCAAGCAAAACCTTGGCATATTAAATACGGCTTGCTTAATGAGGTGCGTTGATCGTAACAGTTAGACATTGTTTGGTTAACCTCAGCGAAAATCTTCACACATTAAATTTGAATATATCATAAAAACAAGTTATACGGTATTTAGTAATTGTAATGATCTTGCCTAACCTATTTTACTAGATCAAAATTAAATGGACAAGGATACGATTGCCAAAGAGATGAATGCAATGAGACATGACACGACAAGAAAAGATGACCTCTACATACGAAAGACGAACAACAGATTTAAAGAAGCTTTCCTAAGGTCGAATGTAGTCGGAGGTAAACAGTCGCTTTCAACTGCTTCTAGCTGCGACTGCGTGGTACCTACAGTTTTTGACACATGGATGGCTTCAAACTGATGAACTTTCTCGAGATACACGAGAGCAACCTATGCATATTGATCACTTAACAATTACTCAAGTAGTCTGTGTAGGCATAAGATCTGGTACTATGACAGTTATGAGGCCAAGTCAAAGGTTTTAGCTCTTTGAGGTCTTTTCACGTACATGAAGTACGTATTGCAAAATTATTATCACTTTCCAAAAATTGTGAAGGAAAACATCGAGAGGAATTCTTCATAAATCAGGGTTTTAGGGCCACGACATAGGCCTACGGAATCGAACTCAATTGATTTAAAAAAGTCTGTAGCTGGTGCAGAATATTGGGCTGTTCTTTGAACATTTTAAATACTCATAAGTACGACACGGTCAGACTAATCTATATAAATAGTTCTGTCTTCTTATCAATACGAAGCAAGCAGTACATAAGCACTGTCAGTGATATCAGACAGCACTCACATAATATATATCCTAACTTTTTCCTTAACCGTTTATCTCGATCAACATACTCTGATTTTTTTCTTTCCAATATTAAAGGCCTACTTTACTCATCGATAATGTAGATAAAATTTTTCCCCCTTTCTTTATCTCATTTACCAGTCATTGCTTGATGCCATTAAAAAACAAATTCGAATACAAAATTTCGGAGATGCTCATTCAAAAGCAATTGTTTCAATGAGGAAGTTAGACAAATCGGTCAAGGCAGAGCTATACATATTCATGAGCTTATGATAATACTCCACCATAGCAATAATCATTGTTTTACAAAACGGTACTTTTCTGAAGCTTACGACTTAGTTGGAATTTATAATTTTTTGCGCAGTTTCAATGAGTAACGGTTTCGATTTTTAGTTAGTATTGTATGTATCATTTGGGTTATTTGGTTAAGATGTAATCTGTGTCATAATGTGAGAATTTATAACGTTATGATGAGTTATGATCTCTTGTTTTACTTTCTTGGTGCCTATTTCATCTTGATAGTGCAGGTAATTGTAAATTCAACACCATCAATCACGGTCTTGCATAGATTTGTTGGAAATGTCCATAAAATTAAGACCACTCCAAAAAATCTCCAACAAAACTTAACCATTGATCTTAGAAGCAATGCTTAAGTAGGCCCTATAAATCAGGAACAAAGAGTTCACCAAGGCAGCCTACTAGGTCCGTTACAAAAAATCCCAATACTCCACGACTATAAATAATTAGACTTATTTAAAAACAATGCTACGTTAATATTGGTAATGACTAACATTTTTCAGTCACGATCTACCTAGAAACTTTGAGGTCAAGATGAGTTGGTTCACTCGATCATCACTGACGTCATTGAGGTTTATATTGACGTTACAAGGGATCTTTGTATCCTGAGTCGTGATCCAATGGACAAGTATACGATCAAACCAGAAGTAATAACCAATAATGCAAGTAATACCAAGAAAACAAGTGAGTAACGTAAAGAAGATAAAGTGAAATCATTGAAACGCCAATTCGGTATATTTTTTCCTATTGTTCTTAATTCTACTAAGGGCTTGCGTACTAAATAGATGATCAATGGGAAGAAATAAAGATATCCAGGTACATACATAAGCATACAGTTTTATCAATAGCCTTTGAGTTTCCTCATACTATCAATAAAATATGTTCCCAGAATTTGATTAGAGATTTTACGTAAATTGATTACTTTAAAATTACGTTTTCATTTAAAATCTGGTGATTCATTTCATAATTCATAAATATCTTTACACTATTGTCCATTATCTTGAATTTTTAAAGATACGATTATGAAAAGCCGCTTAGAGTGTCGATGTAATACGATTTATATCTGAAATATTTAGTTTTTATCTGATTTAGCTGTATTTTGCTGAACTAGTGGGATCCGGATAACAAGCGCCATTCTTGTTAGTGATGATTCTAAGAAATTTACTGTATTACGAAAATAAGACACTGTTATTTATCAATAACGTCTTTTGTATAGTTATTTTGCATTGTCATCGTACTTGATATTTTTTGTTCTAAAAAAGACTACTTATATTTTGAAGAATCTGTAATGTAAGCAGAATTTTCTACAGGATAATGATAGTTCTTCTATCATCTACTATAGCTTTCATTCTCAACGGATACTTTTGTTCCAGAATTTTCCATCTAGCTCATTTACTCCTTACGCTCATACGACCATCACAAATGAATACTATTTCGTTGGTACTCAGAATTTCATTTTTCACGATAGCTTAAAGATTAAAATCTAATTTAATTTCAATATCATTGTGTGCCAGCTAAATATTATAAACGTAATTAATATCAAGGTTTAAAACTGCACTTAGTTTCAAGTTAAGCACTAAACTATCGATTGTTGATGTCGTGGTAGGTGCGTCTTTGTACGGAAATACTTTTATATTATTAGATACTTGAGCTTAAAGGTCAATTGCTAAAGGCTCCGCTCTTGACTCTTGTGTTTCAAGTTTAAGCTCGGAATTATATTCATAAATACAAGTACATTTTGTAAGTGAACTTGTGACAAAAGGAACTGGAAGTGTTCCTGCTTGAAAAGATTTAAGGGGAGATGAAATTTGAATGAAAAGGCGTATACAATGAACTTCGTATGGGATACAATGCAACCAACTCAAGGTGCTTGAAATTTTAGTAGTCAAATACATGTAATAACATCATTTTAAACTTAGTAGTTTTAAATCATTTAGTACTGAAGTAGTGTCCATCTTTGGTTCAAATTGAATAGCATAAAACCTTTTTACCACAGAATGAAGGGTAATGTTTTTCACGTGTATGTATGTAGATTTCTGTGTTCCCTGCTAAAGCCTGAACGGCTGGAAGGATTTTTTTGATAAGCTGTTTCTATATTCCCGTTTGTATTGTTTCAACAAAAACAATCGTAATAAAAGAAACAAAAAGCTGTCGGCAATAACTGCGGTCTGCCTATGAGGGTTCGTGTGCTTGATTTGCCCTGTTTTCCTCAAGTTCCCGGATCGCCATAGCAACTGGATAGATACATCGATAGTCTTGGGTTTACTAGGAAATTGCATGTCTGGATTGTAGCTATGTTCCTTTACGTTATTTAGGTAGGTAGGTAAATTCTGTTCAACTGTTAGTAGGAAAATTCATTAAAGACAGATTGCTTCTTTGGTCAAGATTTTTGTTTTGCATTGCAATGTTCTTATTTTCGTGTCGATGGTTCGACTTTATTATTAAAAAAAATGAGTACGGAATTTAATCCTGTGTCGGGGGGTGCACAAAGACACCCAGACTCAGAACAAGTACTTGTGGAACGCACTAATTCTTGTACTACGTGGGGATCGAACCTACGACACGTCGCATAATGGTAATTGGCGTAGTGAGTTATACCACTCAGTTATTCACACACAATCCATACATCGTTTCTTTGGTCGTCCTCTTCCCCTATATCCATCCACATTCATGTCCAGCAATGTGAAATATGGACACAAAAAAATATTTAAGAACGACAATAAACTTACCATAGTTACGTTTGTTGACGATTACTACGTGTTTGCCTTTGTCTTGATTCTAAATACAAAGTAATTTTCATTGTCCACATGGCCAACGATGACTAATAGAAAAACATCTGATCTTCAATGCTATAAGAATTTTAATCACGCAGTTTCTTGACCTACATAAGGTTTTAAATAATACCTTAATACTAAGAGTTCTGAATCCAGGAAACCAATAAAAATATATTACCCTTACTCTACTCCAGGCAACAGAAATTCTAAAACCCAATACTATAAGGATTGTAAATTTTGGTAATTTACCAACATCCCAACTAATTTTTGATCCACGAGAGTAAATGCCTCAAAACGTTCAATAATAATTATTTAGGTGTTACTATGCCGACTTAGACATTAAAAAAATAAAAAACACGATAACATAGACCAACAAACTAACTCTACCACCTCCTACCAAGTAAAAACAAAAGATAAATAACACGCTGAGGAATCTTAAGGACTTAATTATGACCAAGACGATAGGGCTGGAAGATTTTACGAAATCGAAAATAATGGAATCAAAGAGTCCAAGTTTACTAAAATCATTGAACAGCTTAAAGCCCTACAGAACCATACAACATAACATCTTGTACAACACGTCCTATTTCCAATATCTGATCCATTTACTCTCATAAATATTCAAGCAAACGGTGTCATACCGCGATCATTGAATTAAAACCTCTTTTCAAAACGCAAAGTGTCTGGTCATCAGAATAAAGCGATACTCCGTCACGTTCCATCTTGACCCAGTTTAGCAAAAATAAACGTAGTGAGAATTTAATTAAACTGTAAATAGCGTTCCTATTTTGTCTAGATAAATTGACGAAAATGTATTGAGGTTAAGCGGGTGTGCGTGCGGTTGGATTTTGGATGGGTGATCATATTTTTATAAGTTGTTTCGATAAATTATGGAATGGGGATTGTTGATTTCGATAATTCGAAATGGATCTGATTCTTTGGTTTGTTTTACGATTTACAGATTCGGGTTTTGTCATGCCGCTTGTCCAATTTTGGGCAACAAAATATAAAAAATAAGTTTGTAGTTAATTAACGAATAATTGGCCCGAAAACCTTTACCACTCGAACTATAAACCTTTAAATTCAACAAAATACGAAAGTTACGAAATTGGATCATTTGTAGATTTCATACAAAAAATATTTCACTCACAAATTATGACTTTGACATATCGCAGTATCGAAATGTCAAACGAAGTCAATGTCATTCAAAAAAGTTGTTGCTATGGCAAAGGAATTTCACTTGTCGCGTGGGTGCTACTTAAATACTCTTTTGACATTTTATAATCATTCAGAACATGAGAAATAAATAAATTGGATCCTGGAAGTAGAAATACGGAAGTTTTTAAATACCGCTGAGAAATAGTGACATTGACTTTTTAATAGGATATTTTAGACAATATTATATGCATGGGGTGTTTAAACTAATGTTATACGATATTTCTGCCTACTTAATTATTTAGATCTTATAAGTAAAATGGCTCACTTTTCTTTAAATTTTAACTGTTCATTTTATTAAAGTAAGAAATTAAATAAGCAAGCAATGCCTTTTTCCAAAATATCTGTATTCTTACAAAGCCATGCGCCGTTGAACACTAAAGTCATCACTTCTCAAATGTATTGAATTAACTGTTGAAAGTCATGTCAAAATATGTCACTGTTATACATTTGAGCGATTATTTCAGCGGTTTTTGTTTTATAATGTAACTTGTCTAAAAGTATGGAAGACTTACGTTGCTTCGCATACCAAGGGCCTTAGTCAATGTAATATATTATGATCATATGTTGTAACTATTAAACACAGAGTTATACGGCCGATACGAGGAAGACAATCCAATGTTATTATAACAAATTTATAGTATTTAAAGTTCATGTCATTTATTTACAATTTTACGTTGTCTGTGACATTTTGTTTCTTTTATTTTCGTGTCTGCATGGGTTTAACTAAAAAGTTAATTACCTTTATTTTCAGAAGTGAAATATTTTTCCTAAAATAAATGTAGCCTAAGTTACTTCTAACTACAGTCAGTACCTAACGTTTTAAAAGTGCCTGAGAAGTACAAACCTTTTGATTTTCTTTTTAAATATGTAAGAAAGCTTATAGCATTTCACCATACGTACTTAACTTGTACTCAAAAGGCCTATGTTTATTTATTGGTAATCTTGATAACTCTATCGACGGAAATCAAGTTAGTTCATGATTTCACAATAAAAGAAATAAAATTGATCTAATCAATTAACTTTATCATTGATAAAATGTTGTATGCCTCGTTTACTACGAGACAGTAACTTGCTCAAGTTATTCCAGTTAGCGATTTTGTTTTAAGTAAACTTTTAACCTAAAATACAATAACTTGACGTTTGTTTGACGCCTAAAATCTTTAAAATAGGTGATCAATAGGTGAGCAAATCAAGCTATAAGACCAGAATATCATACACACCTAAAAAAATTCCCACACCAAAATATCATACTTGCCTAAATAATCTCCCACTGTCTCAACACTCTCTTAATATCTCCAAAAACCAAAACGTCAATCAATTGTAATCCGTCACTAAGTCTAATGCTATCTCTTTCATTATCAAGTAAAATGACAACAAATAAACATTAAAAAACACTTCAAACAGTCGTTTACGACTACAACTCTTACTTAGGCTAACAAAAAACGTACTACCGAAAACTTTATTGCCAGTTTAGTAACTCGCCTTTCGCAAGTAAACGCACCATACAATACCAATTTATCGATAGATAACCTGATTTCGTTGTGATAACAATGTTTACATATATTATCGATATGTGAAAGCAATTTTAAGCACTTGACCGCGATCTAGATATTATCTAGGTGACCTAATATTTAAAATTATCTTTGTGAACATGCCTAAATGGTATTACGTTTTAGGATTTTACCTTGTGTGTAAGCTTTATTGGGTTATTTGAATACGTTTTTTTATTGTTATTTAATCCTGAAAATGATAATATATCATCATAACTGCCCTTATGCCAATTATTATTTGAGGTCGAAGCAGCATGGCTGCTCCCACACGTTTCTATCTCTCATTGTTTATCAGTATAATAATATGATAATATACTGGTATCAAAATAAAAGTGTTTAACATAAAAATAAAATTGAACTTCCACGAAGTTTCACAATGAATATACAGGTAACTCACTATTTCCTTATTATATCCTCTAAAAAAAGGGATTTCAAAACAACGTCCTGAATAATTGATCTCGTAATCATATGAATCATAATACCAAATCAATCTGCTGTCCACCTCACGATAATAATTACACTAAAACTATGCAACCTTTTTGCTAATTTCCTTATATCCCTGAATTAAAATTTACATAAAACCACTCCTATTTTTTACAAGAAGTTTCATATATTTATATTCATGAAGACAATAATTACAAACAAAACAACGGGATATTCGCATTTACTTAAACGCTCAACAATTTTTACAATTTCGCAATTCCCTGTTTCGGTCATTATCTAAGTACCATTGAATAGTAAAAACATTAACTCTTAAGTCCTTTTTAACGGTTTAGCCAATCAATTCATAAGACAGACTAATTAGTTAGCCGCGTAAATTACTGAAGCCGTTGAGAAACGCTATAGACTGCCTACAGCGTCAAGCTATACGTTGCGTCACGATATTTACTGTATGAATGTACTGAGAGTACAGATAATACAGTAAACCTTCAAGTAATATTACTACAGTTAAAGGACAGTGACAGCATAACATGGCATAGAGCAGCGTCCCTCTTTCACAACTGCAATAATAATACAATACGAGTATATAATATTGCACGACCTTCACACAACGCCATCTAGTCTGAAACTAAACAGAGCTTGTGTTATGAGTACAAGACAACTGATAAACATACTTATATTTTTAAATACATACATACTATGTACAAATTACACCCAGATACAGAACAAATAATCACGCTCACATAAACATTTGTCCTGGTTGGGAATCGAACTCACGACCTTTGGTATAGCAGTTAAGGCCACTAACCACTAGACCAACAGGTCAGTCAAGTCCCTAGTACATTTCTATAGTAAGCGTCGTGACGCGGCCTACAGCTTGATGCTGTATGTAACCTACGTAGTTTATACAGGGTGACTTCGAAGTCGTGGGCAATATTTTAAACTAAGACACTATTAATGACACTAATTGCGTTAGGGCTACATTTATGCAAAAAAAAATTACCTAGTTATTAAAAATGTAATGTACACTTAAATAATAAGTAACATACTACGGTAATAAATTACTATTGAACTAAAAAAAAATCAAAACTAATCAGATAATGCCAATGATCTAAAGTATCAATATATTTAAACGCGGCCGTCGCATCATCCACGGCCGCGCGGAACTTAGAAAAGGTAATAACCTACATTATTATTATTTTTTTAGGTAAAAATAGCCCTAACGCAATTAGTATCATTAATAGTGTCTTAGTTTAAAATATTACCCACGACTTCGAAGTCACCCTGTAGAAGACTTTAAACATTAAAGAGGTCTTAAACATCAGCAATTAATCACTAGCCAGCAATTCTGTACATTCACCGGTAATACGCGGTAAATCTGTGTAATGTTTACGATGAATAGAGAAATTCTTCGCCAAGAATTTTTGTTGCTTCTATTGATGTATTTCTTTACGTATTTACGAATGAGAATTTTCTTTATGTTGGAGCTGGAACAAAAAAGAATAGATCACAAAATTATTTTAATTAATGAAACTTTTATTTGTAAGCATAAATTTATTTTATAGTAATCTAAAAGGAATAACGACGACGACTATTTAGATGTACTACACAATTAAACTAAATAAGAAAATTGAACTAAATATGTATATTGCAGCTGTGATAGCCTATAGTGGTAAGATATTATAGTGGTAAGACCATGGGACTGCCAAGTCAAATAAAATTTGAATGTGGAATTATGTTCTTTAAAATTTTAACTTTCAACTATACCAAATTCAGCCAGATACAAATTAATAGCCAAAAAAAAATTATTACAAGTTCATACATATTATAATGCGAAAAAACTTTTTCCCCGACCTAATATAAAACTTCAATAGATCAACGACCTCACATTGTACTAAAATGACTAACAACATCATATTTGTAAAACATCCTCAATCAAAGTTTCATAATATCTATACACCGTGACTTTTAGGTCGTTTTAAAAAAGCAGCCCAGTTCATGTATCCAATGACTAGTAAACGATTATAATAAAAAAAATACCTATGTTTTTTTAAGATTTGAATGAATAAAAATATTATTCATTATTATGACACAAGGCAGTCTTACGAACACTCTGCGATTGGCTTGCGATATTTTGTCTCGTTAAAAATGGAGATGGAGAGATCTGCTCGACTCGTTCGCTGGGTAGGTGGTATCTTCAACAGTTTGATACGTAAACATATTTAACAGGATGGTTCATATTTCCAATGTATTATTTATTTTTTTCATGCATATTATTTTAATTAATGATAAAAAAATTATATTCGCGCCTAGAGGTATTTTATGACGGATACATTGTGTGGACGACTTTTTTAAAACGACCTAAAAATCACGGTGTATAAGGGCAAAATGTAACGTCAGGAAAAAAAATGATTACCTCTATCGCATATTGAATACACCAGAACTCAATTAAATTCAACAGGTATTTAAATAGTTGCGAATAGGAAACCACATCCTTATCACAAACGATTTTTTTTGTTTTTATACAAGGGAATAAAAAACTCCTTTAATAAAAAACACTGATAACACTCGTGAAAATGAAACCGTTATTTTTTTAATTGAGGCGTTCTTCCAAGAAAAAAATATCATTTTTAGGTATAACATATTTGACTGCACTGATAGCCGAATTATATCGCCGGTAGCTATTAAGAATGTAGGATGTGCAAAATGGTGATTTTACAGGACGAGCAATCTAAGATTGATTCTAACATTTTTGTTCATAAAATCGTTTCTTTTTCACATAGAGAAATTAAATTTGGCAAAAGTGAATATTATTAAAATATGAAACAAATAGTAATGAAATAATCCAATAATATCAAAATATGTAGGAAAAAAGTCACATGCAACATTGTTAATCGAAAACAAAAAAGAGAAATAGTAGGAAGTGCTACTATCGACTATATTAATCGGGGAGAATTTTAGCTTTTCAGTTGGTTGTGGCACTCACTACGTTTTTCATTGGACTTGACTTAGTCGTCTTATGTAGGTTGTTACCTCACCTCGAGTAAAATGAATAAAAAATAAGACGAAAGTTACTATAAAATGCAGATTTATTGCTTCAAAATTACTGCTCTCCTTATAATAATTATAGAAATGCAAGTACCTATAGCTAGTAGGTAGTTATGCATCATATTGCGTAATTAAAGACTAATTCTATAGGAACATTGTAAAGATATGTTTAACACATTGACTGCCGAGCAACAAAATATGTATTGTTTGTCGGTCACCTTATTTCCTTAGTTACCTTAGGTCGGATTAATAATTAGATAACTACCTAATTATAAATAGAAAAAAAATTAATATGGTAACTCTCTCTCTCACTCTCACTCTCTTAAAGTAAATTGTACTTTTCTTATCTTAATTTTAAGTCTTATGAAATTTCAGTAGAAAGCGTGATATTTTTGAGGAATAATACCACTATTGCAATTAATATATCATTTAAATCTTTATATTTATCGAAAGGAATTAGAAGAGGTCCATCGTAGGCTTTCTTTATATCAAATCTCTTTGTAATCTTTGAACATTTCGCCTGCCACTTCACAAAACAATAATAGTTCTCTCTTTCTCCTCCAAATCATATTTATATTCAATTTTATCGCTCTGTTTATGATCTATTATCAACTCTTACCTGCTTCCAACGCACTTTTGCATTACTCACATCTTTCATCCAATTTTTGCCGGATTGTACTGCCTTAAAATCAAATATGTCATGAGTTAGTTTAAGCTTTTGTAGTGTACTTATCACCATCAAACCAATCTTGATAGAAGCCGAACATTTTGGAAACTTGTCAATGTCTTCCAGATACAGTTTCTTAGAATCCTGCCTTCAGTAATGTGACTCAACTTAACTAAGGGAATACACTTGACGTGATCACATACACTTCTAATCATCTCATCATTCATCACTATTTTTTATGTTCATAGCAGCCACGATTTTCTTTTTCAATCTTAACTTCATCATTTTTTTTCCCAGCAGTAGTAACTAATCTTTCAGTAGTGTCAATAGTATAGAGAACAAGGTCTTACAAACTTTTTTATCTGGTAAATAATACACGAATATATTTTGGCGACTATGTTTCATTACTTCCGTAGTTTGACGGCGTTTGGGAATTTTCTTTGTATATTTTAGTACGAAATCCCACTGACGACTGCGATCTCCAAGAGCCCAAAATTTTTCAAAAAGATTTGTTTGTTCTTCTACAAAAGTTAATTCTCTGCATACTTATTGACAAACCTTTGACCAGTATTTTTTAAAGTTTTTCTGCGAACTACTATCCAATTTTCTCTGTGAACTAGACGCTTTTTACCTTTATTAGTTTTAAATGTTTTCTTACGCTGAGCACTCGGAGTAAGGGGGCTTAAAATGGATGCAGTTGACGGTGTTGGGCAATCGGTGTCAAAGTCGTCATTATTAGGGTTACATTGAGGGAAAATTCATTATGGCACCTATCAGGCTCATTAATTGGAGACACAATGGACAGAATTTTGACAAGTTGAAATACCAACGTTACTAGTACCTAGCTAAGGACTTTTTGACGTACCTAGGTAAATTCATTAATGCCATCCGACACAAAAGTAACCCCTACTTCAAAAGACGACAGCAAACTGGAAAGAATCTCGAAAGTGCCCGTTAGAATAAGACATTTCATTCATTAATTCAAGAATTCATTCTTTTCAAAATCTTCCGGTAAAGGCAATTCCCTGAAAAAAAAACTAAATTATTTAGTATTCAATTTGCCCTACCTACCTAATCAAAGCTGTTTTAAACTTAATTTATCAATTACATTTACATTTCCCGGCACAAGGCAACACACACACTGTTAGTAATAATAAAGCATTTCCATTTTTTGAGCAAATAATGCAGAAGTAGCAAATCAAAACACAAAAATAAATATGAAAACCATTTAACAATGTTGCATATGACACTTACTACATACCTGTATAAAGTTAAAATCAATTAAGAATGACGCATGTGGAAGATACTACAGTTGAAAAAAAAATTACACAAGTAAGAATGTTGTAAGTGACACTTGCTACACCCAGGGTTTGGAAAAGTCCAAACAATATTGTCGGATGTGGTAGTTACTACAGAAGCAATGTAACCATGTCCCTTTAACAGTGTAGTAAGTGTCCCTACTGACTTTGTTAATCGGCATCTACGAATAAAACTTTAATAACAGTTAAATTAGACAAATCACTTGAAAATAATGATAAATATCATATTAATAAAATCACAGCAGGTATTTATTGACTCCTAAACTTAACAAACTTAAATTGGAACTTATCATTGTTGTTAATAACAACGTCAGTGATTGTTTCAACTCCTTAATTTTTTTCCGTAGATGGTGATAAGTCCGGTTCGGGATTCAAAATGATAATAATGAATAAAATTAATATCTTTTTAATCCTACTACTTGCCATTTTAATAATTAAATTGAATAGTTCTGAAGCGACGCGCGCACGCGTCTTGCCCTGTAACAACGTCGCTACTGGTAGATCCGCGCAGCAGGTCCGATCTCCTTTCCCGCTAATATTGTCGCTATGCATGTTACAACATTTTTAATCGGACTGTCTTGTAGTTCCTGCGTTGTTAACTTAAAAATCTCCGTAAATAACCAAGAAAAAAATGTATTTTTTATATGGTTATAAAGATCTTGACAAATTAAATTAATTTATGCCAAAAACTCAAAATACCCAAAATTACACATCCAACGTTGTTAATAGCTACCAGCGATATAGATCACCAAGCTAATCATCACCGTATGTGACGTGTCGCGGGTTCAATCCTCGTGTAGAACAAGAATTTGTGCGACCCACAGAGGCATTTTGAATCTGGATGCCGCCCCCTCCGCGATTCAAACTCGCTTTTTTGTTTAACCGAAACGAAATTTAAGTTACTCGGCTATTTGTGCATTCTATGTCCTTTCCATATAATATCAACTTTTCTATCCTAATTCAATTTACTTAATATTGTCTAGGCATGGTTATTTTCATTAGCTGCATCTACCGACAGTACATCAAAGTATTCAATCAAAGATTCCGAGACAATCTTTCCTTGTTCAGCTGCCAGATCATTTATTTAGTGCAATCTAATACTGATATCACGTCTCGGTGATGTAACTGTGATGCAATGTGGTAATAGGCAAGTAATACAGAAGAATTAGATGGTATTATCTTTGAAATTGTAGTAGGCTTGAAATTGTTTTCTCATGTGGTGTGCCATAAAGCATTAATTTATCTATCTACAGATCAATTGATGGTATTTACTCGCATTTTATATGAATACATGTCATAGTTTCATGTTGGGGTTCTGTGAAAATTTTAGATTACCCTTATAATTATTACCTTGCATGAATAAAAAAAATACTAAATTGATTTCTTTTATTTTATGGTATAGCTAAAATACATGCTTTAAAAAAGACGTTTTCTCTCTTTCATTTACAAACTTACCTACACAGACTTTCCAAATAAAATACACAAATTACATAAAAAATCCGCATAACTGTCAGCTGGGGGACAAATCAGTAAACAACATTTATTATTTTAATAACATTAAATCAATCCAAAAAAAATAATTGATCATAATTACCTAGTAAATAGCCTGTGGACATCCAAATTATTATTTGAAGAATTTATCAAATGTTTGTATACATTAAAAAATAAAATAACCTTTGTCATTTTCAAATGACACTTCTGACTAACCTTTCCATTGTCAAAGCATTTCAATGTGGGCGATGCAGTGTTGTTTGTTTATAAAAGAATGCAATGGATACTCCTCAGTTATGTAATAGGCATACATTGTTGATGTTCATACAATGGATGATAGGAAACAATGATCTAAGTCAACTTGTAAATACTTAATTAATTAGTCACACTAATTCTGTTACAACAAAGAAAGAGTTCGATTAAGATTTGAGGAGGAGATTAAGATTTCGTACTCCACGAGGACTGGTTCGAAACGGCGCAAGATAGAGAATCGTAGGACTTGGGGGAGGCATTTGTCCAGCAGTGGGACACTACAAGCTAGGAAAAAAAAAGATTTGAGAATTGGTTTGACTACTATTTTGCGATTCTGTAATATACTCGTCCTACTGTTGGGCACATGCCTCTTCCCATATAGGAAAGGTTTAAGCATTGATCACCACGCTAGCTTACTGCGGATTGGCGATTTCAGATTCCAATATTTGGAATCCAGGTCTCCTCACGATGTTTTACTTCACAGCTAGTAAGTAGTGTCTTAAAATAATTAAAAAAGTACATAATACTTTTAAAAAGTCACATTGGTAATTGCCTGCGCTAGGGATCGAACTTGCACCTCGTGCACACAAAACCATACATAGAACCACAAGGCTACGACGACACTAGTGGCAGTCATTAATGTTTTAGTATACTTGTATTCGTAATTAACATAAAATTACTGACAAATATAGAAAGACTAAGAGCGAAACCTTAGAAGTTTACATAATTACTTTAGCAGGTAGTCAGGCGTGATTAAAAGGAAATAGTATTAATTTTGTTATCTAATTAAGAAATTATAACATTTTCAGGCTTCGTAAAACTGATTACTGCGGTAAGGTTTCTTTGTATTTTACCTCATTAACAAAGTTTTATGATTTATTCTTAATACGGACTTAATCTTCTTTGTCTAATAATTTAATATGTTATTGAATTATTGGACAAAGCAGCTTATATCTACATGCTTATCCAGAGCATCTGAAAAGTCTTCTTTTTCTTTTCTTATCCATTGTTTCCTTTTGATCTTTAACCTAAGAGCCTGTCCACATGAAGCGTTTTATGCGCGAGTGGACTCGCGCGTAAAACGCTTCGTCTGGACAGGCTCTAAGATATAACCAAAACCATGCTCTATATTATATACTTTCAACATTATTCTTTAACTCTACATTTTCCGAGATTCAGAAATCGACAAATTTCCTTTTTTTTTTGTCGTCTCTTCCAACACTTTAAATTGCATTTCAACTCTCCTCACCCTTTACGTAAATAATTGAGCATCATCTCAAATTTCCCTTATCACCCTTTACCTAAACTATTGCTCCAAACAAGTCCATTGCTCAAACTGAGCTAACCCAGCTACCAACTCTAGCTTTCTCTATTACGTCCACAAAAATAACAAGCATAGTACCGATGACATTTAAGATAAGAAGTCAATTCATACCTCGGATTATCTCGTTATTGTAAATCTACTACAATCATAAATCAACAAAGGTTTTGTTAACCTTTCTGTGCTTGTGTTTCAGTATGAGAGGTTGTATGATGTATTATCATGATCAATATGGCCATGTAGAGATGTATTGCTATGCTGATTTGATCAGATCATCGGCAAAAGGCTTGTGGTAACCATTTTAGAGTGTTATTTGTTTGAAAATGACTAAATGTGGAGAAATTTTGTACTATATTTGTTTAAAAAACTACTGAAGGTAGAGATGCGTTAGAAAAAGAGACACTTTTTCCCAGTAGTGGTATTTTATAAGTGTAATATACAGCACAAAAACTTTATCTCCTCATCATGAAATAAACCAATTTAATTAAAATTTTAGTCTTTGCAAAGAACCGACGATATTCTTTTCTATCTTTAAAAAGTTCAAAAGCATCTTCAAGCGCTTCGGTGGTACTTATCTTAAATCATACAAAAAAAATCTCTTTCAATAATCTGCCTAAAGGATCACCTACAAAAGAAACCTTAAGTATTACAAATGGGTAATAATCGTATTTTTTACACACCACCTTTGTATCGTGCTGTAAGATAATTTGGCATGGCACGAAACACGCTTCAGATTTTAATCATCGATATGGAAATCTTTTTGCTGTTTTTTATCATAGCATCGTATGAGCTATCGAAGGCCAAGCTATATCATTGAACTTAATTATTCATCTGCAAAGCGTTTCTAGCGTGCTTGAGTGGATGTATCGGTGGAAAATAATTTGTAGCACGCTTGTGTTATTAGATTACACGTATCCGCAGATTTGGTAGTCAATGGCTTCTTATTGAATATCTATGATGTGCATTTTTGGGCAATTGGATAGAAGATAAAGCATCCGCATCAACACTTCTGTTGCTAGGTACATTAGTATCAGTAGCAGTCTTACTATCACATGTTGTGTGGCCAGAAACGAAGTGTGGAAGGTATCTCTACATAGGTAAAATAGAACACGTCAATCTGGTAACAATGGAAGCCAGGCCCAACCGACTAGTTTTAGACCCAACCGGAGTCCTTCATTAGTCTTATTCCTTCGAGTCTAACCCATAACATTTTGTGCGTTACATCATTGCTTTTGATCATGTCTGCGTAATTTGCCGACTTCTAAATGCTTTAGAACATTTTTTTTGTAAAACCCATCTTAGGTTGAGCACGAACTCCTCAATCCTCATACCTATTCCACCACTTCAACAGTCATCAACAAGTTTTTACTTAAAGTATATTTCTCATTATTAAACAATGGCTAAGGCCAAACGAGGCCGTTCCTGAGATCATCCATCACACATATTTCGATACATCAATCAATTGACTGCTAAATCTGAGATACAATTGAAACGCCCACTACTTTGGACTATTGTTTATTTTTGTTATTAAAAATGCTATTAATATTGTTCGATTGATATTGAATGATTGCATTTAGGAGATTGTAATGGTGAAAGGTTTTGGTGATAGACCGATCTGAGTTTGGTTTTTGCATTAGCATTAAAAGTAATTATAGGATAGAAACTATGTTTTTTTTTTCAAAGTTTAGAAGAGCATATAATTATTTTATATTTAAATTATAGGGAAGTTCTTCAATATAACTGAAGAACTATTACGTCAATTTATCATTGGATATTGCAGTTTAAAAATAAAAGAAAATTTTTGTGTGATGATTTGCGGAAGATGGCTGGTAGAAGCTGGATGCGAGTGACTAAAAACAGGTCTCAGTGGCGAGCGCTTGGGCAGGCCTATGATGACGTACAATATTTAATAGCAGATTCTCGTATTCCCTTCCTTTATTTTCTGACTACGAAAAAAGTACTTATTATAATTTAAAATCATGTAAACTGATATTATTCACTCCCAAATCGACATTACCGATAATAGATTTTCATATGTGAACCTTAAAGTTTATGCTCTGAAGTATCCTGGTCACCTCCTTGTCAATGTCAGGCTGACATAGCCTCACGTGCGACCATGTACTAGACTAAGTTACTTAAAGGACAGTTCTATTTAAATCAGCTTACCTTATGTTTGTGACTACATTGGAAGCAAATAAATGTTTGTTGATACTGCTCAAGTATTCGTTTGGCGAGTGTCCTGTGTTGATTTGTCTAGGTGAGGCCTAGGTTAGTTTTGAATGTTGTAGTGTCCGATATATTGCTAGATACAAATATGTGTATTAAGAGAGATAGATTCGCCATTGTTCCATCTTATTCTTATTGATCGATTTTATAAAATTTGATTATGGTGGCAAGTTTTGATAGATGTTGATGGATGGAGAGGAAGAGGAAGGCCAAAAAAAAGGATTGATTGTACAAGAAATGATATAATTGAAAAAGAGCAAATAATACTGTGACGTCTGATAGGGTAGAATGGAAGGAAAAAACGTGTTGCGCCGACCGCCGACCTATGTTCTAAATACTCCAATTTTCCTTTGATATGAAATTAATACCAGCAACAGAACTACCAACTAAATCTCTTAATTACAGTAATATAACAAAACCGTTTAATCACAAAACAATAGAAGCTATCCCCATTTTGAGCTGTCAATCAAAGTAAGAAAAGAATTAAAGGGCCATAAAGACACACAGACAGACACACAAAAAGGTTTTAAGATAAATTAAGAGTGATATTCATAACAAGAGGGCAGACGGAGATTGAAATTATGAAAATCATCTCTATTGTTTAAGAAATAAGGTTGAGTTTGCCTATGAAGGTGTCAAGATGTTCATTAAGTATTTTTTAAGTGAAAGTTTTGTTCTATTTTCCATTTCTATAATGGTGGAAGGCTGTTCTCATTGTCGCGGGTAAGCAGTGACCGTGATTCCGGTTGGGACGATGTTTACGCTTTTTCTTGGTAAAGAAAAATTGTTCTAGTGACCATTTCTTTTGAGTTTCCTTTGATGAATTGTGTCAATTTGTTACGTAGCTAGATGAATAACATTTTGTTAGGGGAAAGTTACGTGGAAAATTAAGGTACGAAAAACAAGCCAGACATTTTTGATTTTTAGACTGATCAAAAAAATAAAAAAATAAAGACATAACAAATTTGTATGATGTACTTACCGAAACTGCACATTTAAGCACCAATCTATTCATTCAAGGTAAAGGATTTAAATTTGCAAAATAAATTCCCAAACCACTCAATCTGTCTACAAGCAAGTCTACACAAAATGACCTGTCAAATTTCCCATCAAAAACCCATTAAACCCATACATAAACCTCCCACTAACCGTGAAAATAACTACCGTATGCATAATACAAAACACATCTTTTTATTTAAGTAAGTAATTACGTTAATAGTCCTTCCGTAATTTGATTGTTGGATCGTGATCAATGTAGGAAAGATGTATCTGTAAGGTACAAACAACTTAAACTTCGGCCTTCGTCTATAATAGTTATAAAGTAGAAAAAAAATACCAATTTATGATTGTTTTATTGACTGGTGATTCAGCTACTTGGTTTTTACTTTGGTATGATGTAAGCGTGAAGACAGTGGCATTTGTATTATTTGTTATTGTAATGTAACAATAGTTGTTTATAGATGGATATTGTTTCAAAAAATATAGTCAAAGAATGAGAGTTCACTCATTAATGTTAAGTGATTGCAATGTCCACGACGGTGTTGCTATCTTGACAAAAAGTAGTCTGTTCTTTGAGTTAGTTCAATCGACGTTAATAATTGTAATAATGTATCATATCTAGAGAACAAGAAAAATATAAATCAATTTGACGTTTTTCGGCTTATGAAAACAAAAATTTATGCTATGTACCAAATACTTCAATTTTCCCTTGATATGAAAGGTTTAGCCCATAGCTAGTTAACCAAAAGCGATTCAGAAGTTAAGCTGAGAAAGCATTTTACAATTCACATTCAACAAATAAATGTATTGTGGGATCGGATCACCGCTCCTTCCAGAATTTAGCTAAATCTAGTGACACTGAAAACTAGCCCTTACCTTCCTTGCACTAAAGCTCTACGGAATATCCAAAATCAAAAATTACTTAATCATATTTAACATCCAAAACGATGATCATTGCTTTTTTCACACCAATAGTCATTATAATGATTATTGAGTGTTTTTTTGCTTGGCCAGAGTTTCCGTGATGGGAACCTTACTGATTGCATGATTTTTACTGATGCGGCTGTGATGACGTCATACGATGATGATGTGATATGCGGAAGTATGTGTTAATTAGGTCATAGGTCTACTATGTTTGTATAATGCAGGTGAAGTAGGAAGTATGTGGGTTCCGGGGGTCGAGGTGTTAGGTAAAGCGAATAAAAAGACCTTTTATGGCATGAGCTGAGCTACGCATCTGTCTTACTCAGGATAAAGAAAGTCCGCAAGCAATGAGAAACAGTATAGGGCACAGGGCTATTAAGTATCAGATGAAGATAAGTATGAGGAAAATGTTATTTTTTTTACTATGGCACGACGTTCTGCCGGGGGTGCGATGAATGCGACAGCGAATTCCGTACCCCTGGCCATAGGCCATAGAAAAAAAATAATAAGTACTTAAATGTAACTATCAAGTTAATTGTTTGCACAGCAGCAAAGCACATTCCAAATAGTTATAATGTGCATATTTTCGTTCAAAATAATTAATAATATTGCTAACGAGCCTGGCCAAAAGTATCGAATCCTAATCCCTAAATTTGATGCTCATTCGTTTCTATAGATCCCACTACAAAATCTCGTCACTTAATTTTCAAATACAAGTCAACCTCCTTCACAATACAGAATTTGCTTTACATCAAATTGGCAAACAGCTTTAACCAGACCCCGCTCCGCCATTAGCACCATACATTTCACCCACAGCTGATCTACTAAAACTGGTACCACAAGTTCTGGTACTACCACATCTCACCACTCCACCAAGGTCTCAATCATCACGCCACACAATAGGTCACGCTGTCATCTGTCACCCCAGATAATAACCAGATACGACCGGTTTTATTAAAACAATAGACTGCCATCAAGATTATGATAATATGAAAGATGATCGGAACTCGTTTCTAAGTAGCTTGTGATGAAATTATTGAAGATTTAATCGCCTTATTGGTGGTGTGGGCTAATTGTTTTTGAAAGTAGATGACCACCAAGTATTTTGCTATTCGTCTATCCAATTTCCACATTATATCATGTCGCATTTGAGGACTCATTTACTTTGATTTGACTTCGAGTGCATGGATAGTCGAGTGGTCTTAGTAGGTAACCTAGCCAATCACCAAAGCGCGACGTGTTGCGAGCTCGATCCCCGCGTAGGTCAACAATTTGTGCGACCTATAGATGCTTGTTCTAAGTCTAAAAAAAGTTGATGTCGTATACTTATGTGGATTTTGTATATTTTATCGAACCTTATTTCAATCGAAGCCATAAAACTATGATTCTATTTTCGGCCAGACATTAGTATTTATACAGAGTCAATAAGGTGTCAAAAGTGATCTAACCGCTTTGAAGTCTAACCGAAGTAAATAGACAAAAAATTTAAATAATCAGCAAATATTATATTTGTCTTACAATCGACTCTCAAAAAACCTTAAACATTGAAATCAGTCGCATATCTGACATGAACTACCGGGTAACTAATGTGAAAGCCTTATATGGACACGCGTGGGCAAACTGGTCGGGCATAATTATTGTTATTGTAGGTACTATGTGACTGAATTGTGTTTATGATTGAACTTGTGTTCATGGACAGGGTAGACAGTGGTGTAGTGTGCGTGATGATTTGCTATACATTGCCATGCACCGACCAAATGCGGGAGACGTTGCATGGCGGTTCAGGTGAAGTCAGTAAGAGTCTGACACTACCCGCTTCCTCCCCCGAGGAGGTTCGTATCCATAAAGTTTTGACCACCTAAAAGAATAAAAAATAAAAGCAGTAGTGTAATGCTTTAAAAAAAATCATCTTCTCCTGATCAGCCAAGCAATGATGGAGACTGTCACCTGCTCATAGTCGTATTTAAATGGAGAATGAGAAAAGTAGTCAATCCATGTAACGTATTGCTACACAGTGTTAGACTGATGATATGGGCCATTGAAATTCTAACCACCATGGCATTGAGTGACAAAGCTCAACGGAACTTGAAATACTCTCATAGCCTGGATAGACAATGGATATAACTTACCAAGGGCCTAAAAAAATCTGCTTTGGAATTTAGTAAATCTGGACCCTGGATTACTAATTAAATAAAAAGATTGGAAAGTAAAAGTACGAGTACTATTTAAAAATGTAAACAAACTTTCCCATATTATAATTCTAACCCATACTTGCCTAATAAGGAGTACTATAAAGTCGAGTCTACACTGCTCTAAATATCTACAATGTCACTAGGTTACGATACGCCTACAACTAATATGTATGTAAGTGGGTTTTTTGGACAATGGGATTATGTAGAACCAGCCTTATGAATCGAGAAGATTCGATTGTCAAAGTAAGTACTTGCGCTTTCATTATGTGAGCTAAATTCTATTGGTGGATTTGTAGTGGCTTAGATGTCGATAATAAAGTTGAGTATGGTGCAACGATTCATGTCATATCTGTTTGACGGGTCTGTTGGTCTAATGGTTAGTGGCCCTGACTGCTATACCGGAGATTGTAGGTTCTATCCCTACCCAGGACAAATGTTTGTGTGATGAGCAGGATCATTTGTTATGTGTCTGGGTGTAATTTATCAGTGAGTAATCTTTATGTAAAGTCTTCTTTTCATTAGCTTAACTTCAACCTAACAGGTTCAATTTATTAGCCTAATAGGTTCAGCCAACATATTTGCGTCTAAAAGGTTTCCATTTGAACCCACACTAAAATCAACGTAACTTTATAAATAAGTGCTAATCCATGAAAACTTTAACATTATCCTCAGACATAAAAATAAAAGGAAAACAAATTCCAAAGCTATTTACTATTACATAAGATTAACTTTTGCTTACGCATAAGTGAGTGCATTAGTGAGTCGACCTCACGACCTATCGACCATCAGTCCGCCTTAGTCATTAAACCCAGGGTCAAATTACTTCAAATCAGACAAATTTCGATAATTAGTATTACCAGTAAAGTTTATGGAAAGAGGTGGTTTAGTGTCGCGGTGGCCTTGTGGTTAGGTATATGTATGGATTTGTGATATGCAAGGTGTAGGTTCGATCCCCAGTGTAAGATGTGTAAAAATGATAGAATTATATTCATTTCGTTCATTCCGTTAATTTCGTTAAAAAAATTCAGACCCTTTCTAGCCTTTTCAGAAGACACAATAATAAAATTAGTACATACATACTGTATTAGTACATACAATATAGGCTGGGAATGTAACCAAAAGTTTTTTTTTTATTTGGCCCGCAATAAAAAATATAGGAAACCTATGTATTTCAAAGGCAAAATTTCTGGTATTCAAAATCTAGCTGGTTATAACCACGACCAACTTAATAACATGCACACTTTTTATCCCAACCACATCCAAAATCCAATTTACACACCCTCATTCAAGAATCAAAAAATAAAATTAGACAAAGCTGGAATCTAACTCATCTAACTATAGTAATAAAATGGCCTCATCTATTATAATCTGAGCAAATAAAAGAGATAGTAATGCGGTAATTACATGTCTTTGCCTTCGCCAGCACACGACTCGGCTCGATTAGTAAATTAATGGTGCATTTGAGTATGAATCTGACAAGGTTTGTGTTAGAAATGTTTACGAATTTGGTGGGTCTCCAGTGTCTGTTACGTCCTTGGAAAATCAACGTATTTACGAATCTGTTATTTGTAAATACATTAATTTTCCAAGCAAATGACAGATTCTTTTATTATACTACTTAGTTAGAACTGATATGATGGTGGTTACATTGTAGACCAGGTTTGCTGCTAAAACTGTAGTTATCAAAGAGTACAGTTAGTATAAAGATAAATTAATTACCTGCCTATAATAATGGTTAAACTAATTTTAGCCATTATAACGTCAATGTTACGATACAAATTAAATTAGACCAACGCCCACAACACGTTTGAACCCACCAAAATTTTCAAGTATTATCAGAAATTGTTATTTTAATAAAATTAGAAAAAAAATCAAAAAGTATAAAAAAAACAAAGCGACAAAAATCTGCCTCAAACTTATTCCATTCTTCGTCTTATTCATATTCAAAGATTTGGACCAACGTTAATCATAATAAGAGACCCTATTGACCTTAGGGCTATTGCCATTGTGGCCTTAATAGGAGATTATGATTGTAATTTGAGGTCAGAATTTTGAACTGGACCCCTTTCTAACTTAGTCCGAGATTTTGATTTTGAATCGTTTATATGATTTTGTTAGGCTAAAGATATATTTATAATGAAGGAAATAGTTTTATGACAATTTTCTGAGTTCAAATAATAATTACGATAAGGGCAGGAGAATGATGAGCCTTTTTTTTAGCACACTTTGCATTTGTTTTTGGTTTTGTTGGCAATTTTCCATCAAAATCCTTTAAGTCATGATATCCCACAGTTTAGTAATTTAAAGTTTATATTTTGATATAATAATGTTAGTCTGGACGTTTTTATATTGTTCTACTATGTTCATAATTTATTCAAAATAATTTTGACTTCAGCATACGAAATTAATTCTAAACTTCATTGCTACCAGACGTCATAAAATAACATTCAATTATTGAAAATAAACTACCGATAATTTATATCAATAAAATTACAATATAGCTAAAAAGTCGTGATATCGTCGTGATTAAAGCAAGACTTATTCCATCGTGTAAGCGAGATGCAACTACATTCATATAACGCCATCTCTTTTCCACACTAACCGTCTACAATTTTCCAACATCACCTCTTAAACCTCTTAAGGTGCTGGACATGAATGTGGATGGATATAGAGGAAGAAGACGACCAAAGAAACGATGGATGGATTGTGTGAAAGATGATATGAATGCAAAGGGTGTTGCTTGCGAGATGACGTGTGGAAGAAGAAGACATGCTGCGCCGACCCCGAGTAAATTGGGATAAGGGCAGGGGAATGATGATGACCTCCTAATTTTCTTAAAGCAATATTCATTCCATCGTGTAAGCGAGATGCAACTACATCCGTATAGCGTTATCTCTCTTCCACACTAACCGTCCTTTTACACTTCACGCTACTGACGTAGGTATTCGCAAAATTTATTCACCTATTATGCAATAATTATAAATTCGTTCCTAAAATTAACACGTTTTGAATATCTCACATATTTTTATGTTTTGTTAAAATAGAAGGATGTTTTGTTAATGGATTATTAATGATGATTATTCTGTTTACTGGGTAGGCTTTGCTCGTTTAAAAATACGTTTATGTTATTTCCAGTCTTTTGAATTGTAGGTAATAAATATTCCTCAACATTCCAACAACGCCATCTAGTCTTAAATTAAGTATACGAGAGTAATTTGTGTTTTGAGTACTAGACAACTGACAAACATAGTTATATGTTTCTAAATACATACATATAAATTAATTAATTACACCCCGACACAGAGTAAATGATCGTGCTCTTCACACAAACATTTGTCCTGGGTGGGAATCAAACTCACGACCTTCGGTCATACAGTCAGGGACGCTAAGACATATCGGCCAGATTTTTAAAATATTGCTTAAATGACTCGAATAAGACCATTTTCTCGATGATTTGTCTTTTACTATGTAAAAAAAAATGTTTTCGGTCAACTTTATTTACATTCAATTCTACAAGCAATCTTATTATTTTGTCTATCGTCAACAATTTATAACAAACAATTATGGCTAACAAAAACAAAGACAATAGGTACATAAAGTTATCTTATTACAAGTTCTCACTACTCATAAATAAGTTATCGAACTACACGTTCCATTAAAATAAATATTTATAAACTGCAGAAAAACAATAATAATAATTATAAAACATACATTTATTTATTACTAGCGATATCAATTAGACCACATATTATTAAAGGCGGTATGAAATATAACCCAGATAATGAACAGAGGCCTGACTGATTACTTTACAAGGATGTAGATTCACTAGATGTGACACAAGTGAGCGTAGTTTGTGAGGTATAGATAGCGTACCTTTTAGTCTAGTGAAGAAATCAAAATCTGCGATCAAGGTAAATGTATAGGGTGCTGCTACCACGGTTTAACATAATATTATTGCAATAGTAGAAGTGTGACAGATTACTATACGGCGTAGAGCAACGTCTTTTTTCCACAAATGCAATAATATTACTTTAATTAACCTGGTTAAAGGTTTTTTTTTTCAAAAAACAAGCGTACTTTAAGTATATTTCTTTATAATATGGTAAAGAAAAATCTACCAAAACCTATTAAGTTAGTCTAAACAAAACATACATAAAAAAATCACTTTCATAACCTCAAAACCAATAAACTGCAATAAAAACTTCAACGTTTTCATTCAGACTAATAAAAAAAAATATAGAAACTTCGGAATAAAAACTTAAACAATACAGCGACAAAATCAGTTTAAAAATAGTTTTATTTGAAAGACGGTCTGTTTGTTTACTTTCACTAATCGTATATTTATTTAGCGAATGTCATGGTTTTTGTGTCACTTTCACTGTTTATTTATTTACATGGAAGATTTCGTCACAACCATTGATTAGAAACGATACTGGGCTTTCTAAGAAAAGTGCCGTTTTTTGTTAGTGAGAGTGAAGCCCTTTTATAATCTTGCGTATTGTATATTATTGTTTTTTACCAATGTGGATTACTATTTTGTAATTTGGTTTATTTTCACAAAACTGGCCCTTGTAGAAGGAGGGAAGGGAAGGCCTTTGCCCTACAGTGGGACAGCGGAGGCTTAGTAATAGGGTTCCGTTTTACCCTTTGGGTACCGCGGAACCCTAAAAACTAAGTTTCGTTTATCGGGAAAAAACCAATTTGATATGATTTTAATTTACTGAACTCAAGCAGTTCTAATATGCCTTCTTATAATAATAAATGTATCCTTTTGATAAAATTGAATTGTACGATGAAATATCGTCGGCCCTTTCGTTATTTTTGTGGCTACATAATTGTACTATATTCATTAACAAATATTTTTGCTTAATTTAATAACAACTTTTTCTTAATTCATCACATGATAAAATCCCTTCAAAACAAATTAACAACTTGCCGCTTCTAGCAGCTCTATACATTTATACGTATAACAAATAATGACCAATGTGGTCATATGTGGGCCACGTTCACTTTCAATCACCCAGCACTTATCGAATGACCCTGGACGGATTATTAAGAGAAATTCATTAAAGCCTTTTTTTAGCTACCCGTTATTATACATCTTGGTCTTGCAATGGTTTTAATGTATGGTGTAATAGAATTATGCAGTTGATAGTTCAAGTCTGAGCAAGTTTTTTAAGTCAAACCTAAGCCCCTCTTAATCTTGATGTTTTGACAATCGTTATAGAGCTACAAGGATCTTTTGGCACGTGGATGAGATTAACATTGACGCTAGTGTGTATAATCGCTACAAGAATTAACTTAACTGTGTGTCAAAAGTGTTGGCTTTTCATTAATATCGGCATTAGTTCCGATTTCGGCCAATGTCATATGATGTCACAACACTGCAGGTTTAATTGACTAGTGTCTTTACTAGTCCTCATATTTCTTATATCTTCGTATTTCTGTACTAATTTGATAAAAGAAAATACGTATCCAGTTTTCTTGGAAATCTATCTGACGGACCAATTAATTTTCATTTTGTCAAATAACCAATTGTAAAACCACCAAGAGGATAGAATAGGTTATTAGTATAGACAACTAGTTAAATTGATTGGCCTTCCAGAAACCGTGGGTTATTGCCGCATTCCGAAGCTTTAATAGGCACTAAAGCAGTGTCTTAGTACCGGTCTAAGTGAGTCTTAAAAGTCTAAGAGGAGTAATATTTAATGAGATTTCATCTGCATTTTTCCGTTAGGTATTTATTATTATAAGTGTGTAATAATACCTGAGTATTTTATGTGGAAATCATTTTAAGTATTGGTACTTGGAATTATTTTTTTTGCATGGCATTGAGTCTGCCTTTTTTTTCGTGGGAAATCATCAAATGACCCCGCCCGCTTTGTGTGCAGCAGGAGGGAGTGTCAGACTTTTACTGACTTAAAACCCACTATGTTCCTCCTGGAGTCCTTTGAGTGCCAGGGTCGCGGCAACTCTCACGAACATCCCGCAGCGACATTGAGTCTGCCTTACTTTGACTTTGTTTTCTTCTATAGTAGTCTTATTTTCGACTTTCGGTAAAAAGTCAAAGACCAATCTACACGGAGGATACAAGAATAGGTATGTAGGTACGAGATTTTCACTTACTAAAACACCCCGGTTCTTTCTACTCCCTAAGTCAAAGTAACGAGATCACTCGCGCTTACGCGATTTCGGCGAACTGTAAACTTGTTTTGTTTGTTATTTTGTGATCATTGTCGTCCCACATTTCACATTTTAATTTTATTAGCTTACTAATGTATACAAAGGCATGAACTAACAATGAGTTTAAAATCCGGTTCTAAAATGTCATTCTCATACAAAAGTACGTCAACGTCTCGTCTTTCTTTATTTGTTGTAACCAATACGTTTGTCCATAAGTGGGCCACGCTCGCTTTCAATCTGTGACCCGAGTTATTAAGAGAAAGTCATTAACGTGGGTTGGGCGAAAGATAAGCTGTTGATTGTATTTTTTTTTTGTAGGATTAGGCATTTTTAATCCTATCTCGGGGCCTACAACCACGTGTTAATACTTTGAACGCCTTACCGATTAAAAACTATTTGGAAAAACACCACGTGACCTACTTGATTTTCAAAGGCTTTGAATAGGACTTAAAGTTGTGGACGGTGCTCTACAGGTCGTAAAGTGAAGTTTTTCTTCCATAACTGCAAAGAACCCTTGGATTTCAGGAGAAGACTCTTGCAAAATAACAGGTCAAGTGCGAGTTTCCTTGTGACACACAGTTTCGTACAAATACATAAACGCACAAACGGTTTTTGCATATTAATCTTTATCTGTGCTATAAGACGTTGCTTTGTACCGTACGTAGAGTTTACGGTACAAACGGCTTGTATCTTCTTTGTTAACTACATTGGCTTTGAAGTTTGATTTTTAGACCAAAGTATTTGATATAATTTATATAATATCATCTTGATACTGCCATGCGTAAGTAAGAAAAAGGGTCTTCCTATAGGTGTAGACGGCTAAGTGATTGTATTAGGCTTTCGATTTTTTCCTTTCGAGGTCCGGAACAGTATACTATTATGCAACATTGTTTCGGATAAAGTTAAAGACTAGAAAAAAATCTGTTTTAATAAAGAGTTACCCGTTACTTAGCTTACACGATACTATGATTACAGAAGAAGTTTGTTATTATCTTGAATGTGGGAACTAATTAAGACAACAATGTATTATAAGATCAAAGGTGTCTTATTGTGAATCTTAGATTATTACAAAAGTTTTGTTAAGTATCTACACTGAAAAATACGAGGCAATACAAATCTTCTATACCTGATGATTTATTTCAAGACATTATCGCCATACGAAGATAGAAACTATCCCCTGCTTTCTCAAACGCTGATCAACACAAAAATTGGTAAATCGTCAGTCAAATCTCATGTTAAGCTCTGTGATTATGAAGTTTTATGGTTTATAAAGTTTGGTGGAAATCACAGTCGTGATCAGTTGATTTGACAGCAGGTTCAATTGATCAGCCTTCCAGAAACCAGGGGTGAGACTGCGAGATAAATTGTACCCGTATCAAAAATATAGTGTTCGGTTTGAATTCAAATAATTTGAATGTTTACGCAGCCAGGGTCACGCAGAGCATGCACGAGCGATCCCGTGACGCAGGCTTCGGTAGTAGAAGGTATCCGGGGTGTTTTTAGTCGGTAGGAGTTCGACATATTCCTACGCTGCGCCTTTGGCGTAGGTCATAGCGTTGCACCCCGAAAAACAAAAAGAATAATAAGTCAAAAAAAGACCTTTTGAAACCGGTCTGTCTTTGGCTCGTTGGATTAAATTTTAAAATTTTAAGTAGTAGTTATAAAATACGTCCCTATTTAGGCATACACGTCTCTGAGGCCTAAACCAAAATCTTTCAAAATTAATATCTTAACTGCTAAGATCTGCCTATCACACCTCATTTCATCATTACCCAACAAATAATTACAATCGCAACAGCTGCCAATAAAAAGAAGGAAATTAAGTTATTAAAATAATTTGTTATACAATACTGGTTTGTAAGTAATTGTACGATTATGTAACTTTAAAATAGCGGCCTAGTAGATACTGTTATTAAAATATGGAACACTTGGGCGTAAAATTAGTGTACGCACTTGAATGGTATGTGGTAAAGAATGGCTGACGAGTTTTGAAATATCATTATCATCATCACTGCTTTTGTCTTTCCACACTAACACTTTCTCTAAAATAAAAGGATAAAAAAAATCCTACAGTAGGAAGAGCAAGCAACTCTAATATTAGTAGAATCAAATTAGTCATAGGTCACCTCTTTTTAGCTCATTGTTTCTTTATCATTTTGGTCCCATCGGATTTATTTTTTATCATTATAGACCTCACAAGACACCCGGAAAACAGCGCCCAAAAACCAAAGAAAACAATTGCTTATTTATATATTTTTTGTTTCAGAACCTGCAGTCAACGTCCCTCGGTTTGAAAAGGTATAATTTAGTTATTATTTTGTAACGAATCTTCTTATCTTTTTTACTGTGAACGTTTTAAAGGTTTTTTGAAACAACAAAGAGGTTAGCCTCAAAAAGTTAAATAGTTTTGGCTCTTAATAAGCTTATTGGGTTTGGATTTTCAAAAGGTATTAAGGTATTTGAACGATACTTAATCCATATCACAATGAAATATGTAGCAAGGTAGTATATAACAGCACAGTTTACAAACTGTTTAAGCACCTATATTTTTAAATTTTTAATTACCTACTCAAATATTGACAGTAGTTTACTTAGATTTCTACAAAAAGATTTAAGTAATTAATGTTCGACTATTGCTAGATACAGATTGTACTGATTGTAGATTTGTTTGACCCGCCTGCATTAATTTTGATTTGCGGATTTACTGTATACTCTTCACACTAAGTTATATAATTATGTAGTTTTTTATTTCTCTTTTAAGTTAGTGGTTATTTTTCGCAGTCGTGATTTTTGTTTTTTAATAATTATTTTATTTATAAAACATACTTTTGCTTCATCTGTGAACTTCAACAAACTAAGACAAATTATGACAGTATGTAAATGAAATTTCGTTCATCGACTATTGTCCTAGTCTGTACATTTCTAATTTATGCACAAGCCTACAATAATACACGTGTAGTAATAAATTTGAGTAGACAAAGAATCGGGATTACGACACAATAGGTGTCTAAATGTCGCGGTGTGATGTGGTGTGATGTGCCGCGCAATTATTATAACATGTGCTGCGGTGGAGTTGTGAATATTAGGCAGTTTGTGAAACGTCTAGGTTCTTTTTTGCTCCACTCGCCAAATCGAGTGGGTAAAAATGGATGGATTGTGTGTAAGATGAAAAGGTTGTAGGCTGAAAAGAGTGTGACTTGCGAGATGACGTCAGATAGGAACGTGTGGTAAATTTGGAGTTTTTATTTATACTTGCTGAAGTTACTTTAGCAAGTATTACTATATATTGTTAAAAGCAAGTTTTTTATTTAATACATAGCAAGTTGACTTTGATATATTTGTATTTTATGTGTTTTTACTGTATTTATATGATAATTATTTCACACTATAACTTACAGTAGTATTTATGTCAATTTCTTGTTAATCAAAAGTATATTAATAAGATTTATTTCATTTTTATACCATTTGAAGCTACTAGTTAATTGATGCATTTAAGAATAAAAAAAACATTTATTTATAAAAAAACAAGTATAAACTACAGGTATATAATATGTTTTCTTACATAATATTCAAGTATTCCTAACAGGAAAAAAATATCTAACTACAATTCCATAGGAAAATACAGTTAATATTATCTGAGACGCCATTTACTGCCAATTTACATAAAACATATAAAGTTGCGTTAAAATTGCAATAAAAACCTATAAAATGTAATTAAATGTTAATCTTAGTACTTACATAATAATACTTGCACTAATCAGCTAATTTAACTGCTTAGTAACTTACGATCTTATTATTAGAAGATATTAAATTAATAGACAATATTAAATCAGGCTTGTTAACGGCAAACCTCGAAATGTTTTCTGAACAAACAAGGAAATAATGACTGTTAATAACATCCCTTGTAGATAACTTTATGATATAACTTACTTGGGACTTTAATTTATTAGAAACATTTTATCACAGACTTGTGATTCTCAGGATTTTTTTAATTGCTGATCATTTATTAATACCGTCTGGCTTTATAACCCGGTAGCATTTAGTAATTAAATTAATAACATTTTCCTTATAAAAAACACGTAAACACGTAATAAATTTGCAACACAAAAAGTTTTTTCCTACCATGCATCAATGAACAAGTTAGTAAAAACATTATTTAAGAAAAAAAAACAGGTTAAGGCTTAAAATATATTATTTATTTACATCAAATTTCATCAGTCCTATATACATACATACATACATAAACGTCACGTCTCTTTCCCTTGGGGGTAGGCAGAGATCACATCTTTCCATTTGCTACGATCCTGGCATACCACTTTAGCTTCATCCACACTCATCAATCGCTTCATACACGCCCGTCGGTTTAGGGTACTCCTGACCTGACCCTTTTTTAGGACTTTCCCTACTTGGTCATGGAACGTCTGTCGTGGTCTTCCCCTCCCAACAACTCCATTCAAACTACACTCATATATTTGTTTCGTTAGTCTTCTTTCGTTCATCCTCTCAACATGCCCAAACCATTTAAGCATCCTTTCATTCTCTTCAGCATTCTCAATCCTTGTGACTACATCTTCTTTCACGCCACACAGTCCTATATGCACACAAAAATACCAAAAAAAGTAATAAAAAAAAGTATTTTTTTGATCTAGTTATTACTTAAAACGACCGGTTATCCTACATACCTACAACATAATATTTAGCGAGCATAGCATTACCGGTAATACCATTGTCTGTATGCGAGCGAGGCGTGGTGCGAACATAGAGAAAGTATGACATTTAGTGTGTCGAAAGGAAGAGTGGCCTGATCTTAAACATCTGGGACTATGGAAGCTACTAAAGAACAGATAAATAGAGGATTTGAGATACCAATACTGTTGTACTAGAAACTATCGCCAAATATAATTACTAGCTAATTCAAAAAAAATTAACGACTTCCAATTTTTTTAACGACTAAAGAAAAATCCTTCTCGCGCTAAGGAATTTAATCCTTATGTATGTCCGGGATAATCTGGGAAAATACTCGATAGATTTGATTCAACTTTTCAGAATATATTGTCTAGAGGTTCAGGACAAATTAATACTTATTATATTTAACAAGACATATAACTTATAGACAGATGTCTTTTTTTTTCTTAGATGAACAGATACCTATTCTTAAAACCAATAGAATGTATTTCGACATCACCAAATGAAATGTCAAGGCGTTCGAAACACAAATTCTTAGATGTCAATCATTTGACAAGTTATTTTTTTAATAGTAAAAGAAAAATGCTGTCATACGCAAGGCAATGACCGCCCGGAGGTGTGGCCAGAATAAATAATTACGCTCAGAATCGTATGAGTCGCGACGAGTTTGTATATGGCCTCATTGGTTCGCTATTGCGCAATTTTGATTTATATTACTGTACTAGAAATCATTTGCAAAAAGATTGTGGAATAGAAACCGTTGTGGCTTTTGTATGTTATAAAAAGACAAAGGACAATCACCTTCACACGTTCAGTAAAGGAAATATAAAAATACCATAACACCAAAAATAACCAAAAAATCTTGCCCCTTTTTATTTGTTTGTCAAAGAAAAATAAATGAAAGTCAAATAACAGAATCGCATGGAAACACACAATACAAACCAGAATATCACTTGCAAGTCATAAAATTATTTACGACAGAATTATATAAGACGAGAATTCTACAAACACCCATTTCCCCATCGGTAACGAAGGGAACTTACAAAACCGTACAGAATTCATAATAACATCAACCTATCTCGTCTATCGAGAAAATGGCGGATGCATTATGCCAGTAATGCAAATATCGTCTGCGGCAATTAAGCGGGAGCCGGGTCGAGTCATTATATCGATATAGCTTATTACTCGATTATCGTAAGTGCGGACCTGCATACGTAATCTCCGAGTATCGATTTGAGAATCGGTCGTGTAGAATAGACCCCTGTGAGATTTAACAATAGGGTACCGGAGTCGATAGCTAGAGTTTCTTGCTTTCTTGAGAAATGTTCGGTATTGTTTAAATGAGAAAGTTTACTGGCTCTGAACGAGTTTAACTTGTTAGATGATGTGGATACAATTCTTGATGCACATCTATTAGAAAGAGATGAAGCAAAAAATACTTTCCACATCTTGAATAAAACAATGCGATTGTAATCAAAATAATTCTAAACAATGATATATGACAAATTAAACCTGGTGACTGACAGTATCTCTGTTGATAAAACCATAGAATTCAAATGAAATTCTTGGTAGATAAAATCTTGAATATCTGATTGTGTTCGCGCATGCTTTTTTCTATTATTTACTTGATGCCATGTGATATAATGCCTTTAGGGGAAACATTTGAAGCAAAGCAGCCAATCAGCGCCGCATGTATTTTCCTTGCACTCGTTTCTATCTGACTTAATTTTGCAAGTCACACTCTTAGCAGCCATATCATCTTTCACACGATCCATCCATCGTTCGTTGGTCGTCCTCTTCTCCTATATCCATCTACATTCATATCCAGCACCTTCCTTACCACGTGTTCCTCTTTTCTCCACATGACATAATTTTACGAACGTATGGAACAAATTTCTTTCTTCATCTTCTTATTAAGGCTTGTATCATTGAAGAACTTGTCTTGTGTCTTGTCTCGCTACCTTAGTATTGGTACCCCTTCATTTGTTTATAATAACAGTGTCGTTGCAATCATTAAGTAGCTTGTCCTCAGCCTATATTTAAGGTGTTTTTATTCCTTTTGCCTCAGCTTATTCGATACAAAGACCAACGTCAATTCTGATATTGAAATTGTTTTAGGTTGTATAAATTGCTTTAAATTTTTAAAACGATAATTTGTTTTCCTTTAGTCGTCGTTCTAAGAACAGTTTAGTGGTATAACTACAAGATTTAATTATTTTTATTAATTAAATTAGTGCCTAATTGAGTAATTGTATTAGTGACCTCTATTTTCAATTCAGAAAACAACCTTAATTTCTTTTCAGGTTCTACTAACACAAATAAATTAAAATATCTGTTGTGATATCAAAACAAACTTTAGGATTAAAAAAAGGCTTAACGCGTAACGCTTATGAAGCTACAAGATTTAATAACTTAAAAGAATTACACCAAAATGTAAGTACAGAGAAAATACAAAACGCCCTTAGCAACAATCCCTTTGAACTTTAAGATTAATGAGCTCCTTCATCCTAATCACATACATTAAAACATATAAATTAATATTCACTCAACTCCTTTCGATGAACATAAGTAATCATATGAGAAAAAAGGAACCCGACCGAAGCCGCGGCAGAAACAAGTAATGGTAGCGTCTGCAAAAAAATAAAGGAGGTTCACAGACTAGATGAGTGACATGGAGGACAAACTACGAGCGACTTTAAAGGAGCTGGAGTCTTCAAAAACACTCTGTAGGCAGTTGCTACAGGAAAGGGATGATAGTGAGGTTGAAGTCAAGGCAATTGTTGACAAAAACACCTCTCTCAAGAATGAACTGGCTGAACTACACATTGAACATGTGGACCTGCTCGACCGGCACCAGCACCTGCAAGAAGTTCTAGCTTCTTTTAAACAATGCAGTGAGACTCATGAGTTGGCTTTGAGTCGCATAGCTGAACTCGAACAAGATTTATGCAAAGCCTATAGCTCAATATCTTTACTGGAATCGGTTAAAAGTAGGGAACAAGCCTCAAACACCCAGAGCCTCTTTGATGAGTTGGTGGGTTGTTCAGCCTCAGTTGTCTCTCACCCTGTAGTTACTATAGATCTCACCGGTGAAGATGTAATCACTCAGTGTCCCACCTTTACAAGTCATAATAAAATTAAAAAATACATTAAATGTAATAAATCAATTAGAAAGGCCCGTATGGCACTAAAAAAACTTAAAAGTTCGAAATATAACATTATCAATCACCATAAAAAGAAAATTCACTTGGTAACCCAATTAAGATCATATACCAGTGAATTACAGCAATGTCAGGCAAAGTATGACAAGGATACTCAGCTTTTGCATAGCGAGTTAATGTTTAAAGAAAAAATGTTAAATGAAATTTTTGAAAAATATGTTTCTAGTCAGGAACAACTAAATGAGCGTATGGTGGAGGCTGGAGAACTTTTGGACTTGGTTAAGTGCAATGCCGAGAGATATGAGTCACTGACAAACAATCTCTTGAGCGGGCATGCTAGCTCCACAACTTGTCCTGAGCCTCTTCCTTCTCCTGCTATTCCTCTTGTCACTCAGCCATCAGCTGAATGTGAACTTCACTCTGACAGATGGGTAATAATCTCAGATAAGATAGGGGCAGGTTTTGGAACATTGTTTAATTACAATAACACTCACAATGTCACAAATCTCTGCTATCCTCATGCTCATTTCAACAATCTGATATCTAAAATAAAAGACCTTAAAGTTAAAAACAATACAAACATTGTTTTATTAGTTGGTAATAGTTTAAACTTGAAGAGGAGGGACATTGTTGATGGCATTGACACCTTACTTGGTTTAGATTTAGGAAAAATAATGTTATGTGCTCTGCCATATGCAGACACATTTAGTAGGGAACAAAATAACATGGTTCATTACTTGAACAACACATTACACATGTTATCAAGTCGTCATAGTGACAAATTAGTGTTTTTTGACACTAATAATTTTATTAGTGGGTTTCAATTAACCCAAAGTACTATGTATCTTCCTAGAAGGTATAAATTTTTAGTTGCTAGTTTATTAGCTTATAATATTAACCCTGTTATAGGAGATATAACACAGAATAGGTTAAGTTGTAGTTCTTTGTTAAATAATAACAATGTAGATTGTTTAAACTTTCAATGCAGACAATAGGGAAGCACTCTGATGGCATTCTGCTTTATCATCAGAATATAAATCGCTTTTCTGGCAAAATTCTAGACATTGAAATGTTAGTAGACAAGTATTCATTTGATATTCTTTGTTTTTGTGAAACTTGGTTAAAACCAGATAAGATGAATTTTAATGTTAACGGTTTTGTGATTGCCAGTGCGTTCAATAGAGTTTCAGTTGAAGGAGGAGGGTCTCTGATTTTATGTAAAGATTTCCTCAAATATAAGGAACGTCAAGACATCACCTCTCTCTCTGCTGACCGTATATGTGAGGTAGCATGTGCGGAGATAGAAAATTTTATTATTCTTTGTATTTACAGACCTCCAGCGTCCCAATTATCATCGTTTTTAATTATTATGGAGGATATATTAAGTAAATTGTGTAATAATAATAAATCAATATATGTCTGCGGAGATTTTAATATTGATATTTTGACCGAGTCCTCTGTTAAATGTAAATTTTTAGCACTTTTTAAATCTTTTAATTTAGATTTTATTTTTAATGAGCCCACTAGGATAACTGCACACTCCTCTACTTGTATAGATAATATTTTTTCAAATCAAGGGGTGCTTAATTTTCAATTATTACCTGGTGTGAGATCAGATCATATGGGTCAAATGGTCTCAATAAAAACTAAAAATAGATTGCCTATTACTAAAACCATTACAGTCAGGCCTCTAACTAATAATTCATTAAATTCTTTTAAAAATAGTGTCAGCAATCAGCTTGCGAATAAATATTCATTCTCAGGAGAGCCAAATAAGGTTTATGGTGAACTGTTTCACATAATCCATAAATCGTTTAAGAAATCGTGTCCCCAAAAAGAGATAAAGATTAATTTTAAATGTAAATTCAATGATTGGGCTACCAAAGGCATTAGAATAAGCAGGGATAAATTGTATAGTCTTTATGAGGAAAAATCGTATAACAGTGACCCACTTTTACATAGTCATGTAAGAAATTATTCCAAATTGTTTAAAAGGGTCTGCTTAGCAGCTAAGTCGAAACATATCAGCAGGCGGATCGGCAATTCTGATAACAAAATTAAAACAGTATGGAAGATTATCAACACTGAAACTGGGAATAGTAAACAAAGAGATACAGATCTGTCTTTGAAAATTAAAAATAAAATCATTACAGATAAACTAGAAGTGGCCACCGCTTTTGAAGAATTTTTTTCAAACATCCCTATAGAGGTAACGAAATCACTTCCCTCGTGTTCCTCGAGAGCGGAGTTGCTACTTAAAAAATTCGTTAATAAATGTATTCCAAATTTTAGTTTTAGTCATGTATCTCCTTATATAGTCAAAAAATCATTTAATATCATTAAAGTGAAGACCACAGAAGACTTATGGGGAATATCTGTCAAAGTAATAGAATCAATAATTGACACTATTGCCCCAATTCTTGCAAAAATCTTTAACGACTGTGTTGACTGTGGCACTTTTCCTGATTTAATGAAGCACAGTAAAGTCATTCCCATTTTCAAATCTGGTTGCAAGAATGATCCAACTAACTACAGACCAGTTTCGGTACTTCCTGCTGTTAGTAAGATATTTGAGAGAATGGTTTTAGATCAAATGATGTCACATTTTAGTAAATATAAAATCTTTCATGATCGTCAGTTTGGCTTCACCAAAGGAAGGTCGACGACCGACGCCGCGGCCAGTTTGATGTCTCATATATTGGAAGCTTGGGAGGGCTCACAGGATGCCATTGGCATTTTTTGTGATCTCTCCAAGGCTTTTGATTGCGTTGACCATAATACTCTAATCCTTAAACTGCAATACTATGGATTACGAGGACAATCCTTACAACTTGTATTGTCATATTTGTCATCCAGACAGCAAAAAGTAGGCATTAACGGCGTAACTTCATCCGGGTCTTTGGTAAGAATGGGCGTGCCCCAGGGTTCGATTTTAGGCCCGTTTCTCTTCTTAGCGTACATTAATGACCTTCCCTTTATGATGTCCAGCTTGACAGATATAGTTCTTTTCGCAGATGATACCTCTCTCATTTTTAAAGTTAATAGAAAAACTAATGATATTGCTAATATAAATAATGGCTTAAATGTATTATCAGATTGGTTTGCAGCGAACAACTTACTTTTGAACGCGTCCAAAACAAAATGCTTAAAATTCTCGCTTGCAAATGTTCGGTCTCATACACACTTAGATGTAATGCTTGAGGGCAATAATCTTGAATTTATTGACGAAACCGTATTTCTAGGTATAACCATAGACTCGAAGTTGCAGTGGGGCGCTCACATCTCAGCCCTGTCTCGAAGGTTAAGTTCTGCCGCTTTCGCGGTCCGAAGAATAAGACAGCTTACAGATGTTCCCACTGCTAAATTAGTTTACTACGCGTATTTCCACAGCATTATGTCATACGGCATTTTGCTGTGGGGCTCTGCTGCCGATGCAGAGTCTGTTTTTATTCTACAAAAACGCGCTATTAGGGCAATTTACTGCATGGGGCCCCGTGAGTCCCTGAGAAATACGTTTAAAGAGATTAATATTCTAACTATGCCCTCGCAATACATAATGGAGAACATATTGTATGTTCGTAAAAACCTCGATAAATTTAATACAAATAGTGATTTTCATAGCATTAACACGAGAAGTAAAAATAAACTTGCAGTTCCAAGATTTAGATTAACTAAAACAAATACTAAATCTTTCCTTGGAAATTCTATCCGTTTCTATAACAAACTGCCTGATAGTATTATTAAATTACCAAGCAATAAGTTTAAAAATGCCGTAAGATCTCAGCTGTTAAGTAAAGCGTACTATTCGATTAGTGATTACGTAGAGGATAGGCGCGCGTGGATGTAGTATCTCTGCACATGTGGTCTCCCTGGCAGTCTGCTAGCTTTTTATTATAATATAGTATTATTATTACTGCGTATTTTCATCAGCTTTCCCTTAGCGTCTATTTCGAGAATCTTTGACATGCCTTGACATTCCTGTTAGGGTTCGATTAGGACTACATATTTTTTGTATGTAAGATTATAATTATTATTATTTTATTTCCTTGTGCCTATAAGATTTGTACATGTATCAACATCGTAAACTTGGTAAAATAGTCGGGTTCCTCTTTCTTTTGACATTATTTTCTATTTTCTTTATTTAAAGAATATTTTATCCCCTACTTGGCAATCTGTACATTTTGCTAATTTGCGTTGTTGTTGCATAATTATTATTGTAAATATAAATTGTATTTTCTATTTTTAAAAGAGTAACTTATGGAGTTTCTTGCCGGTTCTTCTCCATAAGAATGACATTTTGGAACCGCGCAACTAGAGTCAGTAACGTTTTGAAAGTGCCTGAGAAGGCCTACTCGAAATAAAAACCTTTTGATTTTGATTTTGATTTTGATTTTGAGGAATAGATAGGAGCTCGATTTTAAAATGTTTCCAGATAACTTTCTGAATACAAGAGTAAGGTTCAATTTAACATTACCTTTACAATTTACTGGTTAATAAATTATATCATAATGACAGTACCTTTCAGGATTATTGAAAACATTTTTTTTAAAACGACTCCCACAATAAGAAATTTAATATATCACGGGGCTTTCACAAATATATAATGTACTTGCAAAAAGACACTCAGACTGAAAACAAAACTGCAATTAATGTGGAACGTCCTAAGCAGGGATCGAAACCGCGACACGTCGTCGTGCACTGGTAATTGATATGGTGACTACTCGGCTATCCGTGCAGTCAGGTCCGTCATTTTTAATCTTAATTTTAGTATATTGATCACGGCAGTGATTAGCTGTCTTAAAGTTAAAACTAACAATTAATCATAGCGCGTGACAGGTGGTTAACAAATTTGGTGATTAGCCTTTCAAAAACTGGGGCTAAGACTCCTATGTGTCAAAGTTTAATAGTCTAAATCACTTTTTACGAAAGAAGATGACGTTATATAATTTAACGCTTATTAAATTATTAGCTGTTGCAAAAAAAAGGCTTGACAAAAAAAAGGATTCGGGTATAAAATATAAACATCAGCCGTTTATCAGGCCAACTCGATATGCACGTAAAATTTCAAGCCTTTTCGGAGGGGTACGGGAACAAACATTGTGGCACGAGAACTTTACATATAAGAAATTTAAAGTAATAAAGAAATATGAAACAAGTCATCGTTTGTTTTTGGTTTTAGTTAGAAAACTGCTCCCAGAAATAGAATAGATCACATACTTACATACATACTTTTTTGATATTTTTGCCCTATCTAACCATTATAAAGTCTTTGGTCTCTGTATAATAATTATCGTACTGCTTAAAGGGTTGATCATAGTTGATGTTGAATTAATGGTATTGTTATCTTGGCTTTGCCCCCCGGGTTCGCCTGTTTTTATTTAATATGTACTTAATACTTGATAAATTATTCATGAGTTACTTTTTTATCGGTGTACAGATAATCACAACTTGTTTGGTAGGGATATTGTAGTACCTAATAAAAAGGATTGTGCATACAGATAAATCCAGTTACATTGGAAGTATGAGAAAATTACGCAAAAAATGTCTTAATAGTATCCTCTTTTTTATAATATGTTTCACGTATATCTATTTACTATTAGACTGTACGGATAGCCGAGCGGTATATGTCACCAAACCAACTACCTCTGTGCGCGACGTGTCGCGAGTTCGATCCTCGAAGGACAAGAATTTGAACGATCCACAAATGCTTGTTCTGAGTCTGGGTGTCTTTGTGCATGTGAATTAAATGTCTGTGAAACCCGAGATACAGGATTTAATTTACGAGGGATTAAATTTCTTAGAGAGGATATTAGTTATAGTAAAAATGAAAATAGGAAAATACTTAGTCCTATTTTTTATAATAACTTTCGTGAGGATGATTCATACTTAAACTAATCGGGCTATCCCGATAAATACGCGTGAGTAAACCGTTATAACGTTTAAGTATACTTAGTCCTGTCTCACCATGCAGTCTAAATATTATTTTTTGTCATGAAATATTTCATACACATTGCTATTACTCCCTATTTTGCAAGATGGTTTCTCTTAAAAGCCTAAATGAAAATATAATCTATTTTAAAATTAAAATAGACCACAGAACCGCCCCTTAACAAGTCCTTATTCGAAGTTTTAATAAGATGCGTGTACTTCATATTACTAAACCGAGCTTACGACCTATAAAATCGGAACCTTTACTATTGTGAGAGCGAGATGAAGCTATACACAGTGTAGAGTTCTATCTCGCTTCCACAACGGTAATCGAACTGGTAGAGATGATGGTACAGGGTGCATTCGAATATGAAACGTTGTCACTTTTTATTTGTTGTTGATATTATGTTTCATTTATTACTTACAAATGAGGCTACTAGTAATTAACTGAGCTTGTACGAGTAACTATTGGGTTTGAACTTGAGTCTAGCTGGTTTGGATGAGACTGGGTTGTAGATGGGCTAGAATTTTTATTATTATTTTTGGTTTCTTATTTTATCATGGGTTTTATAGTTAGTATGATATTTTAATTTAAAATCAACCTTGAAGACAATACTTTCGCCATTTATCCTTCATGCAATTCTACTGAGAATAAAGTTACGAGTTCAAATCCTGAGAAATCCAATCATTTCATGCATTTACATAATAGACCTAGGCATTTATTTGACGCGTATTTTTATATGAAACTTCCCATTTAAGAAAAAATATATTTTTTGCTCAAAATTTTCAACAAGACAGGCATATAATACGGATGAATTGAGAAACGTCTACCTCTTTTGAAGTCGGTTAAAAACGCAAAGATACTTAATTCAAATGAATGCAAGTCAAAAGTAAATAAGTCTTATAATCGTTTTGTATAGTTATCATTGCGTGTTGCAGTGTCACGCGATTGTGTCGTGTTGGAGCGCTAAATCGCTGCTGTAAGGTGATCTGAACCTGCCTTAATTTTTGCATCTTTGTCTAGAAGTAATATTGTTGCAGCTTTAGAAGAGAGATGCTATACTCCTCTGTGTAGTGCGATGTTGCAATAATATTATTTAAAAGGTGGTGAGAGGTTTCTTAAATCTCCTCATTAGTTGACTAATGACGATTAATATTGCATTTTAAAACATAAAAAGAAAATAGTAATAGAAAGAGAGAAATGAGTACTTCAACGTATTAACACTCCGGGGAACCGTGAAGGCTTTATACAAATCATGTTAAGTTCTATAAAACTAGCTTGTTAATATCCCATATTTTTTTTTAAAGTAGCCTTCCGTTAATTGTAGAATGTATTGTAAAATACACCTAAGGTAAGAAGAACTGTAATAGGCTAAAGATACGTTTATTTCATTCCTTAAAATAAATTTAAACAATACCTACTCATAACATAAAAAAATATAGGAATTCTAATATTTGATTCCTCTAATAGCTTTCAAAGCAGCATTTATTATTTATTTATTTATTTAAAAAGGCACAAGTTACATGTTGAAAATAGAAAAAGTCCAACAAAACTATATTTATATAGTTTGTCTGTTGGATCGTTATATTACATCTTATATCTATTTTAATATTAATTATACAATGTTATATTGATGTATATAATTATATATATATATATATTATCTTTATATAGTAACTTAGCAGGTAGTTTTATAATATATATAAGTACAAAAATATGAAAATGTGATTTTCATATTTTTACACCCACTATTATTAAGGGTGTATAAAATCACTATAACTATAAGTACACATATGTTAGGGCAATGTATTAATAAGATACTTTTTTAGAGTTTTTTTAAATACACATTTATCAGTTTCGTCCCTGATGTCACCTGGTAAATGGTTCAATATGTAGGGTAGACGCTTTCTTAATGTACGGTCTCCGTATACATTATTAACTTTCGGAACCATATATTTACCCGATGACATCGCACGGGTGTTATACTTGTTACAAACATTTGTTAATAATTTGTTATGCTCATGATTGCCATGGTTATTGGTTGCGAGAATGTATTTATGTTTAAGTGTTAGCGGTAATATTTTACAAATTTTAAATAGTTTACTATAGTCTTTTTTACATTTATCCTTAGTTTTTTTATCCACTAATAGTTTTAGGAACCTTATTTGTAGATTTTCTAGTTTTTCAATGTAGGATTTAAACGTAAGTCCATAGCAATCAAGAGCATAGTCTATCACAGATTGAACCATACATTTATATAATATTCTAAGTGTACTTAGAGCATATTAGCGGCCCAAAAGCTATACATAGAAAACGTTCTTAGAGTATTGTTAATGGCTAAGTTTTTATGGGATCACACAATTTATGGTGTAATCCTGTTAATGTCGTTGCCATGGCAACTGGATATGTTTGCAAACACCATAGGAAAGTCTGTTGTTCATATATTATGGTGAGGTGAGATGCGTTTGCGGCATTGAACGCTTTATTGTGCGTTTTTGCTTAAAATCTTCGTTAATTATAGGCTTTTTAATTAAATTAGCAACCTTCTGTCAATTTTAGTACAAAAACCTGAAAAGTTATATTGTTTTTTTTTTCAATCAAGTTTAGATAATAGATTAAATTTCTATTCATGGTTATGAATTTATTTTCTAAAGTTAATCGGAGTTTATCGTAAACAGTTGTATAATTTTTTTTAAATAATAAAACCTAATACTATAAGACAAAATAAAGCTATAATCACTTCTATTTTTTTTATGTTAGTTATACATATCTGTAGAAAAATAACCTTTTTTTCACAATCGGGTTAAAAATAACCTACGTATTAATCCAGGGTATCAAATCGATTTAACCGTTTAATCGTTTAAAAGGAACATCCATCCATACCTACAAACTTTAAAAATATTAGTAGTATTCATTGGCAAAGAAAAAAAAGTACAGCCAGCAAAACAATACCATATAATTTTATTACAGTACACGTAATAGAGGAGATCCAATCGTTTGTCGGTACATCTGGCGTGATGTTAAAGGTTTTTTGCTAGCCGTACAAATTGTTCAGGATTAGATCATACTGGACTATGATTGGCCGTTTATCTGTTAATTTATTGATGGGATTGGTACTGTATCTATTTTTATATATCTATGTATATGTGACTATAAATGCTGGTTTGTTCCAATAAATGTAGACTGACTGAGTGGTGATGTGGGTATATTTTGACGGCATGGTCTAGTAGTTAGTGGCCCTGACTGCTATACCAGGCTTCGATTCCCACCCAGGAGAAATGTTTGTGTGATGAGCACGATCATTTCTTCTGTGTTTGGGTGTTATTTTTTCTATAATATGTATGTATTTAGCCGTATATAAGTATAGTATGTTTATTAGTTGTCTAGTAACTACTTATAACACAAGCTCTGCTTAATTTGAGACTATATGGCGTTGTGTGAAAGTCGTGGAATATAATTATATTATTAAAATAACTAAGTTTTTCATCTTCGTTAAAGTCTAGAATCCCCAGAACTTAATTAACACTTCACAGATAGTTTTAGATTCGAACAGCTATTTATATTTATGACTTAACATTCGTTACAGTTTTACGTTCCTCTTCATATTACATCATGATCATATTTGGATTCGCACGACTATTCTATGTTATAACCGGTATGTTTTTAATCTTATTAATTTATTCAGTTTTTAAGCTAAGGTGAGAAGATTGATAGATAGTAGGTAATGTCTGGACCGATTTCGGCCACGGCGGCTAGTGTTACTATGACACCAGCCAGCTACGCGGGACTTATTATAGTGCACAAACGTGTGCGCAAATACAGATGCACTCTCCGTTCCTTTACTCTCAAAGTCCGATTGACGGCAATCCGATACGAACGGAGAGAGATCAGGCGCAGGACCCACATTTTACATGCCTTCCGAAACACAGAAGCCGTGATATATATTTCTAAAACGCACATGATAACCATAACCCAAACTATACCTCTATATTCACAATTCTTACTAAAGCGACGTAAAACACCTCATAAACCAATATTAATTAAACCAAGCTTTAACAAATAAACCACATAATTAAACAAGCCAGCTTCCCTCACTTAACAATATTAACAAACGAACTCCTACCACTTCTCAAGCTAACAATACTGCAGTTGTGTAAGCGTAACAGCGCTCTACATAGCATAGAGCGGCGTCTCTTTTTCACAACTGCAATAATATAACCTTAGGAGATAGTGGTATAAACGTTATACCACAGTTTAAATACATACAGTAGTTTAACACGGCCGTTTCTAAAAAAATATGTCTACAGCCACGCTATACGTACGTACAGCGTTGTAAATTACATTAACAATAGACCGTCCGTTCGTCACTGCGACACGTATCCTGCCACGGTCATGCCACAAACCGATAGCGTAGGCATAACTTGCTATAATTCCGCTAGTCTCCTGGGTACGCTTCCCGCCATTGACGGAGAAAAACACATATTTTGTGACAATATGTAAATATTTTGTTTTATAGTCGACATCAGTCGCGAAAAAAAAAACAGTGATGAAAAATAGATAGTAGCCGATTCTCAAACCGTTCAGCCGTTTCGGAAGAGTATGGTAACTAACTTTGTGACACGGGAATGTTATATACATATAGGAATGAGTTTAGTTTTAAATGTAGATATTTTTGTTTAGTACAGTTTCTGTCACACATTGTACTGTATTATGATTCAATAATCGGCAAATAAATACTGTATTTACATATACTGTAATAATACAAATTAATCGTGTCGTAACACTATTGTCTAGCAATACGATAAAATATTTAGGAACACTAAATCAGTTGCAATGAATCACGGAGAATGCGGTCCCAGATTGTCAACAGATAGATATTTTGTATTAGAAACTGCTATTGTGTATTTAAGTTCAGATATTCGAGGTATTTTTATTTGTTTTGGCTTAGGAATGTAGCGATACGTGACTTGAAATTTTCTTCATGATTATTCTTCGCCTGAGCATTGACTTACGACAAATGTTTGTAAATGGAAGTGAATGCAAAGTCATATGAGTTATTGAAAAGGCATTTACTTTCCATACATTTAGCCGATTTCATTCAACTCTTGCCAAACTTAACTCGTCAGAAATACGACTCTTGAAAATAAATTTCGTAGAACATTTATTATCTGTGTTTGTACTTACAATGTGTTTAAACTGCCCCAGGTTTAAAGTAATTTTACATTTAATATCACTCTCTATGAAACAACAAGAGTAATATTTTGTCTAAATCAGATAAAATATTACTCTACCCACAAAAAAACTTCGATTTCATTTCAATTGTCATGACTGCACGGATAACCGAGTGGTGGTCACCACGCGAATAACCACTAAACGTGACGTGTTGCAGGTTCGATCCTTGCGTAGGACAAGAATTTGTGCGTCCCAAAAAAAATCCATAACGCTTTAATGATCCTTTGATGATTTTTCTTCTTGATTAAGTTTCCTTCAATAGACCAAATTAGTTTACTTTCATTCATCAAAACTTACTTGAATCTACCAGGTTCTGCCTACAATAACTAACCTTGATAGTCATCACAACTGCAGCGAACACACATTCTTTCACAAACACATTTGATAAGGTCACGACAATTGTTTGTCAATAATCCTGCGCATTCGCAGTTGAAGGTTCAGAACCAGTTCGAACTGGTTTGGTGTCGCGATAGATTAGGTTTAACTGTTTAAGATCCTTGTATGAGTAATACAGAAGGAGTTTGTAGTCTATGGTATTTAAGTTCTTGAAGCTTTTGTAGTATATTACTAGTCATTTTGTTAAGTTGAATATTCCTCAACATTCCTTCAACGCCATCTAGTCTCAAATTTAGTATACAAGGGTAACTTGTGTTATGAGGACTAGACGATTGATAAATATACTTATGTATTTTTAAATACATACACTTTATATACATATAAATTACTCCCAGATACAGCACAAATGATCCTGCTTTTCACACAAACATTTGTGGGTGGGAATCGAACCCACGATCTCTGGTATAGCAGTCAGAACCACTAGCCACTAGACTAACAGGCCATTAAAATTATTGTAAACGTATTTATTTGCCTCTCTATCGCTTTTCTTATTGTTGTTATAAGGACACAGAAAAGTCTGCCAAGTTAAGACACTTAGCAGACTTTTCTGTGTCCTAACAACAATAAAAAAAACCAAGTCAGGTACTTGCGTGTTTTGAAAATATTCCGTGTCCTTACTCGCCATTAGCCAAGCCTATTTGTGGCTTGCCTATTTTAAATGGAAACTTTAGGCACTAAGTATATTTTTATCCTTTTGCTAAAAGCTCTTTTGCAAACTGAACCTTTTTTTTTTGTGTACCAAAAGTTCTATATAATTATGTTAATGGTTCCCATAGCAACGTAAAAACAAAAAACAATCCTTTTACTAGAAACTGGATCAAACAATCTTGGCACAGACCCCGCTGCTATTAGTACGCAAATAAGAAAACCTAATATCAACTCATTACGTTATGCAAATTTTATAGTTCTAATAATTTATGGTTTATTTGCTAAAGTAATGAAGGAAGAGTAAAGTATAGGATTCATCGGGCAAAACGCCAATGAAGACCTTAGCTAGGAAATTTGCTTTTCTATTTATAACCTAACTAGAGACCCGCCAGAGCTTTAAACGGGTGCAATACTGATGTATTACACATCTTAACCTAGCTCCTTAAAGATTCTATCACCTAAAAACCGTATCAAAATCCATTGCGTAGTTTTGAGGATATGCGCTTACACTATAGTGACAGACGCACAACTATAAGATACTTTTTGTACTATAAAATGATTATCAGCAGTGGGAAATCATAGACAAGGGAAAATAGTCTACAAAATACCACCACCGCTTAAAGTAAGACTTATGTAATTGAAGTAAGACAGTGCTCTATAAGGCATAGAGCGGTCTCTTTTCCACAACTTAGTCTTAAGTCTTACTTCGGGCTTCTTTTTATGGTTATGGTTGTCAAAGTCCACCCATACCTCTGACTTGATCGAGCACATCACACAAATATTTGTCCTGGGTGGGGATCGAACCCACGACCTCTAGTATAGCAGTCAGTGCTACTAACCACTAGACCAACAGGCCTGTTGATTATTGCTTTGAATAACACCAACAAAAAATGAAACTGTCTGTCTGTAAAATAGTAGAATCGAATTTAATATTCGCGACATCGGCGCGCTCATAAATAACTATTCAAGCGTAACTCACTTAGTAGTAAGGAAAAACGACATGATTAATTAATATAATTATAGGTAAGGTAAATAACAGAAGTAGGTATTTATAAGCGAAGATACGTAATGTCGTTATTTTAATTGTTTATTTGTGTCTACAGTGCACTTTATAGTTACTGAAAGCATGTCACTTAAAGAGGATTTTGATAAAATTTTAAGAAAATTTTAAAATTAAAAAAAATATATATACGAAAATACTATAAAATATATAATACTGTTTTCCTTTAATAATATTATTATGAAGATGTTGCTACTAACGTTAGCCTTAAACTAATAAAACCCGTTCAAAAATCTAGTATTTAATGTTATTCTAAAACCAGATTTTCTAATACTAAAAACAAGTTTTAGAAATGACTGAATGTTTTGATTGTCTTAATGAATTCAGTTATAAGTTTTAATCTCCAAATATTTTGTTTGTGTTTTAAAATACTCCTTCTGCTTTAGTAGAGTTTATTACTGTGCTGTGAAGTTCTCTTTTGGGATAATCATCACACATGCGCATCATTGCAACTCCTGTAAGCCAGGATCCACAATGAAACCATGGAATACCAACTTTTTTTTGGGTTTCCGGGGTGAAACTCTGGCTTCAAGGAGGATATGTCGGACTCACACCGACCAAAATCGCCCCGGGCTATTTTTTTTGCCAAAGCCTGAGCCCACGACTCTGGCTTTGTCGCTCGTGCATGCTCTGTGCGACTCTATCAAATCGAATACCACTTAAGTTCAGTTAGTCCCAGGAAAATGAAAAACTGTCTTAGGTAGCACAACGAAATGATTCAGAAAAAAACAGGAAAGAGTAGGAAAAATATTTTCCACTCCTTTCTTGTGAAGCAACCAATACAATCAAATATATATTTCTCAAACGTTTAATATTTACTAGGCAAATTTGAAGAAAAATATATGGAATTTCAAATGTGACTGAGTCAAACCAATCAGACCAACTGCGTCATCAAACATCAAGTCAAACCAAAAATCTATTTGAGTCAAAAATGTTTGATGATCGCGGAGGCCTTAATATCGACTCATCTGTCGATAATACAAAAACAAACTATTTATATGCTAATACATTTTCGCGAGACTGGTGACTCAGAAATGTCATTTAAATAAATAATACATTAATTATTATTAGTCATGTCAGAGTTCTTTATAATTAAGTTCCGTGACGAAATTGTTGTGTTAAATGTTTCTTATTTATTTTTAACACGAAGAAAGTTTAAGTTTAAAATGTAAATCAGTGTAGCAATCAGTATAATATTATAACGACTGGATTCGACTTTGATTGAAATGGTATTTATTTATTTTAAGACTGAAATGTTGAATCTTAATGAAAGCTCTCTTTTGTCGTATCTCTATGTATAGTAAAAGTAAAAAAAATATCAGTTAATAATCTGTTAATATTTTAATATCGAGTTTCTTACCAGTTTTCCCCATAAGAATCACATTTTGGAACTGTGCAACTAGAATCAGTAAATTAACGTTTTGAAACGTGCCAACTTAAAAAAAAATAAACATTTTAATTTTGGCTTTGGTACCTTATTTTCAATTCAATCCATATTTCGAATTTAACAACAATCAATTCTAAGATTATTCCTACAAAACTAAAAACAAATTATATACTCTGAAGTAGGCAGTAGTAGTGTTAGTATTTCTAGATAATTATACACCTAGATCCGAATTCACTACACCACATAGTTAGCACGTATCAATAATAACTGAAACTCTAGTAATTATTAAATTACTAACACTAAAATAATAACCTATATCCGTTACAAAGGGAAGCTGTAAATTATATCGACAGTTTGGGTCAAGGCTCGGAGCATGTCAATATGTCGACACTAGCGGACAACAATCATTATTGTCGTGTGGTTAAAATGATAAGCTATTGCTTGTTGCATATAATAAACCAGCTTATAAACTTCCTACAGCTAGGCACTAGACTCTTGTGCATGAAGTATTGTTATGCGCTGCCATGCACGGACACCAAAACGCGAATGACGTAACACAGCGGTTTAGGTTTAGTCAGTAAGAGTCTGACACTACCCGCGGCTCACTCTCAAGTTGCATGTTCATGAGGATTCCCCCGTTTTAACAAAAAAAAAGTTACAAATCTCTTGCCATATAGGGAAGGGTTGAGCATTGATCACCACGCTAACTCACTTTTTGATTCGCGATTTCAGAATCCAGTAATAATGTTCCTTTAAGGTGTAGTTGGAAAACCCCTTAGTTCTATTCTGCGGGATGTTCGTAAGAGTTACCGCGACTCTGGCATTTTAAGGGCTCCAGGAGGAACATAGTGGGATTTAGTCAGTAAAAGTCTGACACTCCCTCCCGCTGCACTCACAGCGGGCGGGGTCATTTGATGATTTTCACGAAAAAAGACCCTCAGATCTATGCAGATAATAATATTATGTATGAATGCAGAATTTGATTACTTTTTGAATTTTAAGTTTAATGAATTTAAGTGGATAAACAAATATTTTATTAGTTACAGTTATTAATGCTCAAAGAATTTTATATTTCGTTTCGCTTTTGTCTATAGGTTCAATGGCCGAATTCGACTAGAAATGGTCGTATTGATGTGTTTTTGGAAGCTATATTAGCTTCCTTAATTATTCTAAAATACTAACAAACGATGAAACGAAACTAACCTCTTCTTCTCTCCTAAATTTTTGCGTAGCCGACAGGGTCCATATTGATTAACTTTTGAGTATTGAGTATTCATTTCGACTAAACTATTTTTGAAGTATTTTTGTAAATACAATTCAGTAAAGATTAGCTTTTGTAGTAATAAAACTAAGCCATACTAATCTCGGGAAACAGACAGATATTTGAAACCCAAAATACCTTTAAAACTTACACCCAAAGACATAATAATATTTCTAAGCTTACTCGCCAAGTTACATAACAGCATTCAAATTCCTGACTCAATATAACAGAAGTTATCTCAAATTATCTATATTATTATCTCAGTTATTGTTTGTCGAAATTAGTTTCCGATATTGTTATTGCTCATAATAATATTATAATTAGATCACAATTGTAAGCATTGTTCATTTAGATTATCATTGATCTGTATTAAAATGAATTAGTATTAATGATTTTAATTCTCTAAGGCTTGGTAACTGGTTTTAAATGAAGGTTGTTATGTTTAAACCTGGAACTTAGAACTATTTGATGGTTTTTAAAAATTTTAATCACATTTTATGGACCAATAATGACCCTCCGGGTAAAATTGTCTCTTCCTATGGAAACGAAAATGAAAATATTGCTGAATTAATTACTTAATGCGAAGCGGCTCCAAAATCTGTACTAAATTAATTAATATTCTTCTAGTCTAGTCTCAAATTAAGTATACAAGAGTGTACTGTGCTATGAGTACTAGACAACTGATAAACATATCTACAAACATATTTATTTTAATCGATCGAATATTTTATAGGGCAAGGAGGATTTTCATTGGAACTAGCAGGAAACTCCGTAAGTTACTCTTTTAAAGACAGAAAAATAAAAAAATTACAATAATAATTATGCAACAACAACGCAAATTAGCAAAATGTACAGATTACAGCCAAATGAAAGATAAAATATTCTTTAAATAAAGAAAATATGCTACTACTAACTCATATTTACTACTACTATACAGACACCAAAAACAATTTTCATCGACACCGCATTGTTAGCTCGGCTCTACCCAAGGCCGGGGGTGTAAGAGAGCGTTTAATCACAATAATCGTTTCACTTTCGACTTTAGCTCAGAAGTCGGCCGTTACTTTCTACGTTATTGTCTTAAGCTAGAGAAACTATCTGTTGTTAGTAGTATTGTGTAAGAAGGGATATTATATAAAATAGGTTTATTCTTGCAATGATTTTCGGAACTAAAGTCTGGTTATTCTCTTTTGGTAATTGAAGACATTTTTCACGACATTGAATTGATTTAGCTTAAAATTGGTGGGCAAAACAAGAAAACATATTTAAAAAATGTGTCCTAATAAATTTTGATATCGAACGTCATTATCGTCATCCCTATTAAAACCATTAAAAAAATAACAATTTCCGGACCTTTGCCACAGTGGCTAGTGTTACTATGACACCAGCCAGCTACGCGGGACATAATTATGAATATGCATATTACAACGCACTGTTATGAATGTGCACAAGCGTGTGCGCGAACACTCTCGATTCCATTATTCACATAGCCCGATGGGACGGCAATCCGACACGACCGGAGAGAGATCAGGCTCAGGGCCCACATTTTTACGTGCCTTCCAAGACACGGAAGCTGTGATATTTATTCCTAAAAGACACACAACATTCGGAAAGTCGGTGTGCGCCACGGGGATCTAACTCGAGACCTTTGACTTTGCAGTCCTATGGCCTTACCACTAGGCTATTACAGCCTTAATTCGGCTTGGTATACGTTTAAACTATAGTTTTGTTGACACTCCTTTAATCTGTTGTTCGATGTTTTCAAAAAACATTTTTAACATTTCCATGTTTCTATCCTTTCATAAACAGCGGAAAACGTGTTACCAACAAAACGTGCGAACTACAGCGAAACATTAATCCCTCACTGAATCACCTAATTAGCTTTCAAAATACGTATACAATATATTGCTGTCTCATAAATATCCTTGTTAAGTTATTTGCTGTCCTTGTCGTGTCTGTGTTAACCGTTATTGTATGACCGTTGAGTTTGAAGTTTAGCGTTCCGTGGTGCGATTAAAAAAACGTAAATTATGTTTTCGAATTGGTTGCCTACCTTTAAAACTACCATATTTAAAACATTGTGTAAGAGGAAACAGAATCGATGTTTCTTGAAAAATTACAGTAATATATTCTGAAAAAAAAATATGTTTTTTTAATTGCAGTTGATGGTAATTATGTGTGGTATCAGAATTAAGTCTTTATTTTTTCTTTTAACGAAGGCGGTCAATACCTTTAGGTACTTTTTCACAACTGTAACTACGGTGTATAGTATAATAAAGAATATTCTATTCTATTCTCTACCAACTAATATAGTACAGGGCTTCACCTAACAGTGGGTCACTTACAGTTAGATATCAAAATATGATTGATTGATGTCTGTTTAATATCCTTGTATGAAAACGTCAACGCTTAAAGCGGAACCCAAAACCAAATAATTCACTTTGTTTCTTCACGTTTGTGATCCAAACTTACTTGTTATTCGGATGCGATTCGGCGAACGGAATACCGCTACATCGTAAAGACATCCGAAAACAAATATCCGTTGGAAATTGGTTCCTATTGTTATGAAAATAAAGGTCATTGTTGATTTTTGTGGATGCACGTGTGGTTTGGTTTTTGTTAAGTATTGGTGATTTAAAGTATAAGTATTTTGATCGCTAAGGAAATGGAGGATTTGTACTGATCTGAAGGTATTTTCCGTGTATAAATAAATACAAAAAATACATGGACATATTTACCTGCACGTAGTACTTAATTTTTTTTTGTTCTCATTGCACATGCTATATAGCTTTTGGCTTATAGAGTTTATAAGCTTATTATTTTCATTCAAAAATAAGTCCATAATAGAACTCACACAAAATCAGTATACAAACAAAAACCTCAAATAAATCACACATTCAAAAAAGTCTTATAAAAACAAATGACAAACGCCTACGACATAAATAACGTATCGACAAATTCAAATACATTATCATTATATTCAAATTGTCTTCATCAAAAACACAAGCAAATTAATTGACCTTACTTACTTATATAGTAAAAGCGAGTTAATATGACATCACAGTTAAATATGATTAAAATAGTAACATTGACCTATAGTTGTTCTTCTATTACATCATGTTCTGGCTATCAAATTGAAGGTCATATAAAAACTTATTTGATTTGGTGATAGATTTTACGTGGATTCGCGTATGCATCTCCGTTTGATTTTTGGTTAAACACAGAAAAGAATAGGCGTAACTTTTGTCATTGATATAACTACTTTGAAGCTCTTTTTATACATTATATAAATAGCATAACTGTACACCCACTTGCTCTCACCAGAGAGGAATGGAAAGATAAGACGAAGGCCTTTGCCCAGCTGTGGGACAATATAGGCTTATAATAATAAATATTTTTACTAAGTGACACTTACCCTGGATGGTCTAAAAACCAACCTGCACAGTTATAGAATATTTCTCTACAGTCCACATATTTCACACCGTACACATTTTCTTTAGAAGATATTTTAGTTCTCACTGTCCATATGACCTATCACTTCTTAAGTTAAGGATTTTGCATAATAATATACTATGGAAGAGAGACAACAACCGATACCTTGCAATGCACCGTCTTGCTTCCACAACCAGTCTTAGTAGACACAAGCTAGTAGGTAATAAGACGTATGTATGCCCCAGAGCTTAAATACCAATCCAAAAAAAAAAATAACATGAAAAATTAAACATTGCGAACAAATTCCACACATACATCGAAAGGATAGTACGCCCACCCACGGCGCAGCTATGGAGTAAATTAATCATCATTAAGAAACCATCAGCTCTCGGCATTCCTTGGAAGCATCCTTCATAGCGAACCGTGAAAATATTGTAGCGAAAAAATGGCTTGGAATATGCTAGAAATGTTCTGGAGAATAATTAATGAGATTATGTTGTAAATAGGGTTGAATAAGTTAAGTATACTTCTAACTGAAGATATACTACGATTAATGGCATAGATCCGTTTCTGTATGGGTTTTTTATCCTATAACGACGTATTAATACGTGTAATAATATAAACTAGTCTATATTATTACACGTCCTACTGCTGGGCACAGGCCTCTTCCCATATAGAGAAGGTTTGAGCATTGATCGGCACGCTTGCTAACTGCCGATTGGCAATTTCTGATTCCAATATTTTAAATCCAGATTTCCTTAGGATGTTTTCTTTCACCGTTTGTTGGTAGTGTCTTAAAATCATTGAGAACCATCATGAGAGACATCCTTTTCGCTAAAATCAAAAGATGATAAATGTTAATCCGTATTAATAGGTACTATCTCTTACAACCTATAACAAAACATACATCTAAAATGTTACTCCTCCGTATGCCCTCAACATTTAAACAAAGGTTTTAACAGTTTTTTCTTTAGCCTATTGTGTCCTACTGCTGAGAAAAGGCCTCCCCCAAATCCTTCCACGTTTTTCTGTCCTGCGCCACCTCGAACCAGTCCTCGCGGTGTACGTTCAAATCATCATTTTAACATTATCGTAACTAATACACTGAACCCTGAAAACCTATACATTCATGTCACAATTGAAAGATACACGACGTACTATTTTATTGTTAGCCATTATAATAACTGCTGTAACCTATTGCTTATTTAATGCCTTTGAAACCTAATGTGTCACTAAAGAATAGGGGTCAAGATGTCAAAAACCTTCTTGTAAATGTCACTTGTCACTTGGTATGTAAAGAAACCCTGGCCTACTACTTAACTACTTAAAGTGATATAACAGTTGAGTGACAGAGAGAGACTCTACGGCGTGTAGAGCGCTGTCTCGCTTCCACAACTGCAATACTACATAAAATTTAGATGTCATAGTAGGCTGTTTATTTTAACTTTTGACTTCGTCATTGTAACCTTTTGATTTATTGAGTGTAAGGTCAAATAACTCTCTTCATTATTATAAATGTTATAGAATTTAAACATTACAAACAAATGGGCTGTCTTATAATTATGAGTACAATAACCCAAAGTTTGACTGCACGGATAGTGTCCGATAGCCGAGCGGTATAAGTCACCAAGCAAATTACCACTGTGCGCGACGTATCGCAGGTTTAATCCCCCCGTAGGCAAAAGACTGTTAACACATTAACATGTGTTAACAGTTTTAAGTAGGATAACTCCTATTTATTTAGTAAATGATTTCATTTCACTGATCATTATATTTTAAGACTAAAAAGAAATTTTGTAAAAATTTATTATGTTAAAAAGGCTTTCGTTTTCTTCGCAAATGTTACTCTCACTACGTAAAGTATAGTTAGTTGTATTCAAACCAACTTCAAACGCTCTCAATACAGCCCAGTGCTGTGCAAGTTAAAAATACCCGAGTATTTCTAGTACAGAATTATCCGCGGTCCTTATACGTCGTAACAGTCAATTCCTTACATCCCTTAGTAATCCATGACATGTAAATTGTAAGCATTACACCAAGTTAGTACCGCCTTGAAGAATGCGTGTAGTGATGTTCTGTTGTTGCGGATATTTATCCGAAAATATCCGCTTTTGATGTGAAATTTTAATATTTGGTGACTTATGAATAACTATTGTTTTATTTTAGCTCCCAAAAAATATATTTTAATTATTAAATCTCTAGGTTTCTTCTTGCGCCAGTGTTTTCCAAATCTATATTAAAGTCTCCCTGTCTTGCCTGATTCCAATTAGATAAAACCACAGCATGTAACTATATTTTTTACACGAACCAGGAAATGTAACTTGACCTCTCTTTGATACTAAAATTACAATTATTGTTTTTTACGACGTGCTAATGATATGTTTACTTAATACCTATATCACCGAAAAACGCTTTTATCTGCTAATGTGAAATCAAGGTTTCCTTAATGTTTGTTATTGCTATAAATTGCAGTATTTCAAGACTTATCATTAATTGGCAAAAAGTGTTTGATGATGAGTCTGTGATATTTCCTGATATTTGAGTGATCAGTCTAAAATATTCTCTTTGAGTTTGTCACGTAATATTTTTCTTTTTTGTTTTATGTTTCAAAACAACACGCATGTCCTTCATAAACTCAAATGCCATTTCATTGTGCACAAAACAAAATAATAATTATTAAGTAATAAACTGAATTCAAATGACAAAACAACGCGGATATTTGAGATGGGAACACACCAAAAATATCCGCACTTTCTTTTTCGGATACTCATCCCAGCTCTACTCGCGGACAAAGAGGCTCGTGTAAAATGCGGTATTTAAAATGAAAAATTTGTTACTCAGAAGTTAAATTATAACGTTAACGTCGAGTTAACGATGTTCTGATGAGCTTTTGTAACTCCAGCGGTGTGTCACGGATCATAGCCAGACTTGCGTTTAAAGGAATAAGGTTTATAAGGAAAGGAGATCGCCAGTATTGGGCTAAACTATGCACAGGAACGAAATGTATATAAAAAAATACTAGATTTTTTGCTGATTATAAATAACTTATAACAATAATAACTTTCTACCGTAATGAGCTAAAAATACAATTTGAAATATATTTTTTATTTACAAGGAATTCTAAAACCAGCTCCGTAAACGAGCTGTCCCGTCATTTTAAGTTCGTCCTAAAACTAGTAGTTTTAAGGGAATTATTAAAAAAAAATATCGTAATCTTGTTTTAACATTTCTCGTGAACCTTATAATAATTTATAAAAGGAAAAAGGGTGTTGAATGAAATTGTTGTTGTTTTAGTAAATAATAGTTATTTATTTATTTAAAAATGACATCGTTCAGATTGTGTTTTGGGTGATTATTTCAAAACGAAAATGTGTCAGTGCTGATAAACGTCAATGTCACGTCATTCTGGTGATCTCTTCATTCGTTTTCGTTCTTGTGCGCTTACGGATGTACTTACACTATTTCTGCTATTATATATATATATATATATATATATATATATATATATACACACACATATATATAAGTTATGTATATATATATATATATACATAACTTATATATATGTGTGTGTTTAAACAGTTACATCAATGTATCTATCTGGTTATGGTATTTAAAATACATTTTCCTTAATAATTAAAATACAATTCTTACTATCTGCCGCATAACCTAACTTAGTCACCCAAAAACTTACTTTCCCCCTAATTCCCATAGAATTTTGAAAAAAAACTTTCTGATATTAATATTTGTGTGAGTTATCTATTAAATAACACATAAATGATTACTGTACAACATTTGGCCCAACGATGTATGGATTTCTGGCGATCTCCTTTGTTTATTTAAGTATTTGTGAATTATAAAAGGCGATTCAGGTGGAATTTGTCCTAGGCAAGAAAATCTCTTTTTTTTTTTGTTGCATTTTTTGTGTCCTACTTGAAAACTACCGTATAAAAACAAAAATAAACTGAAAAATAAATTGATGTGACTTAAGTTTCAATACTTATTCGTTTCTCACACTCAAAATGTAATTATGAAGCATACAACAGTTATGAACGTAAAACTCTCTTCTTATGAAACCAGAAACTATAAAATAACATTTTATATGCAATCAAAATTAATACGAAAATTACATACCTTATATTTGTTAATTAATCTTCGCCATATACTCAAACGACTTCACAAGCGTAAATCATACATACCAAAAAGACACATACCTACTAGGTACTCGAAACACATAACCCTCCTTTTGTGCGCAGTCGGTAGATAAGTCATTCGCCTTAACAAGAAAGGAAAGATCATAAATGGCCTGCAACATTATGTGGTCCTGTTGGTTTTAGTGAGTCACAAGCACTCTCGTTATGATAAATTACTAGCCATAATAAATTATGTACGAAAGGGGAAAACCCATGTTTAAATGTTAGTCGTAATGGTTTGAAAAAGTTAATTTAAAGTAATGTATTTTTTACAACTATACAGAGAATGTTTTAGGATTCGTAAATGTATGAGTATGTGAGTGTTTTTATTTTAATGTAACTTTTGAATGGCCTATGCAAATTTTGAGGTATGGTGTAGAGTCACAATATTTACAACAATTCGAGTTTCACTGTTTTATTTTAATAAAGAACCTACCATTCATTTAATGCATTTTTCCAATTTATAGGATCTGTAAAAAAATTGACTTGACTGAGACAGCATTAAACTTAACAGCGACTGAATAAGCACCAATTAAACACCATTAAAAATAAATCCAACCAATAAAAATATTAAATAAATACTATCTCCCTTTCAAAACACCTGCATCCAACAGCTGTTTATAACTAACAAACGCAATTCAATCATAATTTCACCCACGTTGTCACTAGATGGCGTTGTACCGCGTGACGACGCATACGGAATACTAACCATTATTATTATTACTAGCCATTGTTCCAAGTACTAGGCTCGCATGTTAATTAGGAGATAGTTCCAGCAAAAGAAAGGGCCTGTTCCCATGACGTCACAGGAAGTTATAATAATTATTCATTAGTTTTTATGTGCTTGGTTATTGATTGAACTGTAAAATGAAATGTTGGATTGGATTTTGAATTTTTGGAGGCGAATTGGGTTAATGTTCTTTACATGGGAAGAATTGGAATGACAGTTTGTGAAGTAATGTTCGGTACTGTTGGGTGAAAACATAGATTTAATATATTAAAGTAGTTCCAACCAAATATTAAAGACAGATAGAATATTCTTTATAGCATAATTATAGTGGGAAGTTTTATCACTCAGGTCCCCGAGAGGATCCAATAAGTACTTATAACCAATACATGTTTCTCAGAACTGTTTGAAACCCGTTTGAAGATCATTCAAACCAAACCAAATAATCCAGAGCAAAATTATGGGCCATGCAACAAACACAAAAATTTCCATCAATTAATCTTGAAGTGCGTGAGTTTTTGATAACCCTCTTAAGTCAAAGGGTTTGAGTCAAACTGAAAATTACATCATTTTCACACAGATATTTGATCGTTTTCGAGATTTAATGCAGGGTGTAAACTAATTTAATACCAAATTACATTAAAATTATCCATCCATTAGAGCGTACAAGAGTAACAAACATCCATCCGTCCATCCATAATTACAAACTGCCATATTTATAATATTAGTAAGTTTATAACACAAGTCAACATTTTACAATCAACTAACCCGTTAGCTACTAAACTACAGCAAACAAACCGCACAAACTAACAGACGCAGCTGTTTTTATTTAATTCCCGGATCATGTTAAATAGAGGATAAAAAACGTGAAATAAGTAACAACGCATACATAATCATTATAAACGCATCGCCACATAACGAGTTAAGGTTCACGCACACTTGGATTTATAATCGCTGGATTGACGCTGCGTTTCCTTTGGGCACTATCGTATGTTATTGAGTAAGGTTGTCACGTAAATATTTTGATGTTTTTCTATTTTTTGTAGTGTTTTATCGATCGGTTTTGCGATGCAGAGAGGAAGATATATTTTTAAATAATGTTTTATGTAAGTTTGTAATAAGACATTACAATTTTTATTATGTTTTTGTTGAACGTGTCATTATCAAAGATAAAGTTAATAAAATAACCAAATCGAACTAATTTCGTGGCTAAAACAAACTAAAAAAGCCACACAAAGCTTGCATTTTATATGATACCAAGAATTATAAGAACCGTACAATATAAATTGTTTTTTTAACTAAAACAACCACCCTTGTCAACCAAAAAAAACAAGAAAACAAAAAACAACACAATTAAAAACCTAACATCTATATTTTCTATCCCATCCCTACTTCGATTCGTCTCAACAGATTCTAGTTTTCCAATAAGGCCATTAATATGTGCGGTGTGGAGCCGGCAGGACATCCGCGCAGTATGCGCCGCCCTTAAAAGGATGCAGGGATGCGCGCGCGCATATTAATGTTGCGTTTTTAAAGAGAACAAATTAAAAAAAAACTTTATGAAGTTTATGAGGCCTTATAGTTTAGTTATGAAGTTGGTTGTTACTGGAAACTGTAATGACTAACTGTTTTGACTTTTATGTCGTCTTGGTTAATAAAAATATTGATTGAATAGTTTTATGTAAAAAATAGAAGAAGAGTGTTAATGTCGTAGCGACTTTGCAGTTCAATGGCCGGGTTTAGGAGGAGAAGCCTGGTTTGAATCCTGGCGCGAACTTCATTTGAGCAACAGCTTTCGAACCAAAAAAAGAACATCTTTACCAATACTCTAATCAACAACTAGTACATTGATGTGTAAATTAAAGATAGAATAAAAAACATCGAACTATAAAGTACCTAATCATAAACCTATCATAATTATGTTTTAAATCTTCATTTGTCAACACCTATTTAGCCTTAAAACTACTTTTAGAGGTACATTTTCGATAACGCAGAATATGTCTATATCTTTTTAACCTAAAATTCTGTAAAGTATAGCTAATACAATACCTATTACCGTTATTCCCACAATACGTAGGCTTTTAACTTCCCTATATTATTCTGTGACCGTCACCGTACAATAAAACGATTCCAAATGAAATTATAAATTACATTTCCTTCATATGTCTATCATTTTCTTTGCGAAAATATCTCATTTTAAAACCTGCATTTTGCTACGGTTAAGTACCCTTCGAGCTGACAACATCACACAAATTCCACACTTAAACTACAGGCTATAAGATTCAAATTCATTAGTAATAATTTCTGTTATCATATCCACCGATTTTGTAAAGGATTTTGAACTGTATGCCTTAAGATTTAAGTGTTAGTTTAGCTTGTTACGTTATTGTTTTGGTATAGGGTGTTAACCCAAGCACATCGTCTCTTGATTCAGTACATTGCAACATATGAGCGATTGATATAATTTGTAGGTCAATAAACTAAGGGAAATGGCATTGTGGAAATTATGAGTGCGTTGCCGTTGCTATGGTTACGAGTAAACAAAGCTTTACTGTAATAAATGTCATAATATTTATGGTTTTATAGAATTGAAAATATACTTATAAGGTAGTTAATAATGGCTGTTAAACTTGTGAAGGGTGGACGATAAAGGACTGTCTGTATGTTTATTTGGCAATCAAAAAGCTACTTGGTAGCCTATCTTAAATTAATGGATTTTGTTTATTTTTGTTGTACTAAACGGTAAACAAAACACGAGATAGCGATTAATAACTAACTCCAGTAAATGAAATATATGTCCTTTAAAATTAGAAGAATGTGTTAGAAGTCGGTACCCAAATAAAATAAAAAAAAAGAGTTATCACAACAAAAGTTTTATTTTCTTTACAAACATAAACGAAAACTCAATAACTCACTAATATAAACTAACACTTATTATTTATTACTTTAGAAAAACAAAGTACACAATTATTTTGTAGATTACACAAAGATTAACAAATAAAGAAAATACTTATCTGGATATAACAATAAGTAGGTAGGTACTCAGAGTCAGATACAACTTTCTGACAGGGGGCAGAGTAGTGCACCGTTTGAAGTTCCAAACACAAGTCACCATTTGCGGACAGCGCTGTCGTTTATATACAACCCCACTCTGCCCCACTTCTGACTACCGGTTATGACGTAATACACAAAACACTTATTTTATTTTAAACACTTTTTAAATAGTAAAATCAAAATGTTAATGCCTTTATTTATCACACAATTTATAAATCATAAATCACCTTAATATAATCAATATCTAATAATAATATATTAAAAACATCTCACACGGCCATCCTGAAAATTACTTCGCTCTCGAAGTAATCTATTCCTCCCCGGACGACTCAGTAGTTAAAGCTGAAAATCAAAGTCGTTTTTTCATCTCATTGTACCTGTCGTGTTCGGTCCTACTATGTGCTGGTCATAATGTCTAAACCGTTCACCAGGCCAATTACCACAGCAATCAAGTCTTAGGTTGGGTTGTCGTGTTCAGTCCCATCACGTGCTGCCTCGTGATGTCTAGACTTCACACCAAGCCACCTTTGCAGCAATCATCTTTCAATAACATCTAACCGGTTGGGTTGTCGTGATCTGTCCCACCACGTGCTGCCTCGTGGTGTCTAGACTTCACACCAAGCCAACTTTGCAGCAATAACAAAACATCTCACACGGTCACACTTGTCGTGATAGGGCTTTCACCAAGTTTATAATACTTCAGACTATTCATCACCACATACACACACACACATACGTATTTTATTAGTGAGTTATTGAGTTTTCGTTTATGTTTGTAAAGAAAATAAAACTTTTGTTGTGATAACTCTTTTTTTTTATTTTATTTGGGTACCGACTTCTAACATCAGAAGTGGGATGCCTACTCACTAGGCAGAAATATCTAAAAGCATTTTTTTAACATTCCAGTGTGAACCATGGACGCGGAGCTTGTAAAAACTTTGTTGGAATCCATCAAGATGGCCATTTCTACAAATCGACGACAAGAGGATATAGCACTACCCACATTTGATCCAGAAAAAATGCACAATGGCGCCGAGAGCTGGTGTAAGAATATCGAGGACCTCGGTGCCGAATTCAACTGGAGCAGTCTACAAATGGTAGCAAAGGCCGGTAAGGCCCTTCGGGGCTCTGCTTCTTCTTGGTTTGAGTCATGGGAACCTGAACATCATGATTGGGAAACTTTTCGTCAGGATTTAGTAGCCCTTTTTCCCGCCAAAAAGAATTTAACTGAAAAGTTGACAAAAGCTGTTTTGTACAATTCAGAGTCTGCAGAAACTTATGCCGAATATGCCAGAGAAAAGATCTTGCTCCTTAAAAAGACTAAAGTATCGTTTACTGAAGAACAGCTTATTGAGCTTGTATGTGGGGGGGTTCGCGACGTAAATGTTCGGATGGCTTCTTTTAATAGCTCGGTGAATACCACTAACGAATTAATTACTCTTTTCTCTAGTTATAGTAAAAATCCTAGAAAACGACCCTTTGACAAAAATGTAACTGTTGACGATTCCGGTACTAGTACAGCCAAGAAACCCCGTACAGATTTTGCTACTAAACAATGTTTCTCCTGTGGTCAAAAGGGTCACATTCAATTTCAATGCCCTAAAAACTCGAGTATTGGTAAAAACGGTTCGAACGGTGAGGCCAGGCCTAAATCGAAAGAAATTTCCACTACGGGTAATAAAACCCTCAAATGTGGATATTGTAAGAAAGAAGGTCATAGTATAGAAAAGTGTTGGACAAAACAGCGAGTTGATCGCGAAAAACAGAGTAATAGACCTGTAAATTGCGTGACCCAGTCAGGTTTAAAACTTACCAAAGTTTACATTAATGATATTGCTATAGATGCTTTAATCGATACTGGTGCTAATTGTTCAATCATAAAAGAATACATTGCATTCCGATTGGGCTGTCACGTTTCCCCTTGGACTGTACGTTTGGATGGTATAGGTTCAGGTCACGTAAATACTTTTGGTAAAATAACTGTACCAGTTCGTTTTAATGACGTCTGCATTGAATTAGATTTAAACGTAGTGTCAAATGATTTTGCTTATGACTGTATTATAGGACAAGATGTTGTCAAATACGCAGATATTGCCATAATTACAGACACATCTGGGACAAAATTAGTACGTAAAAATGTAGTTAATTTAAGTAAGAATAATTCAGAGAACAATCAAAATCTGCTTTCGGAAAGTGTTCAAAATCTAGATAAACAATTACAAGATAAAATTATAACTATTTTTGATAAATACCCTCGAATACTACCCACTGAAGATTATATTGGAAACGTTAATACGAATAAATTGGAAATAAAATTAAAAACAGATAAAAACATTAACTATCGTCCTTATCGTTTAGCGCCGTTAGAACGTGAAAAAGTAAAGAATATAGTGAGTGACCTTTTAAGAACTGGTATCATCCGTGATAGTGATTCTTCATATGCAAGTCCCGTACTATTAGTGAAGAAGCGTGACGGCGGTGATCGCATGTGCGTCGATTATAGGGCACTCAATTCTATTATTGAAAAAGAAAGGTATCCGTTGCCCTTGATCCAAGACGAAATTGACCAATTAGGTAAGGCAAAGTATTTTATATCTATTGATATGAAAAACGGCTTTCACCAAATACCGGTTTCTGAAAATAGCATCAAATATACAGCTTTCGTGACCCCGGATGGGCACTATGAATATATCAAAATGCCTTTTGGGATATGCAATGGCCCCTCAGTATTCCAACGTGCCATATCTAAAGCAGTTAAAGATTTAAAGTTTGTTAGAGTTTACATAGATGACTTGCTTTTACCGTGCGAAACTATTGAACAAGGACTAGAGTATCTTGATTTGTGCTTGGCAGCGCTTGTTAGGGCCGGATTTACTGTTAACTTAAAGAAATGTCGTTTTTTTTGTAACATCTATAGAGTATTTAGGCTGGATTATTTCGGCTGAAGGTGTGCGACCCAGTGAAACAAAAGTTCAAGCTTTGGTCAACTCTCCCATTCCCAAAACTGTAAGGCAGGTTAGACAGTTTATGGGTTTAGCAAGCTATTTTAGGAAATTTATACACGAGTTTGCGTCCAAAACGGCTTGTATAACTAAGTTAACTAAAAACGGGCAGAATTGGGAGTGGGGGTAATGAGCAAAACGCCGCTCGTCAATATATTATAGATAAGTTGACATCGGAACCTATCCTCTCTATCTTCGATCCTTCGCTTCCAACTGAGCTGCACACTGATGCAAGTGCTATTGGATACGGTGGCATGCTCGTCCAAAAACATGGTACAAGCAATAGGGTGGTGGCATATTTTAGTCGCCGTACTACCGAGCCAGAGTCCAAATACACCTCATACGAGTTGGAGACACTTGCAGTCTACAACTCTTTGAAAAATTTCCGTGTTTACCTTTTAGGTATATCATTTAAAATTATAACTGATTGTAATGCGATTAAATCAACTATGTACAAAAAGGACTTGTCTCCCAGGGTCGCTCGATGGTGGACCTACATGCAGGATTTTAATTTTGAGGTGGTTTATAAAAAAGGTATTTATGTTGGACATGTAGATTATTTAAGTAGGAATCCTGCTACATCCACTGCTTCAAAATTAAAATCCTCAGAAGCCCCTCTTCATATTAATTTGTTAAATGAGCATTCTTCTTGGTTAGAGGTAGCTCAGAATAAAGATCCTGAAACACTAAGTTTAATTGACAGAGTACAAAACGGTGATATTAGTAATGATCAATACGTATTTAAAAATAACCTTTTATACTACAAGTGTCCAATAGACCACAAACTGAAAGCATATGTACCTAAAGGAAGTCGGCTCAGTATCCTACGTTTGTACCATGATGAGAACTGTCATGTTGGTCAAGAAAAGACCTTACAAAAGATACGAGAGTCTTTTTGGTTTCCCGGCATCAACAGATTTGTTAGGAAATATATTTCTCATTGCCTTGTATGTGTTAAAGGAAAGTTTCACAGTGGCCCACATCAAGGCTTATTACATCCCATTGATAAAACACCAATACCGTTTCACACAGTGCATCTAGACTGCACAGGCCCCTTTACTCAGTCCAGTGGAGGTTATAAGCACATTATAATAATCATTGACGCCTTTACAAAATATTGTATTCTTAAACCTCTTAAAACTATGAGTGGTGAGGAAATGTCTATAGTCATTCGCGATGCTTTAACTATGTTTGGAAACCCTTTTAAAGTTATTACAGATAGGGCCACTAATTTTTCTAATGTTACCCTAACTGACTTGTTCCGAGAATGGAATGTTGATCACCATATGATTTCAACTGGTACACCGCGTAGTAATGGACAAGTCGAACGATACGTTGCTACAATTATAAATATGCTTACTACTATTTGTAATAATGAGACAGAATGGCCGAATTCATTATATAAAGTTCAGCAGACACTTAATACAACCATACAAAAAACAACAGGCTTTTCACCTTTGAGATTATTAATTGGTCGTGATTCAAACATCCCTAGCGTACAGGCTCGACTAGCTGATATAGAAGAACCTGGTACGTCTAATGTAAATCAAATAATTGATGTTAGGGCTGATAGGGTTCTGGCATATAATAAAATGAAATCGGCAGCAGACAAATACAAATTACGTTTTGATACCACAAGACGAGATAATATAAATTATGACATAGGAGACATTGTCTATGTTTGTCAAGACCAATCAGTTATAATTTTAAATGATATACCTAAAAGGTAAACACGGAAATTTTTCAAAGAGTTGTAGACTGCAAGTGTCTCCAACTCGTATGAGGTGTATTTGGACTCTGGCTCGGTAGTACGGCGACTAAAATATGCCACCACCCTATTGCTTGTACCATGTTTTTGGACGAGCATGCCACCGTATCCAATAGCACTTGCATCAGTGTGCAGCTCAGTTGGAAGCGAAGGATCGAAGATAGAGAGGATAGGTTCCGATGTCAACTTATCTATAATATATTGACGAGCGGCGTTTTGCTCATTACCCCACTCCCAATTCTGCCCGTTTTTAGTTAACTTAGTTATACAAGCCGTTTTGGACGCAAACTCGTGTATAAATTTCCTAAAATAGCTTGCTAAACCCATAAACTGTCTAACCTGCCTTACAGTTTTGGGAATGGGAGAGTTGACCAAAGCTTGAACTTTTGTTTCACTGGGTCGCACACCTTCAGCCGAAATAATCCAGCCTAAATACTCTATAGATGTTACAAAAAAACGACATTTCTTTAAGTTAACAGTAAATCCGGCCCTAACAAGCGCTGCCAAGCACAAATCAAGATACTCTAGTCCTTGTTCAATAGTTTCGCACGGTAAAAGCAAGTCATCTATGTAAACTCTAACAAACTTTAAATCTTTAACTGCTTTAGATATGGCACGTTGGAATACTGAGGGGCCATTGCATATCCCAAAAGGCATTTTGATATATTCATAGTGCCCATCCGGGGTCACGAAAGCTGTATATTTGATGCTATTTTCAGAAACCGGTATTTGGTGAAAGCCGTTTTTCATATCAATAGATATAAAATACTTTGCCTTACCTAATTGGTCAATTTCGTCTTGGATCAAGGGCAACGGATACCTTTCTTTTTCAATAATAGAATTGAGTGCCCTATAATCGACGCACATGCGATCACCGCCGTCACGCTTCTTCACTAATAGTACGGGACTTGCATATGAAGAATCACTATCACGGATGATACCAGTTCTTAAAAGGTCACTCACTATATTCTTTACTTTTTCACGTTCTAACGGCGCTAAACGATAAGGACGATAGTTAATGTTTTTATCTGTTTTTAATTTTATTTCCAATTTATTCGTATTAACGTTTCCAATATAATCTTCAGTGGGTAGTATTCGAGGGTATTTATCAAAAATAGTTATAATTTTATCTTGTAATTGTTTATCTAGATTTTGAACACTTTCCGAAAGCAGATTTTGATTGTTCTCTGAATTATTCTTACTTAAATTAACTACATTTTTACGTACTAATTTTGTCCCAGATGTGTCTGTAATTATGGCAATATCTGCGTATTTGACAACATCTTGTCCTATAATACAGTCATAAGCAAAATCATTTGACACTACGTTTAAATCTAATTCAATGCAGACGTCATTAAAACGAACTGGTACAGTTATTTTACCAAAAGTATTTACGTGACCTGAACCTATACCATCCAAACGTACAGTCCAAGGGGAAACGTGACAGCCCAATCGGAATGCAATGTATTCTTTTATGATTGAACAATTAGCACCAGTATCGATTAAAGCATCTATAGCAATATCATTAATGTAAACTTTGGTAAGTTTTAAACCTGACTGGGTCACGCAATTTACAGGTCTATTACTCTGTTTTTCGCGATCAACTCGCTGTTTTGTCCAACACTTTTCTATACTATGACCTTCTTTCTTACAATATCCACATTTGAGGGTTTTATTACCCGTAGTGGAAATTTCTTTCGATTTAGGCCTGGCCTCACCGTTCGAACCGTTTTTACCAATACTCGAGTTTTTAGGGCATTGAAATTGAATGTGACCCTTTTGACCACAGGAGAAACATTGTTTAGTAGCAAAATCTGTACGGGGTTTCTTGGCTGTACTAGTACCGGAATCGTCAACAGTTACATTTTTGTCAAAGGGTCGTTTTCTAGGATTTTTACTATAACTAGAGAAAAGAGTAATTAATTCGTTAGTGGTATTCACCGAGCTATTAAAAGAAGCCATCCGAACATTTACGTCGCGAACCCCCCCACATACAAGCTCAATAAGCTGTTCTTCAGTAAACGATACTTTAGTCTTTTTAAGGAGCAAGATCTTTTCTCTGGCATATTCGGCATAAGTTTCTGCAGACTCTGAATTGTACAAAACAGCTTTTGTCAACTTTTCAGTTAAATTCTTTTTGGCGGGAAAAAGGGCTACTAAATCCTGACGAAAAGTTTCCCAATCATGATGTTCAGGTTCCCATGACTCAAACCAAGAAGAAGCAGAGCCCCGAAGGGCCTTACCGGCCTTTGCTACCATTTGTAGACTGCTCCAGTTGAATTCGGCACCGAGGTCCTCGATATTCTTACACCAGCTCTCGGCGCCATTGTGCATTTTTTCTGGATCAAATGTGGGTAGTGCTATATCCTCTTGTCGTCGATTTGTAGAAATGGCCATCTTGATGGATTCCAACAAAGTTTTTACAAGCTCCGCGTCCATGGTTCACACTGGAATGTTAAAAAAATGCTTTTAGATATTTCTGCCTAGTGAGTAGGCATCCCACTTCTGATGTTAGAAGTCGGTACCCAAATAAAATAAAAAAAAAGAGTTATCACAACAAAAGTTTTATTTTCTTTACAAACATAAACGAAAACTCAATAACTCACTAATATAAACTAACACTTATTATTTATTACTTTAGAAAAACAAAGTACACAATTATTTTGTAGATTACACAAAGATTAACAAATAAAGAAAATACTTATCTGGATATAACAATAAGTAGGTAGGTACTCAGAGTCAGATACAACTTTCTGACAGGGGGCAGAGTAGTGCACCGTTTGAAGTTCCAAACACAAGTCACCATTTGCGGACAGCGCTGTCGTTTATATACAACCCCACTCTGCCCCACTTCTGACTACCGGTTATGACGTAATACACAAAACACTTATTTTATTTTAAACACTTTTTAAATAGTAAAATCAAAATGTTAATGCCTTTATTTATCACACAATTTATAAATCATAAATCACCTTAATATAATCAATATCTAATAATAATATATTAAAAACATCTCACAAATGCATAAATTTTCTACTTCAGTGATTGGCAATCTTTTCAGTATTAGGTACAATAATTTTGCAATAGAGCATATTTCATAGATCGTGAAATATTAAAAAAAACTATACTTCATACTTATTTGTAATTTCATTATACGTAAAGTCGATTTTTTTATCTGTTCTTTTTATTTAATTCTTATTTATCTTTACAGATTTGAATCGAGCAACTAAGACAGACAGAGGTACGTAAGTCTATTTATCTTTGACTATAAATGTGTTTATACATTAGTACGGACTATCAATAAACTTTTACTATATCTTTCGCTAATAAATGTCCACCTTGTTCACCACACTAAAGTTTTACGGTTGAGGTTTTATTCCCATATCCTTAAAGAGAATTCTATGGCCTTTTATACGCAAGGTTTTTGATTTGGGTCCTTAATCATGCGCTGACGCGGCGGTTGACTACAGTTGGGTCGAAAACTCATCAGGTGATCTTAGATTTATTTACTCAAATACAACTTTCCAGTTTAACTCAAAACTGTTTGATCGTCTACACAGGTGGTTGGTGGGGTTATCAAACATATCCCTAATCTATCTAATTATTTACTGCATTATATGCTAAATTAATTTTATAATTATTGTAATGCCTGCTGTGCCCTAACAAGGTTCATCATTCTAGGTACCTAGCTTTTAGCCTCTTCAACACCTATTGTAACATTATGGAATGCATATAAATATATGCATATAAATTTACGGGCTAAGAACTCTTTTGATGGAATTTTATAGTTTTGCAATGAAATACAAATAATGATGGAAAGTTTAGACCTTAGACAGGACTCAAACCTGCAATATCTGTGTGAGCCCGCCGGCCACTTTACCAACTAACCTACAGAGGTCATTGACCGGGAGTTCAAATTTATTCATCGTATCTTGTCACGGTTTTAATGATTTATTTAATAGTATATATGTAATTAATACGTAATTTTGCAGTGTAGGCCATTTGGCGCTGGTTTGATTAATAGAAACCTTCTTACATATAATCACGTGAGGTTTTAAAATTTGCCCTTAAGGGTTTAAGTTCCACAATATTTATAACCCGTCTTCATCGTATTAAAATGCATATATGGAATGCAATTATGCCTTTGTCACTCCCAATGAAGTCTGAACCAATAAAATAGAGAGGATACGGCCACTTAAAATAATAATAGCTTGTTAAATTTATGATAATTTGCTTTTAAAACAAAATTATCGGTACATAAAGTTATGAAACTGGATAGCCTATTCTGTGAGCATAAAATAATAGTTAATTTGTTTTGAATCATATCGTTTGGTACTATTTTTTAGAAGGAAATTATTTTGTTCCTGGTATTACATGTTTAATATTGATTTCAATACTCAATACTTTATTGCTTGATACTTTATTGCTTGATTGATTTGACAGTACAATGTTGCATTAGTTGTCAGTTAATCATCATTATCATAATATTAATATTTTTTTACAAATTTTAGGTAAAATTACTGATTTGGAGTTTTAATGCGGTCTTTAATATTATTATTAAAAAATAGGCAGCGCGAGACATATTATAGTCCACAACACAGGTGCACTGTCTATTCCTTTACTCTCATAGCCCGATGGGAAGGCAAACCGACGCTACCAAAAAAAAGATCAGGGACAGGACCCATTTTTTACGCACCTTCTAACACGGAAGCTGTGATATTTATTTCTAAAACGCACACAACATTCGAAAAGTAGGTGCACGAAATATACACTATATTGCAATACAAATAATTACTAACTAGTAAGACCATACCGTCGCGTGATACAAAACACACAACGAACCCACTAGACCATTAAAACGCATTAAAAACTAACGTATTCTATAATAATTACAATTAAAACACCATACTTTCTCTTTCTAGGGAAACTGTTACCAATAATTACTGCCTTTGGACATGTAATCGCTAAAAATGGTTTAATAAGCACATAACGTTAATATGTAATTGCTAGGTTTTCTCGCTTACGTCGCTTAGTTTTCTAAAGTATAAGACATTTTCCATCTGGTTTGGACAGCTTTCTATTTTGTTATGTATGTGCAATGCACTGTCACGTGGTAAGTAAATACAGTCCCTCTGAATAGTCTTTTGTTTTCTTTACCATCATCATCAATGGCCTCTAGCATCTATGACAGATGATGGAAACAGCAGCCGTGATACTTAATTTGCTTTTAGCACTTGCGCTGGTGGCTAACAAGGCCTTTTACCATCAGTATTAGGTAATATAAATAACAAAAAATCTACAAAGTAAATCGAAAAGGCTTAAAAAAATAGTTTTTATTACCCTGGACAGAACTTGCAATCAAAAGCAATTTATACACACCGCGATAAGAATTTATCGAAAAGGAAAAGTGACTTTTTAGTTTGCGATCATCGCTATAGAATCTCAACTATCGGCAAAAACAAAAGAAAAATCTTAAGTAAAAAACCACACACAAAACCTATAAAACTGCGACACAAAATATTGTATTTTTACAACTTTTAAAGCCCTATTTAGTACAATAACGACCTCATAAAATACCTATCAGATAAAATGCATCCCTATTATCCCTATAATAGGGATGTAAAAGTATCGATATCGATGTTTACAATGTATTTTTTCGTCTTGAATTTATAAAAAGCCAGCTTATGGGTGGGCTTATCTAAAAAATGTACATTAACATCATATTTATGTAAATATAGGCGAAGTACTAAAGTCCAGAAAGATATAAAAATAGCAATGTTTTAGTCAAGACTTATAAGAAAATGTTTTGCAAAAAAATTATTTAACAGAAATATTCTGCAAACATGCATTTTTTCTTTGCTAGCAAAACAAATAAATTATTTTTAAATAAATAATAACTAGCATTTAAAGAACAGAGATAAATGCTAGAGAGAGATTTTATATCAGCTTAAAAAAAGAAAACTCTAACACAAGTGTCATTTTTCTCTAGAGTATTAAATAAAAATATTATTTTGAACTTCGATTTTGCTAATAAACAGCCCACCTATACTACCTCTAGTTTGTAAGGATCAATGGTTGAATGGACCGATATTTGTTCCTATTTTTGTAAATTTGGTATGGAGTTATCTGACATTTTGGATTAACTTTTTACCTAACAGCTTTATTAAAAAAAGTTTAATATTGTGCAGCAATAAACCAACATCCAAACAAGCAAAGCCGCGGTATAAGCTAGTAATCATAAATCAATACAGCTATAACACTATACCGCGAATTTAAATACCCATCAACACAGTCACGAACTTTGAACTTCATCAAAATCAAACAGGAATGTTTACGACGCTACTTAACTATTAATTGAAGTCCTTAAAATCCTTTATCTATCACCTTGTAACAGTATGCTGTACAGTCAGCAACAAAAGCCTTCGATACAATGTTATTTAGCAAACGCTATACATTTTTATGTAACCAGGATAATTAGATAAAGAAAATTCGACAGATAAGTCACTGGTATCGTTGTAGTGTCATGTTAAAGTTGATTTTTAGGGTTCCGTTCCCAAAGGATAAAACGGAATCATATTACTAAGCCTATCTGATTGTCTGTCTGTCTCCAGGCTGTATCTCATAAACGGTGATAGCTAGAAAGCTGAAATTTTCACAGATGATGTTTTTTAGTGGCCGCTATAACAATAAATACTAAAAATTAAAAAAAATATTAAGGGAGTCCAACAAACGTTACTTTTAGTTTTGTAGGTAGATAAACAGACTAAAAATTAGTATTCGTACAACAAACGTGATTTTTTTATATAGATGATAGTACGAGACCCTTGTACGCGAGTCCGACTCGCACTTAGCCGGTTTTTTTATAGAATTTAGTTGCTGATAATACAAAATGATTGAAGTCAAAATGTCTAGCCGATCCAGGTCAACAACTCAAGGCTGAGCTATGACGGAGCGCAAGGAATCTGTGTAGGCGCGATCACGTTGTCACTGACATGTTCAAGCTAATACGTAGTGATGTACAGATGTTATCGTTATCGATAGAATAGAATATTTATTATTTACAACTAAATCAATACTTTAATACGAAGTAAAGTAATATCGCTCTTCCTCGGTCTTTTGTCCCTTATGAATGCTTAGATCGGTAAAACTACGCAATGGACTTGACGTTTCAAGAGGAAGGTGTATTTGTACGTTTACATAATTATGATAATATGTGCGAAGCTCAGGCGAGTCATTATTATATTTTTTTCCCCTAGCCTCTTTTGTTCCACTGCTGAGGCCAAATTTAGGCCTTCCCCAACTCCTTCCATGTAGAAGTAATATCAGGATCTAGTAAACTGATTTGGATATTCTTTTGCTAATAGAAAGCCACGTTACTTGTGAGTGTGATAGATTATTTATTAATCGTAAAAATACCGTACAATGGAGTAGAAACAGTTAGCGGGTATTTTAAAATTAACTAAAGTATCTCGTTTAGTTTAAAAGGCAGTAGTAACATAGGGTTATTACTTAGCTAAAATACGTCGATGGAAAATTAAGTACCGATCCGTAATTTCGATATTTAAGACTTTTAGTATAAGGTTAAGTTTAACTACAAATTGAATTTTCTCGGTTCGTTAATATTACACAAAAACTCCTTCCTAAGTTTTATTGTTGTTTGGAGATTTATTTTCCATTTAAAACATAATAAAATGACTGTTCACATGCGAGAAAATTAAATGTTCTGGTCTGGTGACACATTTATATTCATTCTGTTAACAACGTATTAATAACACTGTCTCAGAAAGCCGACAAAATAAATTAACATAAAAAAATGTAAACAGGCATAAATTACAGCGTATGAAAACTTTATGTTTACACTAAGTACATTTTCTAATCCAACAATAATTTACAACGCATTTAAATTAACTACATAATTAAACAAAATTTACAGAGACAATCAAAATGAAATCGTTAGAAAAAAGCACTTAATACGCCTGTCTATTGAGCCATAACTTAGCTCAAAGTAACAAAGGCGATTGACATTATAAATTTAATATCTATTAAAATTTTACGATAACTTCAAGTCGTAACGTCTGTCGTATCGTTAGTCGCGCGTTTTATAGCAAACGTCGACAGTGAAATATCGATATAACGTTATCGACTCTTCCCCTCACTAGTCATAAACTAGTGTTTAGTCGTGATTTTGGTTGCGTTGTTTGTTTATTAATTGAGATTAACAATTAATTTATTGATCCACTTTCGAGAAGTTGTCTTAGGTCGATAGGAATTACGCAATCGTTTTGTACGCTGTATGAATTTATGCATGCATTAGTATTTCATTAGATTTACATGCGTAAATTATTAGGCTGAAGGGATGTCTTGTTAGAATAATTAAAACATTAAAATAGACTAGACAAGGCTTTACTTAAGATCCAAGATTTTGTAAAAAAAAAAATACTCAATCGGGTTACGTCGTTCAAATATAATTTTCTTTTTGCTCTTTTACTTGCATATGTAAAATCAAAAAACAAACTCAACTTGCACTAGTTAATTAACCCAAAATGCTCCTTATAAATAGGTGTAAAATCTGTTGTTAACACAAAACCATACGTCATTCATACCATCTCTACTTTTTTCGAAATATTGTATTACGCAATATTTATTTATTTTTTCTCGCACAAAAACTGCTATGATCCTAACAAAAACTATTTAATCTATCAAACATACAAGTTAATCTCATTCATGTATAAAATCAATTTACATACACATATATAATACTTAGCATTAATTAGTATGCAATTCAAATCACATTTATATTCATGTCAATGTAAACGTATAAATAGACAGCCGTCACATCTACATATAGCTACATAACAACATATCACGATTTTAATAATACCTATTTATCAGAGATGTATACGGTATATTTGAAGTACTACTTTTGCTAACTGTTAACTGGTTGTAAAGAAATAAAAGTATATATTATATTCAATCTAATTTGGCATTTTGTCATATTCTATTGAAATAAAGAGGTTCTGTTCATTTTCACGTATAGAGTCTGTATCCGTTAAACTGTGTAAGTCTAAAGTATTATGAAATGTAGACAATATAACTAAAATACGACAAAATTAAGATGACTTATTTATATTCATTACGTGCCTGACATTTTCATTAAAAAATGATATATTTTAATGTTTTGAGTTAAATACTTTTATGCGAAATATTGTGATTGGATGTTTAATGTTATTGTCAATTTTTTTGTTGGCCTTAGACCTGAATTTTAGTTTGCTTTTTACACATTACTTGTCTTGAGTGAGAGCTAATAGTAAATTCGGGATAGTGCATAATTATAAAATAATTAATAGTGATGAAGGAGAAAAAGGAGCTAGGCCTTTACCCAGCAGTGGGATTTTATAAAGGCTAAATAAAAAAAATTGTGATGAAATGTTTGTAACTCTCGGTCAGTGACCTTTGTAGCTTCATTGTAGTGGTAGCATAGGGGTATGACCGTTGAACTACTAAGTATGAGGTTATATGTGGAAATACCGGAACGCAACATTGTCTTTTCGAATTCACGTAAGTGTTATAAAGTAATTATCAATTGCAAAAAACAATCAAAGAAAATATCGTAAAATAAAATACTATCACACTTGAGATTTTCTTAGAGTGATTTTTAAGCGACGTCAAATGTGGGTGAAAACATTAACAACAGATTGTACTTCAACCATATGAAAAAATGAACTCTATAGCTTAGTTGTTAAAGCAACTGATGAAAGCAATTTCTATTCCTGTCTGAGGTTCCATTTTCTTACACAACATTCATATTTATTTCCAAGTTCCCCCGTACTTAAAATAAGTAAAACGTTTAGCTCAACCAACACAACTCTGTACCTCTATAATACAGTCAGTTAAACAATATTTAAAATAACCAGCTGAACGCAAGATAATAATTATAATGATGGTTCCTCATTAGCATATACGTCTCATCATTATACCTTATAATCGGAGACGGGAATAGCTTGAGAAACAGGACGTACTGGTTTAGTAGGCCGCTTGTATTCTGGGTACATTTAGAACCAAAATAACGTTGGCGAAGGAATAAATATTAATTATATTATTGACTAGCTGCTGCCCGCGACTTCGTCTGCGTGGTATTCAAGATGTGTAGTGCTGTACAAAAAGTAAAGCTAAATAATGTTTAATGCCAGCTCCCTAATCCTGTTCCGTTCCAAACTACCTAATTTCTTAACTTCCTAATCCTAACCTCTAATCTTACAAACATATTTGACTGTTAGTTAACACTGCTAGTTTTTTGCTGTGGCCACTATCTTGCACTGATTTGACAATTTGGATTGAATGACTTGAGAACGGGCGATGGCAAAGAAGTGTGCTGGTCTCTTACTGGCGAAACCGCCGGAGTGCTTCACCGTATTCTATTGTCGGGGGCCACGGGAACGCTTTCGCAATCTACCGCAAGCCCCGACAGGAGAGCTCTTTTTAACGGGAGCTTCCTCATTAATGTGGAGCCAGCTTTTGCCAGCCCTTATTAAGAGGCACGTGGAAGCACCACGCATTCCGTCTTTGCCTTTATCCAGTAAAGTAGACTGCCCTGAAACTACTGGCGTAGGTTATTTACGGTGGTTGGAGGAGGGCAAATAAGGCCCTTCTTCCTTTGCTCGTCGAACATGGATCAGATGAAGCCTGCCGTGCTTTTACCACTTTTCCTTGAGCGTCATCACTTCTTCGCAGAACTTGGTGACGGCGCACTAACTAACCGCGGACACTTTGGCCACTCTAGGCGGTGTGACATCGTCGTTACGAAGATGTCGCATTCGCACTGGATGTGAGAGGGGTCTGTATACCCAAATTTGCCAAATTTTGTTTGCCCACCTATTTGGGTTCTGAGACGGTTGAATGCTTTCTGAACAGGCCACTGCAAGGTGGGCCGGTAGGCCGGGCGGCAGATGTTCCTGAGGTAGGACATAAGTAGTAGGTGGTAGTTGTCGATCTGCCCAGATCTTGCTCCGAGCTCGAGTTAGAGTTGCAGTAGTAGTCAGTGTATATCGGAAGAAGCTCTTTTGGCTCTTAAGTCTACACGATTTAAGTCTCTTCTATCGTCAGGTAGAGCAATGCCAACCAGGAGGAGAACTTATTATGCGGGGTTGGTCCTTAACAGCCAGATATTATTCGACACGTTTGCACTGTGCGCTGTGGTGCGGAGAACAGCAGGCGCTGCTCCTCATTCATCTTCTATTTCGTTTTCTTTCTACCTTTGACAGATGTTTTTTTTTTTTAAATCATGTCTTAGTGCTTACTTACATGATTATCAAAGTTCCAAGTTTCTAATTCTAGTAGTTTGAGCTGACCCGACTGAGCCTGTTAATGTTACGTACATATACAAAACAATCGCGGGAGTACGCGTGCGGGGCATACTCGTTCTCGAGATTTAATAGACATGAATGCTCGAATATCAACACACTTTCACTTATGCAACTACCCTATACCATCGCAATTGGTGCACAATTTTGTAGTGTATAGGTACTATCAAATCTTCAAAACCACGTGTCACACACAACAAAATTGCAGTCAACAACTAAGTAGTTAATTAAGTATAGTAAATCATTTACCGTCCACACTATTTTTTGTTTTGGTGTAGTTGGTTTTTTTTACATTTCATATCCACAGCTCCTCCTAAATTGGATGATACTGTCCTAGCTTAAACAGTAAGTATCATATACCAGATACCATATAAAAGTATTTTAAAGAACAATTTTAGGTATGTTAAAAAAATCCAAACGCTTCTTACAATACTTTTGTACTACCAAAAACGATAGAAGAAAAAAAATGTTATGCTTGACTGAGATTCTATTCGTACTCAAAAATTATTAAAAAATAAATTAAAAAAATGTGTGTTGAAATGAAATTTGAACTTAGAGTGAAAAAATACGAAGCTCGTAATTCCCTGAGCCCGCTATTTTAATTTCTGTAATGTAAGCCAAATAGCATGTTAATATTAATGTCAAAACATAAAACCATAGCAACATTATTTTGGTCGCTATGGTGACATTTTCAGTTACACCAGTTACGTGTTCTTTAAAAATAAAGGTTTATTGCTAAGACCCCATGGTTAATAACCTGATAAATAGCCTACATGTTGTCTAGACCTTTCCTTAATCTTCATGCAAAATTTGAACAATATACTTATGTATATTAATTAGTTTTTTCGATTAGCCGGTTATTCTCATAAAATTCGTGATTGCTCACCCTCCATATCAAATAGCGCAATAATATGTAAAATTTATGTTGTCACGACCTCTAGTCAATATATTCTGAAAATTTGAAATGAAATGAAATCTGTACATTATTTTTTTGAGATTATCCCGGACACATATTTACGGATAGTTTAACAATTTTATGACAATAGTTCTTTAAACAGGTAACCGTCACAAAACGATGGGCAGAAAAGCTTAGTATTCACGTAAACAATTTTAATTTTCATCGACTTAGCTTCAAATCAGTCGGGAGTTTCATAGAAACGTACCTCCCCCTTTTCACCCCCGTTAAGGCAGAATTTTCAAAAATCCTTATTGCGTCATTCTTAACTTCTATCTAAATAGCCAAATATTAATTTTAATAGAATTAGCTTCAAAACTAACAGTTTTATACAAACTTACCCGCCCCTTTTTACCCCCTTAAAGAGCAAAATTCCAAAAAAAAGATAGCTTAAATGTTAGCGAGGACTAATAGCTACATAAATAAAAAAGTTTCATCAAAATCCGTCCAGTGGTTTTTGCGTGAAACGTGGACAACAAACAGACAGACAAAATTTTTTTTTTTCATATTTTTGGCTTCTATTGGTTGTATGAAGATCCCCCATCTGAGTTTTTCTTAAATATCTTTAATGTACAGACATGAGGTTTTTATAATTTTATTATATGTATAGATAGCATAAAGTATGAGTCTAAATGTAAAATTAATTGTGTTTTCGTCGATTAAAATATTAAAAAATCTAAAATTTATTTATTCAGAAATGCCTCTCATACGCTAAATAATAAAGACTAAGAATAATAAAACCTTGTTCAAAAATCGAAATGACAAAAATTACAATCAGAAAGAAAGCAAGTTTAGTGCTCCGTATTTTTTACAAGAAACCTAAGCCTAGCAGTGGAATTAAAAGACGATAAATGTTTTTTGAATGTGTATATATAATAACGCCCAATATTGTACTAAAATTAGTAGTTAACTGCACGTTACCGTTATTATCACTATCAGCCTATCGCAGTCCACTGCTGAACATAGGTTTCTCGAAGTACACGCCACTGAGATCTGTTTTCAGCCACTCGCATCCAGCTTCTACTAGCGTAACCGTAATATATTACAATTTCCATATCACCACGATTATAATACGCCTATCATCATTCATACCAAATTTAGAAAGTCTTTGATATTGGGAAAATCTCAGGACATAATCTTAAGGAAAATATTGAGAAAAAAGATCCGATATCATAAGAAAAGATTCTTAGAATATCAGATAACGGTGAATAAGATTTGGCTAATATCACGTAGGCTGTCTAAAACGAATTAACGGGCCTGTTGGTCTAGTGGTTAGTGGCCCTGACTGCTACACCAGAGGTCGTGAGTTCGATCCCCACCCAGGAAAAATGTTTGTGTGATGAGCACGATCGATCTGTGTCTGGGTGTATCTCATCTATAATATGTATGTATTTAGAAGTATATAAGTATGTTTATCAGTTATCTTGTACTCATGATACAAACTCTGCTTAGATTGAGACTAGTGTGAGATGTTTTGTGAAAGTCGTGGAATACTTAAAACAAAAAATTCAGTAAAACTCTTTCAGTTGTGGAAGCAAGATGCCTCTACACAGTGCAATGTGCTGTCTCGTACCCCCCGCAATACAAGGATTAAATCCCTTAGTACGGTAGTAGTTTAAAAAAAATAATGTATTTGATTATTAGGTTGAATGACGAAATTTTGGATTCACCTGAGAAATACAGGCCTTGAACTTGTTCTAAAGAATTTGGGTTGCATTTTATCGCAACCAATAAGAGGAAAAGAAGATGTGTCATCAGAGGTTTATTCACAAACCTGTATTACAACAAAATGATCTGACTTTTTAAACGGTACTATGTGACCTGTATATGTTCTACTGTCAAGCAGCAGAAAAGGACAAACTTGATAATTCCAAATGCTATTATGAAATCCAGCCACCTTAAATAAGTGGCTTTCACTGCTGCAGGACTGTACGAATTGCCTAAATGTATGAAAGTGACAAAAAGCCTCATCACCCGAAAATAAATGTAATTTTCATTTTTATCACGTCATGGCATACTTTTGAGGGATTCTATCAAATAACTGTCACAAAATAGAGAGGGAAAAGAAATAAAGTTTCTTGAACTTGGTCTTACACGCTGCCGCGTGCCAAGATCTCTTTCTCAGCCCAATTTCTATAAGAATTCTCAATTAGACGAAATCGGAATCGAAATAAAGAAAAAGTTAGCTTTTGTAAAGCTAATCTTCTAAAACTGTAACAAAATGTGTACTTTCTTTGTCCTTTATAAAACTTTACACCTTCATCCGAACTAACCACCAGCTGTTTTATAAAACTAAACGAAAAAATCTACATCACTGAACTATAGCATCAAAAACGCTCTTATCACAAACGAATAAGGTTCTTTTTCGTACACCTTTGCAGCCGTTAAGTACAGCGCTAAACAATAATTTAAAAATACTCTTATTACAAAGGTGCAGAGTTCATTTTTGTTTTCCATTGTCTCGTAAAAAGGACATGCAATAATATACTCAGGTTACAAACCCCGTCATATTGGAGACGGGGAATACAAACCAGACAAGTGCGAATTGGACTAGTGATGTAAAGGATTCCGTACAAATAGGTTGAAAAAAAACAAATTCGACGGCACGAATAGCCGAGCAATATGGCCACTGTGCGTGACGTGTCACGGGTTCGATCCCCGCGTAGGACAAGAATTTGTGCATTGCACAAATGCTTGTTATGAGTCTGGGTGTCTCTGTGCATGTGAATTAAATGTCTGTGAATCCTCCTGTGATACAAGGACTAAATTAATTAGTGTTGCCGTTTAAAAAAAAATCGCATATATAAATGTACCTACCTATTTTTTTTTACCGCTGCAACATACATAGGTAAAATTTAAATTTTCTCCTAGACGATTAATTCTTAGAAGAGTTTCAAGTATCAAGGTAGGTATTAATCCACCGTTTATGATGTACAGCCTAGTAACAGACGGACAGATAAACAGACAGTACAGTTTCACCCTTATGTACGTAACCCTAACAAGCCACGATATTATATTACGGGTTAAGTATTGTCGTAGATAAATGTCCTCAAAGGATATTAAAAGTAGAATGTAGCGATAAAGGGTTAACATTTTATTGCGAGGCCTATTTATTTTTAGTATTGTAGAATATACTTAGGTATGATATTATGTTTGTAGGTTGAAAAGGGTTAACTCTACTTAACCAGCGGTATATATGTTAACAACTGGCATATTAAAAAGTGTGTCTATGTACACTAAACATTTTCTAAATAGATTTCTTTTCGTGTAGCCTTTATACTGGCTGAAAAATACATTTTAATTAAAAACTTTTTGGTATTGTTAGCTAAGTACACCGAGACACTGTCTTCTGGCGTTCACGCCAAAAATGAGAATATAAATATTAGATCAATAAATAAATAATAATAAACTCTCTTAACTTCTCCCGTCAATTATTATAATAAGATTTAATCCCCATAACTCATAAAATAATTTAAATATATTCATAAACACATAACCTACCTACTTATTAAATTAATTTCTAAACTTCCTATATTCGAAATGATTTAATACCAAACCAGTTTCATTCATTTCCTATAAATTGGTATAATTCACACGTTATCATTATAGCTTATTTATTTAATTATACGAATAAATATAATTAATTAACTGTCCGATGGTGACCGTTTTAATGACCATTTAGGTTTTGACGGTGGTTTAATTCTCATACGAAATCATTTCCTTAAGCTTATCTGAAATTGCTTTTATGTACTACGGGCGATACCTATATTATTTTAGTTTATTTATAACTTAAAAAGAGATTTATGTGTGTCAATTAAATTTACGGCTAAGAGAATTTTAGGTCAGTATAAAAGCATACAAAACCTTGAGCATTTGCTGTGTAAAAATCAAACTAAATTCATCATCATCTTCCTGCCCTTATCTCATTTTACTTGGGGTCGTCGCAACACGTTTTTCTCTTCCATTCTCCCCTATCAGAGTTCACAGTATTATTTGCTCCTTCATCATCCATATCATTCCTTAGACAATCCATCCATCTTTTCTTTGGCCTTCTCTTTCCTTTCCATCCATCAACATACTCATCACTCTCTTAGTCACATGAGTCAAGGTAAAACTAAAATTAAAAAAATGATCTGCTCAAATGCAATCACATCTCCTTATTAGTCTATTATTATTAGCCGTTAGCGTCCCACTGCAGGGCAAAGGCCTCAATTCCCTCCTTCCATCTATCCTGACCTATGGCTAACAGGGGCCAGTTTTGTAAAAAGCAACCGAGCTCATCCCGCCATCTCCTCTTGGGATTCTCCTCATCACTCTTACTTTAAGTAATACATACTACTCTTACGACGACGTATGATATACATATAGGCAACTATATGTATATCAACCGAGATTCAAAATAAAAATATAATAAAATAATCCCAGCACATAATTAGACCAAGATTACTACAAACCAATGATAATTTTCTTTAAAACACGACAAAATAAAGCTTGTAATAACACCGATCCATTTTATATAGCCTATGGAGAAAGGTCAGCAAGGTACGAAGGACTTTTATGCCCAATTATGGGCAATAAACCGCATTGGGAAATATTACCTAGGGACCATCAATTCAGGCGAAACAATTGCAGTTATGAAAGCGAGATAGCGCTCTACACGACATAGAGTGGCGTATCTCTTCCACAACTGCCAGAAACTTACTTTAAGAAGTGCTGGTAGAATCTGTATATAAGTTTTTCGATTACTTACATTAACATAATTGTATGGCATGGGGTTTTATGATCTAGGGCTCAAAAAGAAACCGTGATTTTTAATGTCTATTATAATAATGTCATTCTGACAAATTATAGTTACAGTGGCTGATTTCAAGGAACTTGATTGGTCTCGAAATTGTGTTGAGAATTTAATTTTCGATGTCAGGTTTTAATACTTTTGTAGTTTGTACACGTCTGTAAAAGATAGGTTTCGGGGATTATAAAGACATTTCATTCAAATGCACTGAGACACCCAGATGTAGAACAAACACTTGTGGAACACACAAAATATTGTCCTACGCGAGGATCGAACCTGCGACAAATCGAACAGTGGTAATTGTTGTGGTGACCTATACCACTCGGCTATCCGTGCAATTGATAAAGGGGTAACAATTCCGTTCTAAAACTCTACTTTATTAACTTCAGTTCCTAGGTATGTTGACAGTTCGTCACCGCATAAGGCATCCGTCCAATTATGCGCTCTAACGGAGATGCGTCATCTCTGAGTGAGCCGGGACAGTAAAGTGGAGTATTCAAATTGGTATCAAGTTGGGATCAATTGCCAGGTCAGATCTGTGGTCGACTTGCAGCTATTTTGAATCCCACGGTAGTAAGGGGATATGTGTGTGAGGTAGTCTATTGAATTCTTGGCGTACCAATATATGTAACTATTTTTCTTTTAATTCAAATTGTTCAAAAGGAGTTTAAAATTTGACTGGAATTGCCAAAACATGTGGTAGAGCTAGGATTTTATTCGGAAAAAGATATATACTTAAACAATTTCATTTCTTTATGGCCTTTTTTAACATTTGGTAAAAGATATATAAAAAGATGTAAAATACTTTTAGAGCCCGCTTCACTCAAATGACATAGACCTATGGGCCATAAGAGCCCTCGAAAACACACTAACCCTTGACCTCTTCCACCAAAACACCACAGTTACATACTCCACAATTGAACAAATGACACACGTAACAAACGACTCATCCAACATCGTCTATGTTCTACTTCATTTCAGACATAGAATATAGAGTTAGAAGGAAGTGGGTAAACTACTCGCTTATGCTACTATTAGGCGATGATGATCAGCTTTAACATACTCGTAACCCTTTACCATACATGGGTAGATTTAAAACGTCTAGCCCCGAGATGCATTATTCTTTTACGCTATAAAACCGAGAACTGGGCACACGTTTTCAAATATTTTTGACTTTTCAATAGACGGTAAAAAGCAACTTACTTACTAAGAGGCCTATATCCAGCAGTGGACTGCGATAGGCTGATGATGATGATGGTACCAAAACCACGAAATTGTAGAGTCACTTCCCTCGACTCATCTATCTTCCTATTTCACGTATAGCGTCGAACCTAGGACCTTGCGTTCGCGGAAACCATTAGCCCTTAGGGCCAAAAACGGTACTGAAAATACTCGGTACATTGGTACTGTCATCATTTTGTAGTCGTGTGGAGTTTTAGTATATTCGAGTTCTCCCTAAGGCATGGGCAAGGGTCACTGAAATATGGTGAGTGCAGTAAACGTGTGAGTAATTATCGTCATTTGTTTAAGATGGACGTATCTCTAGACAGGCCTGTTGGTCTAGTGGTTAGTGACCCTGACTGCTGTGCCAGAGGTTGTGGGTTCGATTCTTACCCAAATGTTTGTGTGATGAGCACGAGCATATATATGTCGCAGATTCAAACGGATTAGAATCCACGTGTTGATAATTTCCGTCCGCCATCTAAATATTTCTCAGTCAGTGCGCACACCCGGCGCCGGTGAAGTCTCCGGAGCAAGAGGGCCAGCTCCATCGACATTCACACTACTGACAGATTGAACTGACATACAAATAAACTTCTTTTTAAACTGTCACCGTCAAAACATCAACATGAAGGTCAGGAAGCTAACGATATTCAGCCTCTTTGCCACTCGAAAAATAAATAATTATTCATTCTCCGACACGGCCATTCTGCGAATCAACGCGCTCTCGCGTTGCCCGTTGATATCATAGATACAACAGGTCTGTCTCGGATACTCAAGTTATTCTGATTACCCCGCAAAGCGAGGAAGCTTTCAACATTAGGACCTTAATAACACCTTAGCTTAGCAAACTTACGAAGCGTAGAAGCTTCCAGCAGTCACACTGGATCAAGTAGCAAGCTTTCAATCTATGTCGTAGACAAAGCGTACTAATTTTCAGGCTAAGCATAGCAACTTTAAACCAAAGCGTAAAAGCTTTCATCTTGTTTCGGACAAAGCATATCAGCTTTTTTCCAAATTATCGAACAAAGCGTAAAAGCTTTCAGTCATACCTTCAGCCAAAGCGTAAGAGCTTTCAGACAAAGCGTAGGAGCTTTCAGTCAAATTCTCAGACAAAGCGTAGGAGCTTTCAGTCAAATTCTCAGTTAAAGCGTAGGAGCTTTCAGTCACAGTGTAATATCAAGTTTCCATACATTACAAGCCATTTGTTGGTTTCGGTTGTATACACAATCATTTTAAAAACAAAAATGATCTTCCTATTACCTACAATAGTAAAATAATTCGTAATTCTTATAACACTTCAATCGAAGCTGAGTGTCCTCCTTTTGGACAGTTTGTTAAAAATTGTTGTTTATGTGTAATTGTGCCTTTTTGTTGTTATTGTTTCCAAATTGTCCAAATAAATGTATTTTCTTTCTTTCTTCTTTCTTTCGATGCTAATTTGCACGCACCAATAAAAACAACTTCGACTACATTACAATATTAAACTCAAGCATTATTCTTCATCATTCGCTCTACCTGACCATTGGCCCGCAATACACCACTGGCAACCTCATGAAATCCATTGAGCATTCACTACACAAGCTCTGAAACTCCCGTGACCCGTCCGGTAAAAGAGGCACCTTGTTCAGATTCGATTCGTTAGGCTGCAACAAAAATGTGAAAGAAACCTCCAAAGGCCTCATAGGCTGAAGTCAACTGCACCCAAATGACAAAATTTCGCAAAAGCACCCATAATAACCATGATACACTTCTGTGTCATCCCCCCGCCGGTAATCTTGCCACCAGTGTCAACATGAATAGTGTTTTACCAGAAAGGCCTTTATTTACTTTGCATGGTAAACAATGGTCTACGCAGGCTCTAACAGATGAGCTCATATCAGGAAACCAGAAATGGTCCCCCTACTTTTGACAAGGTCTTATCCCAGCCCAAGCGTTTCAGTTCGACATGAAATCCTTGAATTATCTGTAATTACCGGGAACTATTGTTCCACTAAAAGCCCCACCATTCATCTGTAAGTTTTTAAAAAAGTGAATTATCTTTACAAGTATACGGCGCTCCAACTCCAGCATCAATCAATTCGCTTTCAATGGTCAGTAAGGCGCTTTATTTCGAGATATAACCTCTGCTCGGCCTGCAACCAATAATTGTTTAAATGAGAAACATTTACCAGTATACTATTGACTAGGTTCTTTCTAAAATAATCTAGTGTGGAATCCATTCACCCTTACGATATTTTATTTCGAAATCAAAAGATTGCATATACGCCCACCATCGGTGAACGCAGGGTAACAATTCACGTTTATGGCGCGATGCCTTCAAGGCATCACAGTCTGTGATGACTTTAAAATAACGATAATACTTCAGGGCTTAAAAAACGGCTAGAGTCTGTAGCTCGTAGCTGTGATATCGGCTTTCCGCATCGGTTGGTCGCTGACTGAAATAATTTTCAGTTGTACATCATCCTTTTGAAATAACACCGCACTATATCCAATCGAACTCGCGTCGGTGTGGAGTTCGATTGGTTTACTAAAGTCAAAGATAGTCAACACGGGTGCAGAAGTCACAAATCCAACCACAGCAGAATGAGCCAATGTATGCTCCCCAGTCCATACCCATTATCATCATTTTTAGTAAGTGCGTACAAGGGAGCCATGATAGATGAGAAGTTAGGTACAAATTTTCTGAAATACCCAGCAAGACCATTAAATTGCCGTAGTTCTTTTACGCATGTAGGCAAAGGAGAGTTGGCCAAAGCTTTTATTTTGTTAGGATTTGGTTTTATAGAATTGACACTAATGACATAGCCCATATATTCTACTGAAGATTTAAGGAAAGTGCACTTTTTCCAATAAAATGTAAAACCTGCCATTGACAGAGCCGATAACACGCGCTCCAAATTCTAAAAGGTTTATTTTGAAATAACCAAAACATCATCAGCAATTTTGTCTTTTAGCCCTTTGAGAGCATTATTTATTGCTCTTTAGTTAACAGAAGGTGCATTTGAGAGACCAAAAGTAATTTTTAAAAATTTACAAACGTCATCTTGGGTATTTTAAGCAACTCTGACCATACCTGAGTATCCGTAATACCAGAAATGACAACTTAAATCTGGTTGGGCTCGTTCCAGCCAGTTTCCTGTCGATCTACCAGCGCCAACTTGTTCGTAAAATACTCGACGTAGGTACGTTGCTGCTAGATCGCTCTTGTACTCCGCCATGTCACAGAAAGGTCGTGAAACCTTTTTGTTGCTATAAACTGCCGTGAAAGCCGCTCCTGTAATTCTTTGCAACTTTTACATAAAGGATACGTACGCACCGCAGTAGGTAAACTGACACTCGCCTGGATCAAATGGTGGTAGGAATATTTCACTCGCTTTCAGTATTCTACGTAAACCAGTACTCGTGGAAGGTTGTAGGTCAGAATTCTAAAAACCCGCTAACATATTTTGGAAGAATGTCGCCCATGCTTCCGGTGTGGAGGCACATGGTTGACTTTCTTCGGTTACCCAAGCTAAATCCGCCACATTTTTTTACGCTGAAGATTAGGACGTAAAATATCCTTCTGTAGCTGGCATCGCAGTAGGCTCGTAGGATGCCCCTTGGGGTAATCCCACCGCTGCTGTCGCAGATTCAAACGGATTAGAATCCACGTGTTGATAATTTCCGTCCGCCATCTAAATATTTCTCAGTCAGTGCGCACACCCGGCGCCGGTGAAGTCTCCGGAGCCAGAGGGCCAGCTCCATCGACATTCACACTACTGACAGATTGAACTGACATTCAAATAAACTTCTTTTTAAACTGTCACCGTCAAAACATCAACATGAAGGTCAGGAAGCTAACGATATTCAGCCTCTTTGCCACTCGAAAAATAAATAATTATTCATTCTCCGACATATATATATATGTTCTTTGTCTGGGTGTAATTTATCTGTAATAAAGTCTGGTTTGGAATCTGTTTTTTTTTTATAGAGTAATCAAATTAGATTTTTAACGAAATAGTAAAAATAATTAATCACCAAAATAAGAATAAAACTTTCCATAGAATATTGCGAGTCCATTTCATAGTAGCAACACATAGAGCACGTGATAATTTTACAAAATAAAACACTCATAAAAAATTACATTACTCGGGCACAACATTTGAAATGATTATGCAATTTTGCCCCTTAACAATAGCCAACAACAGACTTCGTATTCACGCTATTACTACCTGCCTATAGCTATCAACCCACAGTTTTGTTCTAAATTACCGAGATTCCTAAAATCAGTATCTACAATAAATTCTTTAGCAAAACTATGGTGTTTGTTAAGCAATGATTTATGTATTACACGGAAATGATCAAGACTATTGTGGCACCAAATTGCGTATTGTAAGGCTCTGTTTACACAGCTCTACTATCTTTTGAAGCAAGACTATTGTGATAGAGGAAACGAGACAGCGCTCTACACGGCATATAGTGTTGTCTCGCTTGTACAACTGCAAATTAATTCTCAAAGAGTTTATGGTATGTGAATATTATGAGATGTTGATTCTAAAGGCCTGTGTACATAGATTGTGTTGTTGAATCGAGATGATTCAAGTGATTGGAAAAGATCTTTAAAGTTATGTTATTTGAACTTGATTTATGAGAGTAGAGTCCACAATGTAATATTGACAGTAAAAGTAAATACAACCGTTTGCCAGTAATATCTAAGAATTATTAGGAAAACGCACATAACTTTGAAATAGCCACATTGGTACTTGCCTGCACTGGGGATCAACAAGCAAGGCCAAAACGTTACCTATAACAAAAATAATAATAACAAAATTAAACTCACTAAACAAACAAGACATAAATATATTGTCATTAAGAAATTAAAATTTAACTAACCAATTGTATAATAGTTCCGTCCCAAGCAACAGATCTAGTTAGTCTATAATTGCGGAATCTCAAAGATAACAGGAAGATCGTAAACTTTATACAATTTCGCTATTATGCACTAAGCATAACTTTCACGTGGGTGACGGGTCGGCATCGAACTCGCTACCCACAGCTGATTTACCACTATACTGTACTGTACAGGTTTAGTCAGAAGTTCCAATCAAAACAGGAAAAAAAATAATCTCGAATCTGGTTCTTGTTGAATGATGACAATTTTGTAAAAGTATATTTTTTTTTATTTTAGAATTTACAGACTTTCAAAAAAGTTTTTCGTTACCTTTGTTTCTGTAGATTTATGGATGCTCAGGTTTAGCCTAAAAACTGATATACACGTAAAAATATCAAATATTGTGTCAAAATTAGAATAATAAATTCTAAAGGAACAGAAAGCCACTGATTAGTTACACCCGCAGTTTCGGAAAACCCCGATAAAACTACTATTTCATTTTCCAAAAAGAGTTTAATCAAACGATGTTTAATGCATTTTACATTTTCAGGCATATTATAGTGATCCTTTTGCGTTTCCCTACAATGCGGCAACGACCATAAATCTCCCGTTTTATCAATCCATTGATATGTTTATTTCGTCTTCCGCATCTCGAAAACAATAAATAGAAATATTTGTGTTACTACAACTGTATCGAAAAATTTATGAAATATCTCTCTATCTCTCTATTTTAATGGAAAATTTTGATAATTTTATGATTTACCATTATTGAACCAAACAAGTATTTTAAAAGGGACTACGAAACATAAATTCTCGTACTTCAACTATGACTTTAGTTTTAATTGTTTTTGAGAATTAAATAATACAAATCATTAACTGAGTATAACTTCATGTCAAGCATATCAATTAAGTTAATATTTTTTTCTGTATTCCGATGTTTTATCTAACCTAATCTTAAGAACAAAACTAATAACAGCGTCAGACAGATATAATTATAATTTTCAATTAATTAATGTTTATCTGATACTGCTTACTGAAATCGGCACGTTTATTTTGATGTTTTTTATTCAGTAAAAGTCGATAAACTATTACATGGTTTTTCAAAGAAAAATATCAAAGTCAATAATCGAACTTACATCTACCCAAAATACGTAACCATTATTTATATATAGTAATCATTTCAACATACACCAGTTAAATATCACCCGTTAACACCTAGCAGTTATAATAACTGTCAATACTTGAAAACACAATTGCATATTCATCCAAATTTGATATTGTTCGGTGACCTCAACTAGGCGAGAATTATTTGGAACAACATATTTGTAACTAGATGATGCCGTGACTTCGCCCGCGCAAATGTTGGTTTAAGCATTACTCTCGTTTTCTACTGTCGGTTAAAAAGTAGCCTATATGTTAATTCAGGGTGTCAACTAACTCATATTCATCTTTCCCCTGGTCTCGTCCCAATTATTATTTGGGGTCAGATGTCATCTCTAAAGTGACACGCTTTGCAGACATATCATCTTGCACACAATCCATCCATCGTTCGTTTGGTCATCCTCTTCCCCTATATCCATCCACATTCATGTCCAGCACTTTCTTTACCCTGATCCTCTTTTCTCTGCATTACATAGTATCAACTAACTCCATACCCAATTTCATCAAAGTTGATACAGTCGTTTGAGCGTGAAAGAGTAACAAACACCCATCCATACTTACAAACTTACGCGTATATAATATTAGTAGAATAACAATACTGCGTTAGATTGGGGGTTGCTTAACAAGTGCCGTGTGAATGGCGAAATCTGGTTTTTAGAAGATCAAATCAATATTTTATTAGTTCGTCATTCTTTTAGGCTTTCTGGTTTATTCCAGATGATTCAAATTAACTGGAAATGATTCTAAGTTGTTTTTTTTGGCCTTGGTGATGAGCGGATGAGCTGTCAATATTTTAGTAATTATTAGCAATTAAAACAGTCGTTTCGTTAAATTATAGAACGTACGTTAAATACTAAGACACAATATTTAAAAAATCGCGGTACCCCGTAGCCCTTATTAAAATTCTAAATGAGTACTTAATCCAGGATCTTAGGTCCTCTATGCATTTTTTTTTATTTTAAGGGTAAATAAGTAATCAACAATCATATAAACACACAAACGTAAAGTTAATTTCATAGCAATAACTATTCTATTTACTAGGAGAAACACACAGAAATTGTTTTTGTTTTTTCGGGGTGAATTTTATTTTCAACCTACGCCAAGGGCACGGCGTAGGGATATGTGGGTCCACCGACTAACCCCGGGCCTCTTCTAATACCTGAGTCACGAGATTGCGCATGCTCTGCATGACTGGCTGAAACCCACAGACCTACTTTTTTTCTAGCCTGTTGTCTTGGAACACTACAGGCTTTTGCCCAGCTGTAGACTGCTGGGTAAAGGTATCCCCTACGATTTTCTCTCTTGCGCCGCTTCGAACCAGTCCTTGCAGTGTACATACACAGCCCTATTACACGTCAAAAATATATCTCTAAAGATATTTAGCCTCTCCCTCAGAGCCGTCAGTGCGCACAATATAACAATGTAGTTAGCGGTTACAAAACTCCGTCACTTGTCACTCTCGTCATTGTTCACTTGCGTAAGTTCAGAATACTATTGTTTACGATTTTATTATGGATTGCGTTTATTTTTTTTATACTTTACATTTTCAAAATTTGGCCTTCGTGTAATTTTTTATGTGATTTTGCGAAATACGTTTACGGTGTAATACTTGTACTAAAAGCATATTGTAACAATTTAGGTTAATATTGACCTCCTATGATTTCTCTTTACTATATTTTTGACGCTAACTCTGCAACAAATTTCATCAAAATCGAGTGATTAAGCTATTTAATACGTGAAAGACAAACAGATTTATTTACTCATATATGTTTTATCAGGTTATTAACTGGTTTTATATTATTATCTTATCATTCCTCTCTAACAAACATCCCGAGTATACTAAAATAATAATAGTATCATTGATAAACTTAATCCAACGTAACAAACAGTTAATCTTAACTATAGCAGTTAACGTAACGTTAAGTAGTTACCGCGTTAACTTGACACTTAGTCTGGAAATAGTTTCGTAACCGTCAGGGTTATATAAATATATGAACACTGACCAGGCCTTTGAACTGACCATGCATGTGTGGTCCAAGTTATAAGCGGCAGCGATTTTTAAAATACCTGTTTGAGCAAGAAGTTTGGTATATTTCAATTTCAATATTGTATACGTGGCGTACATACCTATGTTCGCCACGCATAAAATTGCCTTTTCTTTTATTATTGAAATGTAAATATGTATTTGTAAATCACGGTTCTACAGCTTAACCTCAACACTTCACACTTCACAGCCAACTTTGATAAAATTTTGTATAATGTTTTGTAGAACTCCAAGAAAGGAATAGACCAAATTTTGCCGCAAAATCTAGATCTCCACACTCACAATCGAAACTGTGGACAATAAATTTTGAGGCTATAATCAAGAAAAAAAAATATTTTTTATAAAATAATGTTAACAGAGCAAAGTTAAACCGAACCGAACATACTATTATTATTAACCGTTAGTGTCCCACTGCAAGGCAAAGACCTCCGTTCTCTCCTTCCCCCAACCCTTGTCTATGGCTAACTGAGAATAACATACTACTACTACTAAATACTACTTTAGCTACCAACACATATTTTTCTATGCTGTTTATCTATCCATTTACCTACACATATACCCGCTTAAACCTCTCACCTTGGGCCACACTTAGCATCCCGTTAATGAGACAGTGACCGATATGTAGGCGAAAGGTCGAGTCGTCTGCGTTTACCTACGTATGGTGACTCTGATGCAATGCTTATCGCGATACGATACTGTACTATTGTAGCTATGGAAGCAAATGAGAGATAGGTTTGTGAATTTAAGAATAACTGCATATTCTAAAATAATGTTCTCCACCGTGTGTTTCTGTCTGTCTGTTTGGAATAAACTCAAAAACTGATGCACCTGGAATTTTGTTAAATTGAGGCAAAAGTTTATGCATATATTTGGGACCTTAATATACAAAATAAGTAATTTCTTTTTGTTTGAGAATAAAACGATTTTAAACAGTTTATCTCATATCTGACGTCGCGTGTTGCATATAAATGCTGTTCCCGTTTTGACCTCCTTGCATAGGTCATGATCTGCCCATCATTATATTCCTGACCGGGACACAGACAAACTGACTGACAGACTAAAGCTTATATATGTTATTAGATCACAGTTATTTCCTTTCATTCATGTTTGGGTATCAAATATACCTACTTATAAAACACTTACAGATTTCTACTGGGAATTTCCTAACACACTTCTTACCAGTAGGTATAGTAGACGACTAGGCTAACATAATAATTGATTTCAAGAACGAATCGTATTTGAACAGAGTACCAAACGGTATAACACAGGTCCAAAATTATTGCAATACAAAAAAAGGAGTGATGAACGCGTTGATGTCTTTTATTCGTATCATTAAAAGGTAGAGTTCGACGTATTGAAAACGAAAATTCTAATTTTGAACAAGTGTTGCTTTTTAATTACTATATTATTTTGTCCACCATTATTTCTTCTGTAGCTTAAGCTAAATAATATTGGCACATATTATAACACCAAATTTTCCACAACTGGGCTAAACCTCCATACAGACCAAACAAACTAAAATTTTACATGATTTTATGCATCTTAAAAAATAATAATCAAAAGGACATATACTAGTACTTTATACCACAACAAATAAAAGAGGTAACACCACGTCCCACACGTTCTCAGACATTTTTACTGCGACGTAAACTAAACATTTATTACATCTAGGCGTTTTATAAAACGACCTAACGTCCGTGACACACAGTAAAGACCATTTAATTTTAAATCATAGTTTATAGTATATATTTCTTAAAGGAGTTTTGAAACTACTTTATAAAATACATGGATTGTGAATTAAAAAAAGAGTAGAAAGAAGAGAAAAATATAAATAATAATCCTGTCAGACCAAATCAACTTCTGAAAATTCTATAAATATTCTTCGTCTTGTTAAAATTGACGTTTTTCGGGTAAAATTACTAGGAAAGAAACAAATATTAATTCCCCTAATTACTATTACAGAAATATTTTTTTTTACAGAAAAGGTACCACACTAATATTATAAATACGAATGTATGTGAGTGCATGCACGTATGTCATCTCTTCACGATTAGCCGAAACCTTGGATATACCTACACTGTGCCAAAGGGTGCTAATTATTTTGCAGCTCCCACCACGAGTGAAGCTGCGTGAAGGAGTTAGTTTAAAATGTAAATCCCTCACACCGCTACACTAATGAGTCTATGTTTAAAGAAACTAAATTATGCGTACGAAGTAGGCCAGTGCAGGCACGCTTGATTAATTAGCTGTGTTTATACTTCAAGTTAATCGGTAATTAAGCGATTAGATTGTATATTATGGAGCTTAATTTGATTTTCTGTTTTAAGGAATTATTACTAGCCTAAAATGTCCCACTGTTGAGCGAAAGCCTCCCTTCTCTTCTTCCATTTGTCTCTATCAAGAGCCACCAGTAACCAGTTCGGTAATTATAAATCCAGGTCTTCTCGCCATCTCCGCCTGGGTCTGTCTTGATGACAATCGGGGAATTTATTTTTCTCATTGCAAAAAAATCTCTTTAATTCTTGCAATATCATGTAGATAGATTTTATGTTAAAATAGTGTAATTTGAAAACCATAATTAAAACCACTAATAAGGTAAAAGATCTTAAAAGCTTTTTTACGTTTAAACGTTACCCTAAATAATCTTTTAGCATCAATCAACACATACCAGCTGTATAAGTTTCACACCAAATTAGACAGACTAATGCTAGGAATTGTCGGTTTACACAGATGGAATATTAAAAAAGAAATAAAAACAGCCTGATTTGGTTACATAAGGTTTTAAGGCTTAAGGGTCAATGTTAAGTTCTAATCCTTAAGAAGATGCAAATATTTGTAGATAATCTTTATTGAATTATGTTTTATACAAAATGTAGTTGTGGCGTTGTGGTTCTATGTATGGATTTGTACATACGAGGTGCAGGTTCGATCCCCAATACACGCAAGTACCAATGTGACTTTTTTAAGTAACATGTACTTTTTAATTATTCTAAGACTATTTTGACTAACGGTGAAAGAAAAAATCGTGAGAAAACCTGGATTCCGAATATTGGAATCTGAAATCAGTAATCCGGAGTACAGAATTGTACATAGCACAGTTGTTCAAATCGTTAAAGTCACTCATTGCCAAAAAACAAAATTTAACAAGTGCCAGTAATATTGATAGTGCTATTCAAAACTATCTATATCGCCAAGCAGTAAGGTACAAAATCGTAAAACATAATTTCTTTTCATCTACCCTAATACATAAAAAAGCCCACCTAACATAAACTTAAATGAAAAGACATGTGACACCTAGCTGCGACTCAAGAAACCTACCACCATCTCTTAAAATCATTTTATTGCAAGTGTGGAAGAGAGACGCCGCTCTACATTGTGTAGAGCACTATCTCGCTCTCTCTTTCTTCCACAATTGCAATAATATTACTTTAAGAGCTAGTGGTAGAGTCGCTGATCGTATTAAAGTACGATACTGGGAATAAATGCGGAATGTAATACTAATAAAATCTTTAGCAAGAAAGGTTTATTACGTAAAGGATATTGTGATATAAATTACTTTTAGTATACCTATTTTTCCCATGTTAAACTATTTAATTGATTTTAAATGGGTTTGGATCGTTTTCTCTTGTCTGACTTGCTTTAAAATAATATGATACTTATTGTTATCTATTTTTTGTTACAGATTCTTTATCAACCCTGGGATCGCCATTTTACTCGTCTCTGTTTATAAGGTAAAGAACATTCTATCCTTTTTAGTAAAAATTGCTTTATTAAGCATGGTTTAAAGACCAGTAATAGTGGCCTACCCTTCAAGGTTTCTCAAGACCTGTTATTAGAGTCCAATGAAGCAAATCAAAGCCTGTAATAAAATAACAATCTCTTTCAGCCTTAATCAATCAGGTACTCAAAATTTTGGTAATTAAAAAAATTATTATTCGAAATTGGCTACCAAGTAGCAGTTTTCTAAAGTCAACCACACAAACAAACAAAAACCCATCACCCACTCTTCACCGCTTCTTGTGCTCTCACTACGGGAGAAGAAACGGCGAAACAAACTCCCCAGCAGCACGCTGTCTTTCAGCTTACAACATAACATTTTTTTTTTCTCAATTAATTTACAAAAAAGTCAACAGTAAAAGTTCTACTGAACGTCACAAGCAAGCTTATATTAATCCCGAAAATTATTATTTTCTACTGAATTTTATTTTTAAATCATTTTTCCTAAATCCAATATCCACACCATATTAAAACAACCACCATAAATTACACAGGCATCACGTAATAGAACGCCAAACGTATCACTTGGTAATTAAAGATTAAACCTGCTTGCTCTGAGCGAGTACCGTTAAATGAGGGTCAAATTAACTCTGTATTAGTCTCGTCTCAATCAATTCTAAGTAGTGCTTTGATGTGTGGTGCAAGTTAACGGCTTTGGGAAGGGTATTAAGTTGAGTTAGGTTATCTTGTTGGGGTTAATTTTCGTTGTAATATTGTATCTAAGTCCATTTATACAAAGTGATAGAGCCTTTTTTTTGTTGTTTGTGTGCTCGAAATTTATCAAACATAATTATTTTCAAAGAAAGCATTCATCATCACCATCTTCCTGCCTTTATCTCGTTTTACTTATTTAAATAAAGCATTGTATAATTTTAAAATATAGGATTATCTAACAAAATTATAGTGTGGTTAAAATTTATACTCGGTTTGAACCCGATTTTAGTTTGATTGCTCTTCAGACAGACGTAAATATTATATTGGCAACCAGTCTTACTATGATAATATGTATTACTGTATTACACAGTAAACTAATTAGGGAGGTCAAAGAAGCTGCAGTGACTTCGAGTGTCTTATGAAATTCAGCAGTTTGATACCAACATGGCTTGAGAAAATGAAAGGCAAAGATCAGAAATCTTATCACGAAAAACAAAAATGTACTACCAAATATTATTATCTCTAAACTCTACAAAATCTATCACAATAGTCATTCACCTCACACTATAACCATTAAATAATAAAAGAAAAATGATGATATCACATCTCAATCAATTTCGTTCCAGCACATTACAAAATTACTAAAACTTGGAACAATTTATATGAAAAACACCACTTATGTCTTAAAAACGGAATTGTCCAAAAAAAGTTCTAAGTAAATTGGTAATAAGCGTTGTATATTGGTAATTATTGTATTGAACGGCCATTTTGTGAATGCTAAACTTTTTATTCTAGGTATTTAGAGGTTTATTTATTTGGTCAAATTACTTAATAGTAAAGTTAAAAGGTCTGATCTCTGATCCGGATTTTGCTGTATTTGGAATTATTGTTTTTAGTTAATTGTAATTTGTGGAAATATCGTATTTAAATTTAATAATCACCTGATGTATTCATCTTTAACCGAATAACGTGACGAAGTATACCTATAAGTTTCATTACTGTAAAGTTAAATAAATGGATAACATTAAAAAAAAAACATTTAAGCTAGTATCTTAACAGCAATGAAAACGAAGAAACTGCATCAGTAATCCAGATTTACCATTCTTTATTAAAAATGATGCAAAATGTTTGAAAAGTAACAGAAAAACAAACCAAATTCGCACATTGAAGATTCCATCATCATCATCATCCTATCGCAATCCACTACTAGATTAGACATAGACCTCTCCAAGAGCACGCTACTGAGATCTGTTTTCAGCCACGAAGATTCTATATTACCATAATAAATTTGACATTCTCGGAAGCATAGACAAACGGGCATCAATTGAACTTATACGAGATACCTCTTTGCTTAAGAAATAGAGTTCTACAAACTCAACACGAAAATTTAATTCCAAAACCATCTTCGCCATTTCCCCGCTCGCCGCTTGCACCAAACCTACTCGTTTATCCAGGAAGAAATTAAACCCGGGCAAGCACTTTAGCCCATCTAGATCTGTACGGCATACCGGCTAGGTGTTAGTATGTATTTGCAAATAAAATAACTGTTTAACACCTGAATTTGATCGCTACAAAGTTGCTGCTTCGTGAGTAATGGAAACGTTATCTAAGTAGCTTGAATACTTACGAAGACGAAACTAGGCCCTAAGCCCTGTATAAATATAAATAGTAAATGCCTACAGCCGCACAGTACGTAACAGCTATAGGGCTGCCCACCTACAGCATTTAAAGTACATCAACAACACACCGTCCGTTTGACACTGCGACATACTCCCGACTGTTTCTTGCCACGGTTATGCCACGATCCGATAGCGTAGGCCCTTGTATATAATAGGTCGGGGAAAAAGTCTTTTCGCATTACAGTATGTATGAACTTGTAATAAAATCTTTCTCTTTCTAATAAAATTAGAATTTGGAATTCTGTTCTTTAAAATTTTAACATTCAATTATACCAAAACCAGCCAGATACAAATACTATAGCCAAAAAGATTTTATTACAAGTTCATACATACTATAATGCGAAAAAACTTTTTCCCCGACCTAATATACGAAGATATACCTATTTAATTATTCTACTGTGATTCTACTTTATAAATGTCGTTTCACACGTTGTTGGCTTTTACAAAAAGCTTTACTACGTTTGTTGATGAAAATACACTAATATTATAATGTTTAAATGTTTGTTTGGTTGAATACGTTAAACTCATGAGCCGATAGCGTAAGCGTAACTCGTGTTGCACCGGTTTATATGAAGACTTCATGCTGTATATTATATTGTACATTTAGTATCTTAGAAAACGGTAATATAGATGTTTATTGGATGTCCAATACAAATACTATAGACAAAATGATTTTATTACAAGTTCATACATACTATAATGCGAAAAAGCTTTTTCCGACCTAATATTATTTACTTGCTGCTACGGAACCCTTCATGGGCAAGTCCTACTCGCACTTGGCCGCTTTTTTTTCTTAATCTCCTTAAGAAGGAAAGCGCCAATTTATTTTATAACCGACGTTATAATAAAGAGGGTAATGATTTTTACAGTACGCTTATATCATTGCCGATAGGATGTAACAGATTTTTATCTTTCCGGTGATTACACTTAATTCTATATTATTTAAGAAAAAATGAGGTCTTGGCGTGTGAGAAATTTATTGCAAATATTAATTTAGATTCCACTGCATTTTAGTTGGATACTGTAATTTACTTTTTGATATTTCTTAACGTTCTATTAGGTAAAGTCGAGCCAAGAAGAGACTTCATTTTTACATTTTGTTAAAATGTTTGGTTAATAATAGTCTTTATTAGTACTAGTGCTTACCTATGTCTAAATTATTAACTATATCAATAAATAACTTTCATAATGTAGAACACAGTTAAAATTATAACATTATCTTTTGTCGAAATTCGTCCATGCGTTTGGTCGTTAAGACCCAAGACTTAGGTCTTGGGTCTTAACGATTTAACCATAAAAAAAACTAAATAACACACTGGGTGATTTTTACCGGAGTATCTATTAGAGATTCAAAATTATTGTTTTTTTTAATTTATTTTTTCAATCAATCGGTCCAATCTAGCTTCTGTTTTTGAACGGCATTGTTATGAGATAGTCAACTCCTATCAATATTTAAAACATCGCCCAGTCCTTATATTTTTGGTAGTACATCTGCCTACCAACGCATCCCCCCTACATATCGGTCGCATCACGTGCTAATAACTCGGACTGGTCCACACCGTTATGCTTGACTCGGGCTTGATGCTCAAGGATTTATAACAAGGTGCATGCACTGCGGGACATATTCATGTAACACTTTTGTCGGCAAATTCAAATTGGTTTAGGTATGAATTTACGTGTAGTCAGTGGCAGTTATAAAATGTTTTTGTGGTATTTTACTGTCTTAACTGTTTAACTATATTTTAAAGACAGTTTTGGGTATTAATAGTAACATTTGAAATGAATTTTAGCTAAGTAATTATTTTTTTTTTTTATTAAAGTAACTTTTTATCGATTAACGTGTTTTGTTGATTTATTCGTATATGATTACTGAATATGAATGATAAGGAAATACATAATATTTTACCGTTTCCATTTATCTGGGATAAAAGAACATTTTCTCTATAATAATATAATGACTGTTTGATATGAATGTATTAACGCTTTATTAGTAGGTACTATAATAAACCAAAATTAAAAGTCATTTATTCAAGTTACGCTACAATGTAGCACTATTTAAAACATCAAAAGTACAATAGGCAGCACTCCATCGCCTAATAAGTGGTATATATTATATGTTGTATATACACTATATTGGTATCACGAGTAAAATAGGTGTGTTACACTGAATATGTCCCGGCGTGCACTTGTGGTATAGCTTTTTGCAGCTTCGCGGTGATGGGGTGAACGTCCTGAGCGCACGGGCTAATGTAACGAAATCTTGTCTGTTTGTCCGTCATACGTATACATAGATGTCTTACATAACAATAGGGATGAAGGCATATGGCATTGTACTAACTATGAAATTTATATCGGATGTCAACTGTATTCTACGCAAATAAATGATTCTTTCTTTCTAGGCATTCAGGCTAGGCATTCAAATATAAATAGGTATAAATCTGTACTAGTGATTCTCTCAGTTTGATTATGAAATACTAGCTAATCTGTATCGTGTTAATATATAGCTTAACACAATGTCAAAGCTACTCTTTCTATTGGTAAAAGAATTTTTAAAATTGGTTCAGTAGATCCTGAGCTTGCCTCCTCAATGTCACAAGGTCAGATACTTTACTTGTTTCTATTGTTAGTATAGATTAGAGATGCACTTTTTGTTTTTAAAAAACTATAAAGTAAAACTATAAAGAAAATTATTTATTTATTTTATTCTATATAGCCTTTGTTTGACCTTTCAAGTTGGCACATAATAAATATTGCAAATAATATTTTCGCAATACACATTAAATCTCACACTTGACCGTGAATTGTTTAAAAAGTCAAGCAGAGCACTTCTAAAACGATAATTCAAAAAACAAAATCATCTTTACCGTTTACTTACTTAAAAACATTTGATTCTCAACTTTAATTCAAAGACATAAGCTATATAGAGTCATGTAACGACTGAAATTGAAATAAGTTTAAAAACAATTAAATTTTTCAAATTAAATTTTGTTGAATTTGAACTTTATACATAAATTAATTGAGCTCGTTTTAGATGGACATAAAATTGAAATGAGTTTAAAAATAATTAAATTTATCAAATTAAAATTTTGTTGAATTTGAACGTTGTATGTAAAGATATAGAGCACATTTTAGATCGACCTTAAAAATAGTTTTATTTGTAGATAAACAATAGATTTCTGGGAAATATTCACAGACGGTTAGGTAATGAGAACTTATTAATTAAGAACAATAGTCTCTCATTTACTTTGACAGCTTGATTGTTTATATTAAGTATTATTTAGACGAACTAGACAGGCTTATTTATAGGTAATTCTTGTTTCTGTACAAAAGGAGATTTACGTGAGGCTTTTAACGTAAATTCTTGTGTGGTGATTAATGCTAAAGATGAAATTAACATTACTTCATAATAAAATAATAGATAATACATCATTGACGGGCCTGTTGGTCTAGTGGTTAGTGACCCTGACTGTTAAGCCGGAGGTCGTGGGTTCGATTCCCACCCAGGACAAATGTTTGTGTGATGAGCACGATCATTTGTTCTGTACCTGGGTGTGATTAATTTATCTATAATATGTATATATTTAGAAATATATAAGTATGTTTATCACCTGTCTGATTACCATAACACAAGCTCTGCTTAGCTTGGGATTAGATGGCCGTATGTGGATATTGTCCCAAGATATTTAATAATATAGCTCATAAATAAAACAAAACACTAAACACCCGTTACGCCCCTTACCAAGTCATGAAAACTAGTATAGGAGGTATTTCCCATCGAAACGCAATCATTATAAAAGTGATAATTATTACGCGACATAAATATGTTTCCAAATTAGGTGGTATGGGACAGAGCGAGTTTTAAAACGCCATCGCCATGGGAAACTCGTTGTAGCGGTCCATCAGACTCTACTTGGGTATTGGGGCTCGGAAACCAGCGGGGTTGGATCTTAAGTGATTTCATAGAAATTAAGAAGTTGTAGAAATTGAGTAGAAAAGTTTTTTGGTGCATAGTTTTGAAGTTTATGTCTTGTTTTATTATCTACGAGATGTTGCCCGTGACTTTAGCGACTAATGTTCTTTATAGCTGTAAAAACATTACCCAGTACCCACTTGTGACCTTTACTGACATTACCCAATTCTTTTATATCGACTGCAATTATTATTACTTTCCGACATCTATCGTTATATTTTAGTCAATATACAAAAACTTAAAAGATATTTACATTGGTGAAAACAACATAAAAATTACGCAGTACTTTTTGAGTTTACCGAACCTATCTACTAAGAATATTTTCAAAAAACAATCTTCCATCCAAACCATTTTCGGTTTAAAGGTAATTTATTTCTATATTAAGGTATACAGTTTGTTTAAAATAAGATTAGTTAACATTAATTCATGTTTTATTATTACATTTATTATATTACATTACATTATTAGTAAAGTTATATTTCATTATTATTGAATTTTAGCATTTTTTTTCCTCTCTGGTAGCTTGCATTAAATCACAATATTTTCCTGAACTCTACCTTAGTGGCCCCGCACCGCGCTCCTTATTTGTCTACAACCGATCGGGTACAGTTACCCGCAATATTATCTAGCCGCTCACAATAGGTTTAATCGTGCGATACGGTCGTGACGTACAGTCGGCGACAGAACCGTTCCTAACTTATATTTTCGGTATGAAAATCGTGATATTATGATGGCTTGTTGTATATATTTTTGAGTATTTTTCGATGTATCGATGTTTGATTTTGTGGTTGATCCAGATTATGTATAAATTAATAGTTTTAAGGGATTTTTTCAGGTTAGAAACACATGGAAAGATCCTTTGCTCAGCAGTGGGACACTATAGGCTAGAAAAAGAGAGGGATTTAGTTTTCAATTTTAAATTTAATTCCACTTGTACCTTTCGGTTAGTTAGAAGTGTGATTAAAAAAAATCCGACACTTTGCCCGTACATTTTAGGGTACATTTATAGAGCTGTAAGTAAGGATTCTTTAGCACGTGGATGGTATTAACATGAAGGCGATGGTGCGCATATTGGAAACAAGGATCAACAGAACGGTCTGTGAGAAGTGATAATTTTTCACATAAGACGGCATTAGTTCCGATTTCATTCCTTATAGCGTCTCCTCCACTATATTTAATTGCGTCTCAAAACGAAAACTTAAAAAAGGCTTATTCACCATATTCCTAACTTTAAACCACATCACATCAAAAACCAAAAATAAAATTCCTAAAATTCTTAAAAGCACTTCTGGCGATATCCCTTTACAACAGTCATAGGGAGTTAAGGATACATAGCATTCGCGAAACACTGAGCCACGTAATATGAGTATACGACAAACCAGTTCCAAAGCAAGCTACCAAGAATTTATTATGAATCCAAACACTGTCATGTATTATGGGGTACTGGACCCTTACCACGACATCTTAAAGTTAGATTACTGCAGTTGTGGAAGAGAGAGAGCGCGCTACTTTTGTAGAGCGCTGTCTCGTTCTCACAACTGTATGTGTACCCATTTAGGATGTGGTGGTAGAGGGTGTAGCCTTGTTTTCCTTGACCGGTCTATGGGTTTTCGTTGCTATAGTCTTGGCACTTGATTTGTGTTGTAATTGGATTATTATCGGCCTGTAACGGTCTTTGTCAAAGATATAAATTTTCAGTAAATGGAGATAATATTAGTAAAGAAGTAAAACAGTTTATAAATGACTAGCTAAACATACCAAAGTTCGAACTGAACTTCGGGTAACCAGCCATGCACATGTTTTTCAGAGTTAAAAGACCGAAAAGTAAGATGTTCTAGATTTAGGACTATTTTAATACACTTAAATTCATTTTACATATTAGGCTTACAGAAAAAAGGACAGGACCTCGTCAGAAACCAAATTAGTCATTATTTTTCACAAGCTCAATTCTCAAACGTAAAAAACTGTTTAAAGTGTGCATGTGCATGTTAAAGCTCACATAAGGCCATATATATTTCCAGATCCACCTCTAAACAAATGCTATAGTTTGACCATTACCGCTGTACCGCGCCTTAGGAAAGCGCGGGGCGAGACGGGGGAAGCATCGGCCAATGCGATTTGTCTGTTCGCTAGTGTCAAATTCGAATTCAAATTCAAATTCAGATCGAACTGTCTATGTCAGAATCACATGAGATTCATATTCAAAGATGGTTGATGCGATATCTCGTAATGTTAAGACATACTGAATAAATTGTTTACGGCATTCAATAAATTATTTTTTTTAGTAAACCAAGTTCTAATTTAAAATAAACTCAGTTAAATCTGACTATATTTCATTAATATTTAATTAAATAAGTAAAATACATAATATATAGTTAAACGAAGTGAAATATTTAGGTATTCTTATGTAACTGATTTCAAATTAACTAATTAACCTCATTTAAATAATTTAATATTGTCGTGCTTGTAGAACAGTAAACTGATATCGTAAGATCTATCCGACAAAATCAATCTCATGTGAACTCGTGCACTTTTTTTCCCGGCCCCCACCTCACCGCGCATACCTAAGGCGCGGTACAGCGGTTGTGGCCAAACTATAACAATCCGTACTTTTTATTCAATTAACGGTGCTATTCATTTCTTATCCAAATACAAAAATAATCGCATTTTTTTCATTTCTCTAATCATCTATACCAGATGATTTTACAACAACCTTTTTCAAAATACCATAACTGTATTTCAATTTTAACAAGTTTGTATTAAAACCTCTCTATTTGAGCTTTTATCGGAAATCTTTGAAAACGATTTGTTAAGTCATCGTTCAGACAATGTTGGCACAATATACTGATTAGTTAAAACGGTTATCTGGAGTTTTATAAACATCGTAGTTTTAATTGGGTGATGTTGGTTTTTGATAGTTCATATGTACATATAATTAAATAAATAAATACTATCAAAAATTAAGACGTGGCAGAAAATAATGCATATTTTCTCTCAACAGAAATCCGATGGTCTGTCCGTGATTTTATGACCATTTCTATAGATTTGCTGTGATACTCAATCTTTTCCTGTAAGGGAATTTAATAGGTCTATAGCCAGCATTTGAGCAGTTATGGGCTAGATTTATTATTACAATAGATATATCAATTAATGTAAGTCAACCCGCGTAGGACTCTTTTTACTTTTGTTAAGCCCTGTTAAACGCTTACAAACGCTGAAAACGTTTATACGGGCAGTTTAAACTTTGACACTAGGTTGTCACCAAACACACAAAAAATAGAAGTTAAAAGTAGGTGCTTTTAAAGCATAAACTAACCGTGAGAATTCTTATAATGCCAAAACTAGTTTATATCAAGTATCGATAAAAATCTAAACTTATGATGTAACGGAATAAATTAAATCACATAAACGTTTGCGAATCGAGTTCAAAGCTTGCTCCAATAAAAAACCATTTTGTTAAGTAATTACTTTTTTGACAGCTGCCTTTAAGAAGTGCTAACTGACGTAGATAATTATGACATAGATGTAAAAATTGATAAGCTAAAAAGATGTTTTGTTTTTGTATAAAACCTTTTTTCTAGGAGTTATTAACCTTTCCTAGTTTACTGGGACATACTCGTAGTAACATTAAGTCGTTTGCTGGAAGTAGTAATATCAATTATGAACTATACTAAGTAATAATGGACTAGCTTTAGCGGCGGCTTCGTTCGCGTGGTTGGTGGTATAAGGGTAAAAAAAACCCGCGAGATGTTCATAAGAGTTACCGCAACCCTGGCACTCAAAGGGCTACAGGAGGTACATAGTGGGTTTTGGTCAGTAAAAGTCTGACACTCCCTCCCGCTGCGCCCACAACGGGCGGGGTTATTTAATAAATTTATTTAATAGAGAAAAAAAAAAGTCAAATATGGCCGATGACCTTATTGAAAAGTCAAGCAATCCCCATAAATATTTACATCAAAATAGCTAACGTAATTTTTGATCACAGCTAGACAACCCCAGCGTTGGATTTAACCGGATTATATTAATAAGATGGCTAAATGATGTAACTGTAAAAGCATAACAGATAAACACAAACCGTTTATTTCGAATCTATTACATTAATATGTACTGGCAACTTACCCTAGCGGTGCATTGCACGGGTGCAATACTAATGTATTATACATATAAACCTTCCATATAAAGCATACATAAAGACAGACAGACAGCAGGAAGCGACTGTATTTCATACTTTGTTGAGATGATAAAAAAAAACTATATTCATCATCTTCCTGCCCTTCACGTCTTCTAGACTTGTTGCTTAAAGTTTTGGCTATGGTTTTATAGTCGGCCGCCTGCCTGACACTAACCCTCTTTGGGAATGCGATTGTTGGTTGTTTACCCGCCACCATTCGGGTGACCCAAAGTGCTTGGTACAGTGCACTGGGTCTTAAGGTCCATTAGTCGCCTTTTACAACACCCAGTGGAGGATATGGGGTTGCGCTATTCTTTATATCCGGACACCACACGGAATACACTATATTACACTTCAAATAAATTCCCCTAAGCAACAAAGTAAGCCAAATAACTCTCCTTCCCACATTAATACATTATTTGAACAGTAATCCGACATTGAATGTGTAATAAACAATTTTCGTTTGCTACTGGCTGCGGTTACTGAGCGTAACTGTTAAACTCTCGGCTAACCGATGGCAAAACCCAGTTCTGTAATACGTAGGCATCACGTGCGAGTCAAAACGCGTAAACGATCATAAACCAATGTTATAATAGCAATAAATTGTTTATAGTATGTTGGGATTAAGGTGTCGGCACATTAGGTTGACGCGGTATCACGCGACTTCGGGCGAGTTCGCGCGGCAAAGGTTTTTGGGACTTCTTTAAGGGTCGGCGGCGCGCGTCAGCTGTTTATTTCTTTTATTGTTACAGATCGATGGTTGAATTCATTGACAAAAAGGTTTACAATCATACGCGTTATCACAATGATAGTCACTAAAATCAAACTTGTAAAAAAATGTGGTAAAATCTCACAAAGCAAAACAAGTCACTTTAACCATTGCGAAACACACGTTGCATCGGTTACAAAGGACTTCTGATAATAATATATTTGATATCCACAAGCACTAGCAAACAGTAAAATGATACGATTTAAAACAAAAGACTATCCAAAATTTCAGAATTCTGACGGCTCTAATCGATTCAAAAACAAAAGACAAGACAAAACTTCACAACGCGCGTTTTATTTCTCAATCTTCCCAATCGCTCGAATGTGCACACGCTTTAAACTCTTGATTATCTAACAGTGTAACCACAAAGAAATGTTCGGAGCCAATGTAATCGGTTATAAAAACACCGTTAGTTACGTACGCGTCGCTATTCAGATAAATACTTGTGTTTAGTTGATTCTCTTATTGATAAGGGCGCCTGGAGATGGATTGTATTGGATTGGAGTAAGCGCTCTTTTGGCAAATAAGTCATAATGTTTAATTATTATTTTAAAAAATAAAGAGCATTATCTGTTGCTTGTATAGGTTTCATTATGGTTCGCATTATTAATGATTTTTTTCCTACTTTTAACTACCATTAGAATAGGGATAACACACATAAGAATTGGGGATAAAACAAATTAATTGTTCCTGATTATTCCTTTTAGATTAGGTATTTGAACTATCTGGCGATACCTACATAGTAGAGACTACCAACATAGAAAAAATATTGAGATCTCGCCATTCAAATGAAGGAAATAAACAATAACAAAAATCAAAATAACTTTTGCTCCTAAGAAATGGAATCACAATAATCTGCATAAAAAACCTAAAGGCGTTAATCGTCAACGATTCAATCAAAGGTCGGAAGTACAAACATCTCAGTTCCATCACGAACAGTTAAAAATTACCTAACACATTACATTCGCCCTTGCTAAGCGCACCGCACAGTGCGGCCGTGCGTAAAGCATGCATTACATCAACCATTGTTTGTGTACGTTGACCTTAAACTTGGTAATACAGTTTGTTTTAACGTGTAAGCGTTACGCCTTAATTAGTTTCGGGTATAAACCGTTTTTTGTTAGAATAAAATAACTGTTATGTATAAGTGTTTTGCGTTTTTCTGGTACTTAGGTCGTTAGGAAGCTTTTAATAATAGACACATTATAATCGACCTTTTATTTCCAGAAAGAAGTAACATACCTGACCTTCAAATGAATGTAAAAAAAAACGTAATTTTTAATGTACTTTTTTCGTCTTTTACAGATGTAACTAAACCTGCCATGGCAGCCACAGACGGCCAAGTAGTGGCCGCAGCATCGCGCTGGTCCGACGAAGGAAGCTACCTCCGCGAATTCGCCGTCAAGAACCGACTTCCGAATGTCGCCAAAATTATCAAAGGACAGTACGGAGGGCTTGGCGTGCCGACGTTACCAAGCCCCGGCTTACAGAGCACAGCTCTACTCGTGTCAGCAGGAAAGAGGAAGAAGATCATCGCTCAGGCCATTAAACTCAAAGAGGGAAGGCGGATGGTCAGTGTTGGGCCAAGAATAGCCATCCCAGACACTTATAAAGGATTCTTTGAGTTACTCAGCGAAGAAGGCCGGGCTGTGAGGTGCATCGAGTCAGTATCGGAACTAGCGAGAAGGAAACTGGACGATGGGTGTCTCGTCCGAGAACCAGTCAGAGTGATCTGTGCTAAAATAGACTTAGATGGAAATGTCACAGCTGACGGAGCGAGGAATCTACCCGCTGGTGAAATAATCATGCCTAGAGGCGAAACTTTCTTAGGTAAGAATAGGTATCTGAAATGTACAGATTCAAAAGGTGATATGGTTTTAATGAGTCTGGATCAGAGAGGAAAGTTTTCAGCTGTTGCTAAGGAAGAAAATATTAGTGGAGTGCATACAGCAAAGACGTTACTGACAAAACGTCTGCCAATAACTGTAAGGTTGGTACACGGCACGCCACCGAGAGGCCTCAAGAGTGCGAGCCATTTTGTACCAGAATTAAGACTGTTGTCAATGTTCGAAGAAGATCATGTCTTTGCTCTCCCTCTGCCTAAAGAAGGCAATGCATTAGTAGCACTACCTCTGGCAGCGCCACTCAAAATGCAAAGATGCAAAAACGAAGAGCAAATAAAAAACTTCATGGAATTCTCTAGATTAGTGGAAAAGTGCAATCGTATGTTAGTAGATGTCGTAGACAGAATACATGTTCTGGACGGAAAGTTAGGCGACCCGAAGAGGCTTTTGAATGGGCCTTTACACGCCCCACCGTTAGTCAAAACTGGTTATTTCCTCCGACGCAGTGCGTCTTCTGACACGGCTAACCAACACAAGCATATCTCCCGACACAATCACATTTACAGTAGTCACAGAGACGAGAACAGTATCCCGGATGAGTACGATGAGATAGACCAAATTTACGACTACGTCAGAGGCTTTGCTCCACTTCCTAAGAACATCAAAGCATCGTATTCAAACGAGCCAACGCCGAGACACGAGTCCGCTCCGGCATCACCCGCCGCGACACCCATCCACATGCCTCTCATCACAGAAATAAAACCAGAGCCGCCACCAATAGAAACCATACCCACTAAAAAGCCGCTGAACATTCAAAAAGCAGAGAAACGCACTCGGAAGTCAACGACCGTCGTAAAAGAAACCCCAGTCACAGTATACAAAGAGAAATGTTCCATTGCGCCGGCACCAAACCTCCCGAAGCTTTACATAAAGAATAGTGTAAGCAACAGTAAGAGTAAAATGGTTTTCCGTCAGAAAAGTACGTCGCCGACTAAAGAGGCCCCTAGTCCAGTCGCTAGTCCGATACGACCGTTGAAAGGTGACTCTCCGATCTTCAATATACGGTACAAGAGCCTGTCAAATATTCACCAGGCTATGGAGTTAGATGGGACTTTAGACTCGAGTCATTCCGGTGGTAGAACGTCAGGGGATTCTGGGAATGGTCCAAAGCTACCAGAAAAGAGATGTAGGAAGCTGAGCCGACCGAAGTCCTTGACGAACCTTGTGTGGGAGCTGAAGGGCTGTCCCGACCCCGACAAGCCTAAAACTAGAGTTAAAAATGAAAGCTACAAGAAGATTGGTAACAAATTGTCTTTGGGAGCTCAGAAAAGGGTGCCTACGTTGTATCTTTAAATGTGGTAAGTGTTAACACTTTATTCATTTCTTGAACCCCTAGCACTTACATTAAGTTTGATTGCATATATTATTGTAGGAGATGCCAATGTTTTTCCAAAATTATTATACCTATGGCAGAAAATCGAAATAGCCCTTGACTGATAGATTTCTAAAAACCATTAGATACTTATTTTTTCTTTTATCGCAAAAAATACGAATATTCGCGCACTAAAGACGGTGAATAGTGTGGGAGTGGGAGCTCGTAAAGTTACTTGGCAGTAAAAAGATCAATTTTTAAATCAAAATCAAAAGGATTTTATTTCGAGTAGGCCTTCTCACTCACTTTCAAAACATTACTGACTCTAGATGCGCAGTCGTTCTGATGGAGAAGAACCGGCAAGAAACTCTATAAGTTACTCTATAACTCTAGAAAGTGATGCCTCAAGTCCTCAAACCTTAGCCAATATCCCTTTAAATTCTAAATAGTACTTTCAATTGAATTACACAGATAATGTAAACATTCTCGTATGTGATTTCAATAAATCTGTATGAGGCAACTCGGGATCATCAAATGTCGCAAGGATCGTGATATGCCAAGACACGGTTTCCTATAAATTGTGAAAATGAAAACTTGTGTAGTATTTGCTATTAGTATTAATTCTTGTTTTGTAAGAGTCTTCAATTAAGTAATTTGATTTGGGATTCTTGATTGTAGCTTTGTAATGTAGCATATATTAGAAAGGATTGAGTTTTATCGGTTTGTTTTCTAGTAAAGGTTAGATAAATGTTTTAGTTGAAGTTATCGTCTTTAGTGCTTTCAAGAGGATACAGTTATTGCTTGACTAGTTTTCTCCAGTTTCATATTCAGGTTTATAGTGTGTTTGCCAAAATTTACTTTGTTGTTAAGAGTTTTCTCCAAAATCAGAAATAGTCAATGTTATTCAAAAAATGGTTTCGTGAGATTTCATGAGGTTTTATGAGATTTTATATACAGAATTCTAAAATTTGTTTGATGCGTCCATCTTAAAAAAGAGCAAATTTAATTTAAACTTACAACACCCTTTGCAAATGACTCTGATCAGTAGACCACTAGGCCATGCTAACACGGCACTAACTAGGTAACCACACTCAGATATAACTGTAACACACATTAATGCTCATCTCCACATAATTGCTTCTCATTAGTCTTAATTGACACACAATTAATAACAAGATTAGAACTCCAATAAAAAATTAACACATTTTTAATTTTAAATATTTACTAAAAGGATATTTAAATTAAGTGTTTATTTCTAATTTATTCAATTAACTGTAACTTCTTAAGTTGTATATAGAAAAAATCTTTTTAATGACTATTGCACTAAGGAATTTAAATCTTGTGTCGAGGGGGCTTTCATAGATATTAAATTCACAGGCACAAACACATCCAGAATCGGAACAAGCATTTGTGCATCGCACAAATTCTTGTCCTACGCGGGGATCAAACCAAAAATTTCGATACGTCAGACGTATGATTTTGTAGTTATAACCGACATTTGCGCGGGCTAAGTTGCGGGCAAAAGCTAGTGCTTAAATAATTGAAAAAAAATATCTTTAACAATGACTCTGAATCAGGAATTCAATTAGATTGCACAGATAGCCCAGTGGTATAGGTCACCACGCCAATGATCAGTGAGCGTAACGAGCGAGAGTTCGATCCCCGCGTTAGACTAGTATTTTTTTAGTCTATAAATACTTGATCTAGGTAAAAAAATATCACGGATGACGGAATAAATTTAATTTAAACAATGTAAATCAATAATTCTCACCAAAAAAAATCGTACGTAATTTTTTACGGCTCTTGATCACGAAAATTATGTTTTTAATCCACTTTGAAATGGTTTCAATTTATTTAAAGAAACATTACCCTTCTTATGTAAAGCTGCAGTGTTCTAGGTATGTATAAACATGGTTCCTACGCCTGATATCCTTCTAGTCGACCCGGATTGAAATCCCATCGGGCTATATAAGAGTACTGAAACAGAGAGTGCACCTGTGTTTGCGTACACGCTTGTGCACTATAATATGTCCCACGTTGTTGGCTGGTGTCATAGTAAAACTAGCCGCCATATCCGAAATCGGCTCGGACGTTACTATACAAGTATAAATCACAGCAAAATCTGTTCCTTTTAAAAACCGACTAGCAAGGCCAATAAAGCAAATCTAGTCGAATAACTATTACACTAGAAGTCATCAAATTGACAGCAATCAAGAAGACATTAATGTACTACAGATTTAATCTCAATCTAATTAGATATTACAAAGACGTTATCAAGCTTAATCACATACATTTCCAGTCTAAAGACTTGTATACTTCATCCTAAGATTTAAGTAAAAATGTCAATCAAAACTCAACCTAAATGCTTTGTAATAAGAGTGGCATAGGAACCTACAGTCGATACCAAGATTTGAGACGCAACGACAAACCAAACTGAACAGTCTTACCTCTTAATAAAGGTGACATAAAGACGAGAGTTGTTTAAAATATGTGTGGTCTCCTGTACTTCGACACTCGGTCAATAACATCGGAATAAAAACTGAATCGAGATAGCTAGTAATAAAATTTCATCACAGTTAGTCTATTAATAATATGTTAGGCTTTTTGTTTTGAGATTAAAGACCTTTTTAGTACCGATTCGTTAGGTCTGATATCAGTCTGCCGAAATACGGGATATTCGTGAGAGTTACCGCTCGCCCGGCACTCAAAGGGCTCCAGGAGGAATATAGTTTAGGTTTTAGTCATTAAAAATCTGACACTCCCTCCCGCTGCGCCCACAGCGGGCGGAGTCATTTGATGATTTTACCCGAAAAAAAATTAAAAAATGGTCAGATTTCGACCAAGATGTAGACCCGGTCCATTTCGATCCCCCGACGGAGGATAGTCCAGTCAGGTCAGGTCAAGATAAAATCTCATAGTGTTTCTTGCCGATTCTCTACAAGAATAAGGATTTAGAATTGCGCCATTTGTGGTTGATGTAAAATTTTGAAAGGTGCATAAAAAGACCTACCTACTTAAAAAGATCCATTTTTTGTTGCAAATCAATGGCACAATCTGTGATGAAAAGGTCAATTAAAAACCAAATTATCGTGTTAAATTGTGACCAGTAGACGAAAGTAACATTTTATCACCCACTTATTGTTTTCCAATAACGAGAAATATTCAGGTACATATGTAATATACATTCGTATAAATTAAAAAAAATATGACAACGATATTTTTCCTTTTTCCGTTATATCTAATAAGACATCTTCAAAAATATTCAACACCTAGAATGTATCAACACAACCTCTTTAAAACCCATAAATTAATTATAATGGAAAAGAAATAAAGTCATTATTTTTATTAATTAGTTTTTCGATATGCTAGTCGAAGCGAAAACATGTAACTGGTATACTTTACTGGTATTCTAAAAGTTTCTTTGCTTCTGATTAATTTCGTTACGGGTCATAAGATAAGATGGACGTATTAATTTTCTAGGCACTGAGCTTGGAGTTTTTATGCAACACACTTACATATATTAAGCTAAAAATAGTGCTTGTGTATCGTATTAAATACATACTCCTTTTCCTTGTATTTTTTGCTCTCTTCTAAGAGAAAAATATTCATAACTTATCGTGCAACATTTATAATAGCCTACAATTGAATTCCTATTTTCCTAAAATTACTTTGGCTATTCGTTAAGTATGTATTTTTAGAAGCTGTATATTTGTTCACTGAAGACTTCCGAAACCTTTTTCTTATTTTATTTCTTCTGCTAAACGTCTTGACTATTTTAGCTTTAGCTTTTTCCAAGCAAATGTAAGTGAGATTGTTTATATTTAGTCGACTATTATTGTTACAAGCGATTATTAATCTTAATTCGTATCCCATTAGATACCATGACCTTATCCAAAATACCCAAACCCCATAATTTGTTCCCAATCTATTCAACCACAATCTTGACCCAATTCTCCCAAAAAGGCATATCGTGCCAACAAAAATTAAAAGCACAAACACGTACGTTATAATTTAGTTCCCAATCCATTACGCTCGTTAGCAAAATGAAAAACAGGTGCGGTATTCGTGTTACTTTAAGGCAGGGCCAGGGCAGGGCACAATTAGTACAGAATTAGCTATAAATTGTCAGTACATTAGGCTAACCTTGACTTTGCGCCGCCATTTTGAATTTAATATCATTTTAATGGTTCCCGCGAATTTAGCGGTTTTAGGAATTGATGGCGTGAGGTAGGTTTTGGTTACTTGTTGCGTTAGTTTTAGTCGATAATGGATATTTGTTGTTAGCCCTAAATATAACTGGCCTGTAAATGTATCACTGCTAACAAATTACTTTTCTTATTTAGTAAAGAAACGATAACTAAACACCATAGTTTATCGCTGGCGAGTTGACGATTGGTATCCAGACTTTCGCAAGACTATTGTTTTCGTCATCGTTTAACATCTTCTCGGAATTATAAAGAAAGTAGGAATAATTCGTCATTTATATCACATTTTTACTAATCTGGTTTCTAAAATCTAACACAAACCTATCACTACAACTTAAAACTCTATTGCAGTTGTGGAAGGGAGACAGAAACAATAACACTACTACATTAAACAGTTGTTGAAGCGAGATAACGCTCTACAAAATATAGAGATCTCTCTTCCACAATATTCCACGATTTTCCACGACATTCACACAACGTCATCCAGTCTCAAACCAAGCAGAGCTTGTATTATGACTACTAGATACAAAACATACTTATATATGTACTTCTAAATACATGCATATTATAGATAAATAACACCCAAACACAGGGTGCTTATGCACATCACACAAACATTTGTCCTGGGTGGGAATCGAACGCACGACCTCTGGAATAGCAGTCAGGGCCACTAACCACTATACCAACAGGCCCGTCATACATAGCAACAGTATTACTATGAGAGGTGGCAGTCCCCCAGGTCATCAACTCATCAGACCCTAGTTCCTTTAGATAGGATATCGTATTAAACCCCGCCTAGTTTTTCTGCTATCCTGACTTCAATTCCCAGGCTATTAATACCTTTTGAATTATGTATAGGTTATCTTTATAGACGATTTACACTAGGCTTGAAGTAAATGGACGATTAAGTTGCACTTTTTTTTTATTTGGTAGCTGATTTTAACTACCAGTTAGATTGAGTTTAGTTTTTTGCCAGAAAATAGTATTTAATTACTTATTTTATAATTTATGAACATATGAAAAAGGAAATAAAAATAAATAAATTAAAAAACCCGTCTGCATAAAAAACACTTTGAATAAAAACTGAAAAGTAAATAAAAAAATTAAGTAAAAAACTTTTTAAGAAAAAGCTTTTATTTAAACGCTCTAAAAAGAAGAAAATAAAATATTCCTTTTGGATTATACTAACAACTCCTCATTATACACAATTTATATATAATAATAAAAGCTTGTCGCGAGGTTTACATACCTATCAACATTCCTTTATATCATAATAATTTGTGGTAAATCGAGCGACAAGCTTTTATTATTATATATAAATTGTGTATAATGAGGAGTTGTTAGTATAATCCAAAAGGAATATTTTATTTTCTTCTTTTTAGGGCGTTTAAATAAAAGCTTTTTCTTAAAAAGTTTTTTACTTAATTTTTTTATTTTTTACTTTTTAGTTATTTCAAGTTATTATTACTCTCAAAATGCCCTCTCATTTGATACCCATATTGTAGAAGTAGACTAAAGGTAACTATTCCGCCATCCTGCATGGTCCGCCATATTGGATTCAGAATGACGTCATATTTTTTTTCTAGTCACTCTTAACAAGCCCTTTCATTTGATACCCATATTGTAGAAGTAGACTAAAGGTAACTATTCCGCCATCCTGCATGGTCCGCCATATTGGATTCAGAATGACGTCATATTCTTTTTCTAGTCACTCTTAACAAGCCCTTTCATTTGATACCCATATTGTATAAGTGGATTAAATATAACTGTTCTGACATCTTGTATGATCCGCCATATTGAATTTAGAATGACGTCACATATCTTATCATATATTGTCATCCAAACAAAATGCGTCCACAAAATTTCAGCACAAACGGTTGAATATATCTACTTCAAAATTGAGTTCAAAGATTTCACCCGAACACACAAATATCCATACATTGCAAGTTAAATAAAAGCTTTTAAAAACAAGCTTAGTCTAAAAGTGTAGATAGCAATGCTATTACCACAAAATTAAATAATTTCATAATCAATACACAAAAAAAAAAAAATCTTATGCGAAACATAATTGAGTGTAACAGTCGGGACCCATATTGAATTATTTTAGTCTAGTTTATTTAATGGGTCCCGACTGTTACACTCAATTATGTTTCGCATAAGATTATTATTTTTTGTGTATTGATTATGAAATTATTTAATTTTGTGGTAATAGCATTGCTATCTACACTTTTAGACTAAGCTTGTTTTTTACTTTTCAGTTTTTATTCAAAGTGTTTTTTATGCAGTCGGGTTTTTTAATTTATTTATTTTTATTTAACACTTTTTAGTTAGTTATAATACGGCTATGTGTTTCTCAAGATTTCACCCGCGACACGAGAGAAGTACTTCCAATACCAAGATAATAAAAAAGTAACACACGTCGATCCAGTTATTTTAGATTGATTGCGTAACACAAAGAGAGTAAAGGAATTAGAAAAAGAAGAAGGATTAAGGGCAGTAAAATTTACTATTTACAAATTTCGTAAACGGTCTACGGTGTGCGAAACCGCTAGTCAACCGCGTCGCATAATATACGAGTATTTAGTTTGGATAATGAAGAAACAATTGCACATAGTATTTTTTTTCTATATGTCAGTGATATACCATTTTGGAATCCTCATGATGAGCTCTTTAATTTGATACCCATATTGTAGCAAATATACATTTTTTTTACTTCTAGCTACAATATGGGTATCAAATTAAAGAGCTCATCATGAGGATTCCAAAATGGTATATCACTGACATATAGAAAAAAAATACTATGTGCAATTGTTTCTTCATTATCCAAACTAAATACTCGTATATTATGCGACGCGGTTGACTAGCGGTTTCGCACACCGTAGACCGTTTACGAAATTTGTAAATAGTAAATTTTACTGCCCTTAATCCTTCTTCTTTTTCTAATTCCTTTACTCTCTTTGTGTTACGCAATCAATCTAAAATAACTGGATCGACGTGTGTTACTTTTTTATTATCTTGGTATTGGAAGTACTTCTCTCGTGTCGCGGGTAATGTATATATATATTTTTTTTTACTTCTATCTACGGCGCCTCACGGCCGCCATGTTGGTTTTTGTTTGACGTCACATATCTAAGAACACTTGGGTAATTAAGACGAATCCAACGATGCCCTGATTGTCGAAATCTATCAAGCCGTTTCGAAGAAATGAGGTAATAAAGAATATTATGCTCATACATACATACATACATACAAGAGACGCGCGAAAAACATAACCCTTCCTTGGCAGTCGGGTAAAAATAGCACAAAATAAAAAACATTACTCCCTACTTGATTAGGTGACCGCCCTGATAGAACTTTCCATACAAAATACTCAACCTCCCAGACTAGTACCAATAAACCTACTTCCAAACAAACATCTTTCAAGATAACTTAGAAAGATTACACATACTAGGGCAGCATAAAAACGCAGACACTAAAAGCGCTATCTATCACACCGGCGAGGCAACTTATCAAAATAGCGTGAACATGACCATTTAAGCTAGGAAAGTACTAGGCGCGCATAAAATTCAAGATGTACTAAGAATCCGATAGTATCTGTGTAACAAAAATGCTTTAATCTTAGCTACAAATCGTATTATGCAAGCTGATACGAAGATCTGTCTTGAGATGTAAGACACAGAGTAGGAATGTTCAGTAACTTTGTAATGCATTGGACAGTATGACCATGTTTTTTTTGTCTTTTATTATTTAGAATCGAGTGAAAACAGCATAAGAAAAAGTTTGTGATCGAGTTTTGACAGCATTTAAAAAGTACCTACTTACTGAATTTATTTCTGGATAAAATGGACCTAATTGATATTACTAATTCGGATATTAACAGAAACCTAGGCTTATGTTTAAACTGAATGTAATTAATGTAAATCCACCAAATAGATAATTTGAAATTATACTATCTTTAACATATTTTTTACCTACTCTGTTCCTTTCCGTTTAAAGTCAGATTTGGCTGCTCATACATCCGTGTACCGTCTAACAACGCCTGTATCTTTCATATGTACCACCTAGACATTCCACACCAAACTGACCAGTTGGTCTAGTGGTTAGTGGCCCTGACTGCTATAATCTAATTGTATTTATCTAATTGTATTTATAATTAAATATAATCTAATTGTATTTATCTCTGTTTCCAGGTCCACTGTGTCTTCATGACAGTATTGTGACCACATTGCATCGACAAGCGAAACATTCGACCACGATTAACCGTTACATTTAAATTCACGTCACTTCGGCTAACATCGGCAAACTTCGGCAAACTTCGGCGACGTTCGTGCGACGAAACAACGAAAACAATACGATTCTCATGTGATATACAATGTAACTTTGGAAGTTAGGAATGTATTTTTTTATAATTTTGTCAAAAATAAAAATGAAGTAAAAAGAGAACAAGTATAATCTTACAAAACTTTAAGTTCTTGAAAAAACTGTGTCTATTGTGGAAGCGAGATGCCGCTATGTAAAGTATAGTGCCGTCCTACTTGCACAGTGTGACAGTTCTGCTTTAAAAGCTCGTAATACAGAAAATCTAATTTGAAAAACTAAACCAATCGTCCAATCATTTTGTATTATTTTTTCATTGCACATTGTTACTCAGTCAATTTAAATTAGTCAAAAAGATATTTGGATTATGCTTGTTCTTGTTTGTACAACTGTTTTATAAAATGGATTTGTCAAATAGGAAGCCATTTCTTTATTTTAATCGAATGACGTTTTACACACATACACGAGACAATTCAAGTGTTTGATACCGGCTATCGTTGAAGTTGTGATAGTCTAGTGGTAAGACCATAGGACTGCCAAGTCTAATAATGTGGGTCCTGCGCCTGACCTCTCTCTGGTCGTGTCCGATTGCCGTCCCATCGAGCTATGAGAGTAAAGGAACAGAGATGGCTGATATCGGTCAGGAGACATTGTTATCATTACCGGCTGCCATCTACCGATGGATTCCAGTAACTACTGGCATGAAAGTTCTTAGAGATTTTTAAGAGCGGCGAGTCTCATTGGAAACTAAAGTCGTTGGCTATCAGAGACTTCCATTGCCTTGTGTGTGAAGGATCTAAGACGTTTTGGTAAAGAATTTGGCTTACTATTATATTGTTACGAAACTTAAAACCGAAGTGTATAAATAGGCATTGAAAATTGTAATTTTGTGTATGGCAACATTTCTTTTTAACAGTAAAAGAAACAGTTCGCATTTTCAAATAATCTTATTGGAATTTAACAAGAATCTAAAATATGAAGTCAATTAGAAAACTGATTTAAGGTAATGTTGCCATTACGCAAAAATGTAAGAGAAATTAATAATTTTTATAACGAAAAAGAACTTAATTTTGATCTCTTAATGGATAATTATTTATGAATGTAATGCCATATTAAAGTATAATACTTCATTGGTGTTCGTAATTAGATATAGGTAAGGTCTTTCATCACTAAATACTATATTCAGCCATTTTAACTTTAGACGCTGTATTTTTAATATTGTGACGAAAAAATATTATTTACTATTTTAACAGTAAAACTGTAAGCGGCATTGTAATTGGAAACATCCACATTGGGCCCGAGTTAGCTATTCCTTGGATAATTATAAACGGTTTTCTGTCAGTTCAGTTCATAAACTAAAAAATAATTATCTATAAACATGCGACCGATACAGGCTTAGCAAACTCGGGTCTCGGAACTTTCTAAACAACTAACGCCATCTATGTGTCTTACTTGGAACTATAGTTGTTACATTATGAAACTAGATGGCGCTTTAACAGGTTTGTAAGTTCTGTTTAGCATCTCGATTAGTTTTGATGTACATGTTTTAAGATGAAAGACCATAATGGCTTATGATATGATTCATAGTTTTCCAAAATAATTTTATTCATGACCTAATTGTTCGAATATGAGTTTCTGTTGAAAATTATTGAAACAGGCGACAAATGTTTGTATTAAGGAGATATTAGATACACTAAACCAGGGCTTTTTAAACTGTAGTTCATTTCCGACAGCATTTTATTATTGTATTATTATACATTGAGCGAAGATATAATGCCTGTAAATCTCACTTTGTTCTTCGACTTTTGTAATTGACCATGAGTCTCTATTTAACCATGCCCGTCCTTGTAACCTTTTTACAAGGACTTGATTCAGTGTAGTCTAGTTTCCCCTTGAGTATTTACTTGATTGATTGATGAGTAATAAACCTCACGATAATTGCAGTTTCTCAAGTAAACGATAATTACCGGACGACTTAAACGTCTAATGTAACAGGAACTATGAATCAAAATCATGAGCCAATTAAAATAATTAGCATACTTAAAGTCTCTTATAACGTTTTTGAAAATTCATTCCTTTTATGCAAACCAAAAATGCGAGGTGCCTTAAAAATGCTTTTATTCGAAAAAAAAACTTTGTTATTAATGTTCTAGTGTTAAGGGAAATAGTCACAAAAAACTTCGATTTTTTTTTAGGTTTTTAGTCTGTAAGTACCGGATATGCAACTCTTGATATGCATTTATTCACTTTTATAATTTTACAGTCATAGACGTTTTAGTGCACTAATTTACTGCGTTTAAAATAATGTTTTTATTTTAAAATACAGCCGTTTCAACACAAAGTGACATTAACATTTTATTAAAATTAATGGAATGGTTTTCCGCCATATTGGAAAACATGTATTATATTCGAACCATGATTAATTGTAAATGAGTAATGTGAAATGGTCAGTACGCTAGTTAAAAATAATCTCGTAAAATAATAACAGCCAATCACCTTATTGTTACTGTCAGTTTACAATTTTTCACATTATTTTTCTCATTTCAGTCTTGTATCTATACGAATCTTGATTCCTAAGTTTCTCATTACGAGGTGCTAAATATTTCACTATTAACTATTCTCACACATTCGAACAGACACTAAATGGATCACTTAAAACAAAAAGAAACAAAAACATTATTTTAATCGCAGACTATAATATTGTTGTTTTATTTTTAATTGTACGGTACAGATAATTGAAATACTTTTCGCTTTGATAGTAGCGACATCTAGTTTCAATATACAGAATCATTGTTTTTGGTTTACTGATTTATTGTCGTTGGAGAATCAACCTTATGCCACGAGTTTAAAACTACTTTTTGCAGATCATTTTACTATGAGTTACTGTTGAACTTTTTTAATGTTTTAAGTATTTTGATTACAGTACTGTCCAAATAAAAACAAAACAACACGATAAGTTAAGTCTACATACTCTTTATGGATAAATCTCTCGGAATTATGTTATCGATTACGTTATTTCGATACGATTTATCGATTATGAATTTTGTATTCCAAATATTACTCTGTTTAGTTGGCTAGGCTACCATTCCATGATTCCTAGAGTACGTTTCATTATATTATAATGTAAGTTTTTCATTCAATGTTATGGAATATCAATTGATAAGTACTTAAAGATAAATAAATGAAATGATATAAAAATATGTCTTTGTTTTTTTGTACCTGCTCTTTACTAGGAATACATTCAAACAAAGGTGAGTAGGAGTCCCTTTATGCACAAGACCCGTCTTGTCTTCTGCTCCGTTACTTACGAGTTCTGTCCAAGCGCCTACATGATCTCTATCCACAATTTGACAGCACGGATAGTCGAGTGGTATGGGTCACCAATTACCTCTGTGCGCAAAAATTCGCGGGTTCGATCCCCGCATGTGACAAGAACTTCTGCAATCGATAAGCTTATTTGGAGTCTGGGTATCTGTGCATGTGAATTGAATGTCTGAAAAACCCTCCGCGACAGAAGGATTAAATTCCTTAATACGGGAGTCGGTCTTTACGGCCTGAAACTACGTTAAGTGGGGCGCCCACACGGGCAACGTTTCATAGGAATCGTAAGAACGCGACGAGCCCCGCCGCGGGACCCGTCGCGGTCGCTGGGTCATTTCATATATGCAGTGTTGCTAGAGCAATTTCAACGATGCGCATGTATAGTCGTGTTAATGGAAAACTTAATACATTACTACGTAGCCAAACGACAACTAGTAAAAAAAGACAATTGCCTGATTGAATCTAGGATGCTACTATAGTAGGTTGCGCGTGCCCCTGCGACGGGATCAATCGCACGGTGGGCCCCGTTGCATGGCGGGGCGCGCCTCTCCGTGACAAACGCCCGCGACAAAGTATTTTTGTATGATCTCTCGCGGATTACGGCCCACTTAACGTAGTTTCAGGACTAAAAAAATGACCTGCCATATACAATAGTTCAACTTAACTCTGGCCTAAAACAAATGTAAAGACTAAAGATGGCCTTTAAAATCAAGGAGAAATAAAAGAAAATAATTGCTTTCCAATTGTACAAAGACCAAGGAAGCATTTCCACAGCCGTCCTTAATACAGACAGGTCAAGGCTCGCTCGATATAATATAAAACTAGTTACTTATGCAACTAACGTATAACGAATAACATTAACGTTTGCCGGCCTTGCAAGCTTTCCACATCACATCACATTATAGAAATGTTGAAACACTATAGCAGAATGAATAATCAATTTTCTTTACAAATTATTTTTGACGGGCCTGTTGGTCTAGTGGTTAGTGACCCTGACTGCTAAGCCGGAGGTCGTGGGTTCGATTCCCACCCAGGATAAATGTTTGTGTGATGAGCACGATCATTTGTTCTGTGTCTGGGTGTAATTTATCTATAATATGTATGTATTTAAAAATATATAAGTATGTTTATCAGTTGTCTAGTACTCATAACACAAGTTACTATCGTATACTTAATTTGAGACTAGATGGCGTTGTGTGAATGTTGAGGAATATTTATTTATTTTTACGGATGTGGTAAATCCGGCTGACTAATGAGTGATGTGGTTATGGGATTTTTTGGTGGGTTATACCAAAGGACAAACGTTGTAATGATAGATAGAAATTGCTATACGTTCCAAGTGACTCAATCCCAAAATGACGACTCATTTTGGGATTGAGTCACTTCGGCCTAAGAAAGTTGTGATCTAAAAAAATGATGGGTTTTTGACTTGTTTGTGAGTAATAATCAAATTGTTTTTCGATGGAGATGTTATAAGCGTCAATCAATAGACGAAAGCTAATAATAGTTCATACTGAGTTACAAAGTCTTCTTTCGAAGTAAGTCTTAAATTACAGAAGTTTGCTAGATTCTGACCACTAAAACCAAGAAGAAAGTAATTAAATACATTTTTACCAAGGACTTCAGTAGGTCTACAGGAAACTTAATAAAACAACCACGCTTAACTAAAAAATCTTATAATTAAATACGAATTTACATTAAAATAATATCACCTAGCTATATTTACAATAAAATTTGCGAAAGACAATAACAATTATAGATTTGCTAAAATCAAACTAATAGCACAGCCATTAGTTTAATAAAACATTTATTTAATAACTCGGTCAGGTCGTGCCGACTGCCAAAGGTATTAAAACGAAGGTGAATCAAAATTATTATTATTTGGTAAGGCTGGTCTGATGGTCGTATTTCATAACCTAATTTAGTCCAATGTAATCTTAAAGAAATTAGACGAATATATACGATTCATGATGGTGTATTAACAAAATATTCAAGGGACTATCTACTATCACTTAAAGTTATATTATAGGGATGATGACGGGGCACGAAAAGTAAAAATCGAATTAATTAGTGAGATAGATATTAAAAAAGCATTAGGCACGTATTTTTGCGTTTATCTGAACAATTAAAAATGACAAAGATAAGTTGCTTTTAAGTTCAGGAGGCTTGTGACGTAACGCATTTGCAAAATGTCAACGAAAGAGTGACGTCGATCGACCCGTCCCAGCTTCGCACGGGTGAAATACTGATTTATTATACATATAAACCTTCCTTTTGAATCTTCTAAAAAACCGTTCCTAGTTTTAAAGATCGAAGCGGACGTTGAGACATACAGTGACTTTGTTTTACACTATGTAGTGAAGAGATGGTAGAAGACCTTCAATTGTTAAACAACATCCATCTTCCAAGATATATTCATTAGGTGGTTATATTGGATAAGTCATTGGTGGCTGATTTTAAAACAGCTATTACTATGTACAAATTAGACTAGACTTAATTTAAGGTAGGTAGAAGTTAAGACCACCTAAATGCCCTTCATCCCTTTGCCGTTGCTGCTGCAACCTTTCAAGATCCCTCCCATCGATGCCCAGTCCCAACCTCTCAATCAGCTTCTCTCCTTTGTCTCCATGTAACTCGATGAACTGTCTCCGCCTCTTCAAAGACACGTCAGGGTCGAATATCCAAGATGTCTTCCCATGGACCACGGGATGGCCCACGAAGTTTGTTCTAAGAAAGTTCCCTATCGGTCCAACAGGGTTTTGTGCCTCGCTCTGTCGGTAAAGCAGTAGCATGCTGAGTGACAGCTGAAAAAGATAACTGTCAAATTGTGAATTGGCGGGATTGGGTGGCGGGAATATGTGTGTTTCGGGATAAGACGATCAATTATGTTAGACTTAACGATGTATTTGGTTCGACTCAAACTTATGGTTTTAAATAGTGTGTCAAACGTTCATGTGTTTAAGGCTCGGTTGGTTATATTTTATGCTTATGATGCAAGGATCAATTTGTACTGGATAGCGCTTGAACGAGGACATTCAATCGGACTCCAGACAATTTAAATTAATAGGTCAAGCATATTTGATCGTCTCGGGTGCCTTAAGTTTTGCTGTGTTACAACCTAATACGACAAATGAAAATACTAAAATTCAAAAGGAACAATACGACAGATAATTAAACAGTATTCATTTAAAGCCCTCACAGTTAACACAAATGAGCAGTATACATTTAAAGCCGTTAACACAAATGACACAATTGGCAATTAAATCTAATTCCTTGTATAAGTCACAGAGTAAAACTTATACTTTATGTCAAAATAAATAAACGATTAATGAGTAATTTTGCGTTAAATAAGTTGAAGTGAATGGATATGCCAGGGTTTATAATTAGATACATAATTCTACAGGTGTGCATTAAAGCTTGCGTAATTTAATTAAATTTAGGCCGTAATTATTTTAGAATCTATACTGAACTTAGGCTATAGTGACGACCACTTTTCTCAGAATAAAATCATTAGTATCAAATCACGTTCTCGAATCGTACAGATGGGCTAAAACTCTTCCCATATCAAAAAAAGATAGAACAGTAAATAATCACAAGCCACATTATCAAAAGATATCATACTTTGCAAGAATTCAAAAGAATATAATATGACAATATGACCTAAAAAGCCATCCAACTGTATACAAACAATATTTTTATATGCGATGCATTAAGTCACTTGCTATCTCTCGCTTAGAAATGATTAGCTCATAAAGTCAAAGATCACCCAGTACAATAATACAGACATCGTAATTGTCTTTATTTTTAGACTAACGACCTGCCCTAGCTTCGCACTAGTGAAATAGTGATGTATTATTCATATAAACCTCTTGAATCACTCTATCTGGTTAAAAAAATACGGCTTCAAAATCCGTTGCGTTGTTATAAAGATCTAGGTGGATATACAGAAAGCGATAGCGACTTTGTTCTATACTATGTAGTGACATTGCGAGACTTTTAGCACAGTATACTTATAAGTGTTAATTTCACGAAGAAATGAGTTTTTTTGTGAAAGGAGTTTTAATATCATTTATTAGCAATGTGATTAAACTTCTTTATGTGAGAGTGGTTTCATAGAAAACGGTACTTTAAATTTTGCAATCTTTCAAAACAAATTACACTGTTATTCTATCCTTAGTTTTGTTAGTGTCGACTTTTAGTCTTACCGAAATCGGCTAAATACCGTTTATCACATATAGCGTTTACCTATTTAATATCTACGTACATTATAAGGTCCAACACCCATAATCCCATAATACTTTTCACCAGGGATATGTAGTAAGGACTAAGTACTTTTAATAAACCAATAAAATCACTTCGATAACTTAGGTATTTAGAAAAATATACTACAATGGGCGAAGGAATTCTATTAGTTCTTCCGATAAAATCCTTCGCTACACATCTCTCCTGAAAAATAGGATCAAACCAACCAATGGCACTTAAATCACACATAAATAACTGTTTTATCAAAATTGCACATTTTTTCCACACAGCAAAACAGAAACACAATTCCCGCCAAATAAACTGTCAAACACCTGTCAAAAACTCACACCGTTCGAAATTTCAAAATACTCACAAGGATTAACTTATTCATTGTTTTTTTTTTTAATTTAGTGACCAACGCGCAACGCGTGCAGCCGGCAACTGGCGAAACAAGTATAAATGCAACTTTTACATATAAAGCAGTTCAGGTTGCTTAACTGTGCGAGTTAATGGCAAGACTGATATAGTTACGTCATGAGGGTTGGGTAACGAACCTTTTTTTAGGGTGAGAGGAACAATTATAATTATTAATGTGGATGTAACAATTGCTTTTTGTGTAGGTTTATTGTGTTTAGTGTATTCATTTGCACAAGCATTTGGCATAGCATATGGGTATTGATATCCTATAAAACAGATCTAAAGTTAAACATAAAACTTATTAAAAGAAAGCAAGATATAATAAAATTACGAATGCTTTGAACGAATTTTTGGGCATTCACTAGGTGTCATTTGTAAAACTTGATTTATTTAGGAATTGCATTGCAGTGAAGTATAAATTAATAATAATCACCTTGATTCTAACCTTAGCGGCAAAATTTTAACTACTCAAAAAAAACATAAGGATTTGATAAATATATTTTTTCCACACTAGAATCAAAATAAGCACTTCTTTGTTTTTAAATTCTAGTAAATTGACTAAAACAGCTGCACAAAGGACATTAACATTCTTAGAATTGTTAAAGTTAATGACATGGCTATGGTAATTAAAAGCCGACTAGAATAATAAGTGTTTATTGCAAAATAAATGCTAATGGACATCAACGAATGCTGTTTCAATTCGTTCCAGACGATGCCAACCGATATCATAGGTAAAGATTAAAAAAAAACGACTGCATTACCGTGCAGTTCCCGGTGCGAATAGGGCTGACCCATATCCACCAATGGGTGTCGTAAGAGGCGACTAAGGTATACTACGACCCTGTGCATACCCCCTAGCACCTCGGGTCAACCTCCTGGTGGGAAGTAAACCACCAGCAACATTCCCAAGGAGGGTTGGCATCAGGCAGGCGGCCGGCCGTAAAAATATACAGCCAAAACCTCAGCAGCATGGATAAGACATGCTGCGCCGACCCCAAATAATAATAATTGGGATAAGGGCAGGGGAATGATGATGATAAAAAAAACGACTCCTGCACTAAGGCATTTAATCCTTGTATCGCAATTGAATTCACAGGTGAATGCGAAAGCGAACACCGTACCCCCGGCCATAGGCAGATGAGGACGCTCCGGTGGTTTTAGCCGGTAAGAGTCCGGCACACCCCCTCGTCAATCCCCTGACGAGGGCAGTCCATGAGGATTTCCACTGGGATATAAATAAGGAGATTTTACAAAAATTCTATTCAAATGCGCAAAGACATCCAGATTTAGAATAAGCCTTTGGGGATCGCACAATTTTTTGTTTTACGCGGGGATCGAGCCCGCGACACGTCGTATACAGTGGTAGTTGTCGTGGTGACCTATACCACTCGGCTATCCGTGCTATCAATAATAATAGGCAGTATTATAATAATATATCGTTTTTGAGTATAGGTACCTATTTCTTTATAAATCACCTACTAGTCTTTGTTATTGGCCTTGTCTGCGCGGATATTTGTTATCGCTGTAAATTTTGTAAATGTTAATTCAACCTTTAGTATTTGGTATTTGGTAGACGTATTCCAGAAAATTGGTATTGACGGTACCCAAAACATCCTACGTGTTTCCAGATTATTGTACTCATGTGTGAATTATTTTTATTGGATGGATATAGAGGAAGATACGATCAAAGAAACGATGGATGGATTGTGTGAAAGATAATATGGCTGCAAAGAGTGTTACTTGCGGGATGACGTCAGATAGGAACGTGTGGAAGAAAAAGACATGCTGCACCGACCCCAAAAAATAATTGGGATAAGGGCAGGGGAATGATGATGGGCATTTTTTTTGACCTATTTGATCGGCAACCTGTCTCTTTAACTTGCAACACCATAGCGAAAGTAGCAGTAGGCAGACACCGGTAGACATTGCAAAAAATTATATTTGCCCGAAGACACATTATAATATATCATTTTTGACAGCGGTTTCTTCCATGATGGATTATGTAAGTTTTATTTATTTATTTGTATTAAGGATCTCCAACAAAGAATACACAAGATACATTATTAGACAAAAGAGGACTGTATACATTTGAGTTGTGCTTCTTCAATTAAAGGAGAACACACCATTCTTAAAATATAACGTCTAACTATTCCTCATATTTTAAATCGTAATCTTGCGTATCGTATAGGAACAATTTCATTCTTATACGTCACGACATATAACAACATCCATATATTGAATGTAAATGTCATTAAACAGAAGGTTTACAAAATGCTTATTCATTTTTATTGTTTACATAATTTGCTTTGAGGTGAAGAGTCAAAGGGTCAAAGGTGAGTTAGAGGTCTCATGCTGAAGATTGACACACTAGGCATGCGTAAACCGTTATTTCTCTATATAAACGTCTACTACAAGGCACGCAAAGGTTCAAACATTCGAGAGCTAATAAAAACCTTGAAACAATTGCAAACTTGACGTTTTCGACTATTAATATATGACTTGATGAAATGAATATAAATGTGAGTATGTGATTTTTGTTTGATGAATTGTGTCTACAACGTTTTAACTAGCTGTTGCCCGCGACTTCGCCCTAATGGATTTTGGTTATGGCTGGCAAAACATTACCCACCTCTGACGCAGTCGGTTAAAAAGCTCATGTCTATCCAGGGTGTTAGGTAACTTCATATCAAAATTGTTCCAGTCATTTGAGCGTAAAAGCGTAACAATTATCCATCCATCTATACTTGTAAACTTTCGCGTTTATAATATTAGTAGAATGCACGATTACCCACGGTGGTTTAAGACACCGCGTCAATTCCCAGTAGTTACCACATAACACAATGCTACGAGTTCGATTCCCGTATAAAACAAGCATATTCTGTGGATTTCCGCCGTTCGATTTCATTTTTTTTTACCAAGAGTTTTATACCAAACTCCTAGGAACAAATCCTCATTCACTTAAACAGCAAAAATGCTTCATACAACTCTATCCACCCATACAATAATCCATCACATACAGTTTCACACACAAATCACATTCATTCTACCTAATCTGATATTAATGATTGTGTTACATAAAGTTTCAACACAACTGGTTTGATTCACACGACGCTGTCTTCAACGAAACGTGTTATCAGATTGCAATACCTAATTACTTACATTTACAAACCTGTTTGTTGTAGGTGGCGCTAGTGTCGCGTTGACTTTTGTTTGGCTTCCGAAGGCGTACTAAAAGTCTAATTGTTTAATTATAATACGGTTTACTCACGCGTATCCTTAGTCCGGAGTCCTTAAACATGAGCTGACGCGGTACCGGGGTCGCGAGTCGAACTGATGTCGGCGACCGTGCATCTTATAAAATATCTAATGAAACTAGTCGGGCTATCCCAATAAATATGAGTGAGTAAACCGTATAATTTAACTATTAAGAACCCGCTTTACAACAGTTATTAAAATAGTAGATACTAAAAGACTGTTGAAGTTGTGGAAGCGTGACGAAGAACTATGTACGTGACGTAGAGCGATGTATCGCACAACTGTTATACTGTCTGTGTCTGTCTGTAATACAGCCTAAAGTGGTATTGGCAGAGCACCTAATCTGCATTTCAGAATCATTCACTATCAGGGGACTCATTTCTTGTGCAAATTATATGGCATAAGAGAACTTTAACGGACTTACAAAAAAAAAACAGTATTTTAGTACTAATTACATTTACTTTAATACCAAATATTTCGTTTCAGTTGTTTATCTAACGAGTAAGGAATAGGTATCTGAAAACTCTTCTCTACATTGCTATAATTGTCTAATCCTAATATCATATTTTATTTTTTTATCTAAATCTGTTTACGAGCTTTTATCAAAGATATGTCAGCCCCGTATGTCGTACCCTTTTTACATTAATTTTATTTAAATTATATGAAATAATTTAAGTGTTATTTCAATTTATAGATCATTATAGTCCAACAAATCTAAGAAGTACCGTTTGACGTTTCATCATTTTCAAACCGAAACAACTTTGTTCATGCGTACAATACTCAGTTTCGACAACCTTTGTCATAAAACCATGAATTTAGAAAGATTTTATTATTGTATCTAAAAATTTTCAATTTTTAATATCCTAATTTAATTGAAAACTTTCAAACAAAGCAAAATAACACATATTTACATGGTAAATAATTTCTAATAGTTCTATTTTTGACCTCATTGCAAAGTCACGTAGTTAGGTCACTGCTTGTAGTGTTGTGACTCTTCAGATACACTTGTATGCGAAAAAATCGATTACATATATGAAAAATCGAATGTATTACTTTCAAATTATCAATTGACGACACGTTACTGTGCAACCGCATTATGCACTTAATACATAGGTACCCTAAAATAAATTACGACTTCGACAGAGACGTACACTTTGATAATTTCATAGATAATCAACTAGTCATTAATTTAAATGATGATGATGACGAAGACGATGACGATTCTAGTACTAGTAGTGTATAAATAAAATATCCTAAACATAACTTTTATTTCATTATGACAATTGATCTCTTAAAATTCGGGTATTATAGTAATCGATCTCATAAAAATCGGATATTATAGTAATCGATTTTTTTACTCCCAACCCTATTATCCTATTTGTCATAACTGTCAAACGGTACTTCTTAGATTTGTTGGACTATACTTACTTAATATATGTACAATTCATTTCCTTGATATTTGTTAAAAATAGCAAGGAAATGAATTCAAAAACATACACCTTCCACCAAAAAGTTTACCATAGACAAAAGCACTCGAACTTTTCCCCTATCAAAATCTGTTTTACCGACACACACCGTCAGCTGAAACGGGGCCGGGAAAATCAATACTTCCAACAACAACACGTACGTAGTCACATTGACGTTTAATGCAAGAAATAAAGTAATAATAAAGAGTGTTTAAACAAGAAAATGATGCAAGAATATGATGACGATTTCTTTTTTGAGGAGGATAAAATGTATGTATTGTTTCATTTATTATATTCAAGTTATCTTTCGAGAAAATTGTGTTTGAGGTATTATTGAATTAGGGTTTATGTATCAGTGTAATTCAATGTTCAATTTTGAATGGTAATTTAATAAGTATAAGCAGGTAATATAGATCTATTTTATATGAATTTATCGGTGTCTAAAAGTATCCTTTTGACCAGAATTTCCTTTACTATTGATTAGTGTAACACACAATCCTATTAGTAGAATCATTGTCCAAAGATTATTTTCATTTTCATTATTATATGAAAGTAAATAGTACTTATCTGAATAGATATTTCTTTATTATTTCCTCCCTATTTGGCTGCATTCGATTTAGACTTCATATTGGTATCTTCACGGTTTTTCTCACAGGTCACTTGTTGATTTTTGATAACATCATTTGAGGTGAATTTACGAAGCTTTTACTTACCAAGTTAAATTATAGCGCACCTTGAAAGAAGTTTCGATTGTTTTGTCCCTTTTTAGTTAGTTCCAGTTGCATTATTTTATGCGCAGATAATGTTCTTTTTTAAACTACTTAGTTATAATTTTTCACGTTTTTTTAAACTTTTAGCTTGTGTATCCTGTGTTATGGTTGTTCGGCAAAAAACATAACAAAAAATAGTCGGCTTCATAAGTTATTACAATGACACTTTCAACCTTTTGAAAAATCTACGAAATTACATCTTGCAGCTTAATTTGGTAAAACCATATTATACTATTGCTGGTAAAAAAAGCTTACAATCTTTCTCAATAACTAACAGCACGCAATGAATAATACACAAATGTCAAATGAGAATTTACCGCTCATTGCAATGTCCCTGAAACCCGCCATCTTGTTTTCATTATCTGTGCAATATCGCAACATCCTGTATTATCTCTATCCTTTATTTTACAGCTTATCAGTTGTTTGAACGCTTCAAACGTATGTTCAGTTTATATTGATTTGTGTGACAATGTGGCAGCAAAACAGTCAGTTTTATATATTTAATGACGCGAGGATATATCCCCAACTGCAAGGGAACATACACAATATGTTTGAAGATAAAATGTTTGTAATTTTGCATTTTTTGTTTTGTATTTTTTTGGTTCATGCTGTATATTAACTAAATTAGTTTTATATGTATTTTGTTTTTATCTACATCGGTAAGTAGTCCAGTAAACTATATTTTTAGGTATGTTCGAGAAAGTATATTATGCAATTATGATATTCATTGATTGTTTACTGCTTTTTAGTTATGTTTGTCTCACAAATAAAGCAATGGAATGTAAATATTTTAGTATAGTATAGCCCTGTTTTAAATATAGGATTTCGACGAATATTTTGTTAGGAATTGCGTAATCCGTTTGAGTTCTATAGAACAGTCTTCAAAAAGTGTTGATGATAATTTTGTACTCTTGAAAAACGATTTAATTTATTAGAGTGAAATTATTTAAGTACCATACTTAATTCCAAAACAAAAAATATATGCGCAAATATAACTATTTTCGACTTTAAAGACCAATTTTTATTTAATTTTATTTGTTGTTTTGTTTAGCAAACCTAAGGGAAATGTTTCTAATAATTTGTTACTGCCGGTCGAAGAAAAGTGAGTACGGATAATACTCATTGTTATTTTATTTACATTTCTTTGAATACTTATTTTATTTTGATTGTCTTGTTCAGTGCCGCAGTAAAACTTCAAGAAGTAATGACGGGTATCCCTGAAATAGAAATATTCGAAGAGTAAGTACTTTTACCTAACTTATAGCTAACACAGGTGCACGGATAGCCGAGTGGTATAGGTCACCACGCCAATTACCACTGTAAGCGACGTGTCGCGGTTTCGATCCCCGCGTAGGATAAGAATTTGTGCGATCCACAAATGCTTGTTTTGTGTGTTGTCTAAGTGCCTCTGTGCATGTAAATTGTATGTCTGTGAAATCCAACGCGATACAAAGATGAAATTCCTTTGTTGTAGTTGTTTTATTTGCAATTTATAGTCGTAAGTCATACCGGTGTGAATGAATGTATTTTCTTTCTTTCCTTTCTTTCTTTCTAATTCTATTGTCCCTTTAGGCAGACTAAAGATGAAAACTTGACGACAGGCGACACGGAATGTATTTTCAACGATCTAAGATTCGAAAGATATTCGATACAGCATCAAGATCTTGCGTAAGTCGATATTCAAGCTATCTGGAGTCCTGCCAACACCCTTTTGTCAAATACTTTTGTAGTTGTGGAATCGTGACCGCGCACTGCTTAAATGACATAGAGAAGCGTCTCGCGTCCACTATAGACTATTTGACAAAAAAATCTACTTAATTATTAATATTGGATACGTATTTTTTATTTCATTAAATCAATAAAACAAACAAAGATAAAACGCAACAAAGGTGGTGAAACGTATGGAAGTGGGGGCTACCAAACGTCACTTGCCAGTAAAAAGCGTCGTACTTGTATGTGACGTCACAGGAGATTTCAAGTTACCTTATTTTTTGTTAACGTGATAAAAACAAAATACGTGTCCAATATTTTTTGGAAATCTATCTGACTGACTAATTAGATTTTTTTAGCCAAATACCTATTGTAGGCTATTTTTAACATTTTTTTGTAGGCTAGATGTCGTAAGCTAAGCTGATACCTATAGTATGTAACTCGAAGCTAATTGTTGTAATTCATGAGACTTAATATGTAAATTATTATGCTAAGACTGTGAAATAAATGACTGATGTTTATTATGCTATTTTATTTACACAACAAAAGAGAAATACCCTTTCATTAATATTGTTATGACTGGCCTGTTGGTCTGGCGGTTAGAAGCCCTAACTGCTATACCGCAGGTCATGGGTTCGATCCTCACACAAGACAAATGTTTGTGTGATAAGCACGAACATTTATTCTGTGTCTGGGTGTAATTTATCTATACTATGTATGTATTTAGAAGTAAATAAGTAAGTTTATCATTTGTCTAGTACTCTTATTACAAGCTCTGCTTAGTTTGAGTAGATTGAGACTGAAAGTCGTGAAATATTTATCCTTCCTTGTACACAAATGATTACAATACGCTAGTTTTAACCGTCTATTTTTCATGTGTGTGCTATTACTCGTATCGTGTAAGTACCAGGCGCTAATGACTTGCAAGAGATACAAATACCTATTCTAATGACACATATATGTACAGGGGCATGACAGTCACATCAGGGAGTGTGGCGCTCAGCAAAGATGAGAAGAATCTCATCGGCATCAGTATTGGTGGAGGAGCGCCGTTATGCCCATGTCTCTATATTGTTCAGGTAAGTAATCTAGAAGTTTTCTTTTACCCAAATTTCACCAGATAGTCTACTACCTATTTACAAAGTAAGATTGAGAATGCGTGATTGACAGTGCACTATACTCTTCAAAACTACAACAGTCTTATTTTGACAGTAAACGGGTCTTATTCGCGATGTAATTCTATACTTTTTTTCTCCCGACGTTTCGGCCGAGTTGCACCGATCGTAGATCGTCACGGAAGACCCAAATTTGGAACAACTGTCTATAGATCACACATCCATGGTGTTCTGACCCTTTAACACATTGCGCACTTTGGTGCCGAATTGCAACCTATGTAAACTTCATATTATTCCTTCTCGCTGAATTACTTTTGGATTGCAACTTGTACTGAAACAATTTAGCATAAGTATTGGAATACTTTGTTCAGATCTTCGACAACACACCAGCTTCAAAAGATGGGACTCTACAAAGTGGAGATGAACTGGTCGGAGTCAATGGGCAGTCGGTGAAGGGCAAGACCAAAGTGGAAGTGGCCAAAATGATCCAGTCAGCTAAGGTAAGCCGTAATAAAGTTTAACGATTGAACCAATCATCCATTTTTATTGCTTTTATCCTTTGCAAGAGAACTGTAATCCTTAAAACTTTTGCCAAAGCTTTCCTCCGAAGTCTTGTCGTTATTGACCATAACAATCATAATCATCATATTTCATAGAATACGGTACATAATATGGTGTTATAATGTTAGTCAATAGTTCATTATATTCTGCCACATGTGACGTGGAAAATATATAAAAAATGAGGATGTGTTGCGAACCTAATTTGCCTGCTTATGTTAGTAACTAAAAATAACTAAAAATTACCATCATCATCTTTATTAACTATATTGTCAACTTTTTTGAAGGCTGTCATTTCTCTTCCTTTCCTGTTTTACCATTTTATCACCTAAACTCTTTCACTTACCAATTTCCAGGACGAAGTAACAATAAACTACAACAAGCTCCACGCGGATCCTAAGCAAGGGAAATCCTTAGACATAATTATGAAGAAGATGAAGCATCGCTTAGTCGAGAACATGTCTTCTGGAGCAGCTGACGCACTTGGCCTGTCCAGGGCTATACTCTGCAATGACACGCTTGTCGCTAAGCTGAACGAGTTGAGGGAAACAGAGACTACTTATAAGAGGCTTGTGGAGAATGCTAAAAAGTGAGTATAGGAGTTTGTTGCTTCTATGGTTACGAAGATGAAGTATCGTTTGGTAGAGATATGATGTCTGAAACCGCTGAAGCTTCAGGTCTATCTAGGGCTATACTATACGCACGTCTCATTTGGAATTAAACCGTTGGATAGGCTTGATTTTATCAACTTGGTGCGGGTGTAGGTTCGATTCCCACCCAGGACAAACGTGTGTGTGATGAGCACGATCATTACCTGGAGTCAAAAAATTTGAAATCTCGGTCTCTTTTTGGGTATAGTCGAATTAAAAACTTTAATTTTGCAAGGAATATCATGTAGAAGCAAATTCGCGTACCTTACTTAACCAAATAACATTTTTGTCTTCGATACCTTTAAAACTATAATTTAGAACAAGTGAAAGCCTACCTCAAACAGACGTTGCAAATAAACCGTGTTATCTTGTTAGCTGATAAAAACACGACTTCCTTTGGAACCGACACAGTGAGCATACAAGTAAAACTATTACACATGTTTAACAAGCGATTATTGTGTATCTACATGAGTTTAAACAAACTTTACTAAAGAATAATGAGGCAAACATCTGGGTGTCTCTGTGCATGTGAATTGAATGTCTGTTAAACCCACCGCGATACAAGGATTAAAGTCCTTAGTGCGGGATTTGTTGTATAAAAAAAAGAAATAATTAGGTGCTCTTTAATCCTTCCTGAAGCATACTTTCTATGAAACTGTCACACATGATCATTGCTATTATTCTCAAGTTACCATTATCAGAAAAACCACAACCCACAAGTTCGTTGCAAACGCTAATTGCAATATCGTATTATCATATTACAGTCAATTAATGTTTCATTGTCAAGAATAAGCCCTCTTTTCGCCAAAATACTCTAAAGCACACATGTTCTAAAATCGATGTGGCAACAAAGTTTACGAATGCTACCTATATGACAGCCAATTACTTAAGCTAAACGGGAACATTTATGTGGCTCAGAAACCTCTGAAGCACCAAGATTCTCTGATATTTTAATGTCCTATCTCATATAATTTCAGAATGCTCAAAGCCTACTTCGATCTCCTTCAAACGTATAAGTCAGTAGGAGATATCTTCGCCGCCATCGGAGTGAGGGAGCCACAAGCGAGGGCGTCTGAAGCTTTCACTAAGTTCGGACAGTACCACCGGCTGCTGGAGAGGGATGGGATCAAAATGCTGAAGGCATTGAAACCTGTGAGTCTTGTGTAATATTCTGGGTTGTTTCAAAATGCGTAATTTTTTTTATTTCATTTTTTTGATGAATAAACGACTCTTGCACTAAATTTAATCCTTGTATCGTGGAAGGTTTCACAGGCATTATATTCACTTACACAGAGACACCCAGACTTGTCTTACGCGGGGATCAAACTCGCGACACGTCGCGTGCGGTGGCGTGGTGACCTATGCCACTCTACTATCTGTGCAGTCAAAAAGTGTTTACCAAAAAAGCAAAAATAGACCAGATTGATTTTGGCCCTTTATGCTTGCCGAATGAACCATTTTTTTTTGTTGATCTTCAATATAGACAAATTCATGTAAACTATTTTCCTCCACCAGATAATCTTTAGGTGGATATTGAGTCGAACCCTAGACTAAGACATACTAAAAGCTCTAGAAATCTGAATTCCTCATATATTATCATATTTGGTACGGAAGTTTCACAGGACCTGGCTTCACATATTTGACAAGCCTGTAGGTCTAGTGGTTAGTGGTCTTGGTGTGATTTATCTATAATATGTATTTATTTAGAAATACATAAGTATATTTATCAGTTGTCTAGTACTCATTACACAAGTTACTCTCGTGTACATAATTTGAGACTAGATGGCGGCGACGACGTTGTGGTAATTTTGAGGAATATTTACATAATTATAAGCAATTTATTAACTGCGGATAAGGCTGCTAAGTACAGCCAGAATTTTTATTCATTTTGTTATCCTTTTACATTCTTATGAATATTTACTTATTTGTCCAGATCCTAGCAGACATGGGCACATACCTCAACAAAGCCATACCAGACACAAAGCTGACTATCCGCAAGTACGCCGACACAAAGTTCGAGTACTTATCGTACTGCCTCAAGGTGAAGGAGATGGATGACGAGGAGTACGGGTACAACGCGCTGCAGGAACCGCTGTATAGGGTGGAGACAGGGAACTATGAGTACAGGTTAGTGAACTAGTTTTGGTTTGGAGTAGTTACAGTTTGCCGACCCCAAATAATAATTAGAAAAAGGGCAGGGGAATGATGATGATGAAAAGAGAGTTTATAAGCACGGAGATAAAAGTCCCTGGGACCATATCATGTCTTCAGAGTGATATCAGTAGATCGTACCCATTATGTCGAGTATAAAATACACTATCAGCATCATGCACCAGATCTTGAAGACCAAGATTTTTTTTACATTTCTGTCCTCTTAACCTAGTCTATCACATAATCAAGTTTACTGACTTAGGAACGTTATGCACAGCAAAACAATTTGATAATAAAGGGTTCCTTTTTTGCTGTCTTGCCATCAATCAATCCACCCGTGACCACGGTCTGTGCAATTCGACCGAAACGTCGGGAGAAAAGAAATATCGAATTATATCGCGAATAAGCCTTTTTATTGTCTGAAATAATATATGTGTACAAGTCACGATAGTTTAAAAAACATTTATTTTCTTTGATAAAACCAGGCTTATTCTCCGTTGCCGTCAAGACGCTCGAACCCGCTTCGCTCGGCTGCGCAGCGACGTGCTCGTCAAGCTGGAGCTGTTGGAGAACAAGAAGACGCAGGACGTCGCCTACCAACTGCGACGGTTCATACAGGGACTGGCTGTCTATCATAAGTAAGTGGAACTATTTTAGATGACAAACGGGACTTATTCGCGATATGATATGGTCACCCGTGACCACGGTCGGTGCAACTCGATCGAAACGTCGGGAGGAAAGAAATATCGTATCAAAACGCGAATCAGTCCCGTTTGTCGTCTAAAATATGTGTACACGTCGCGAATGTTTAAAATCGTTAGGTGAAACTAAACTACGCTTTGTTAAATCTGTGTCTGGGTGTAATGTATCTTTATTATGTATGTATTTACAAGTTTATGTATGTTTATCATAAGTCTAGTATTATAATACAAGCTCTGCTTAGTTTGAGACTAGATGGCGTTGTGTAAACAAAAGAAAAAATATCGACCCATATTTATATTCATATCATTTATTGCATTCCATAATGTATTTTCACAATTTGTTAAATATTTTGTACGTATTTATAAGGAAAGGCAACGTTTTAGTCACCAATGACTAACAAGTATTTATCAAGCTCTAAGTATGTCTGGAAATTAAGTAGTTGCTTGAAGGCTGGTACCACTCCGCGTTAAGGACTTGCGTTGCATTCTTTACGAATAAGAGCATTCGGATGGTATCTCAACCATTCATAGAATATGGATGTCTTTGAGCATGTGAATTGAATGTCTGTAAAACCCCCGTGATGCAAAGATTAAATTTCTCAGTGCTGGAGGCTTTTATTAAAAAAAAAAAGAATTCAAACTCAGTACTTAAAAAAATGATTGTAAACCTTATTTAAATAGTCAATAAGTTCAGATTTCAGTTTTCTTTTTTTATCATTCCAGTGAATCCGTGGAGCATCTGAAAGATAACGCTACCTTGTTCCCTGTGGAGGTCGATCTCTCTCAAAATGCCTTCCAGTACAAATCTACTGCCCAGATCATTCAGGTAACTTACCTTATAACAGAGATTTCTAATAATATTGAGCTAAATGTTGATGATATAGGTCTTGAAATCAAACATATGTGTTTTGATGTGTGTCGTAATGTTTAATTGATTTTGTAGCTTGCAAGTAAACTGCAAAACTATGAAGTAACTCCGACAAAATTTTTGAATAGGCTAAAAAAGAGAAATATACTATGAGCATGACAACAATGGAAACTTACCTAATTTTGAAATTTTCAACTTTTTAATCACGGTATAATTATATAAGTGATCAATCCATTACTTCAACAGGACAATCAAGAAGATGAAGAGGACATTGAATTTGGAAAAGAGATTCACGAATACCATGACATAGCAGACATTGACAAAGAGTCAAAACTCGTCAACAGGCGTCAGACGAAGGACAATGACGACACTGAGTCTTCCCAACAACTACTCCCAGATTTCGACATCGTGAATCTTACCTTTGACAAAGTGGATAAAGCTGACAACTTGGATAAATCTGACAATTTGGATAATCTGACGCTGCTGACGGAACTTGGCTTGGCTGACACGAATGTACAAGATGACTTTGGTGATTTCCAAAATGGATTGCTCGACGAATTCATGCCGAAGCCAAGTGGCGATGACAAGACCGATATTTTTGACAAGTTGTTGAACGATTTGAGTATTGATAAATAAATTATTTATTAAGGTAGCTGTCGTTTTAGTTTTTACCCTAACAGCTTGTCCAGCTAAATTTTTCAGGGAAAATAAATAGATAAATATAAAAATCTTTATTTATTAGTAATAAATATTTCGCAAGACGAGCGGTTATAATCTATAACTTATAAATATAAATTAGTACTTAACACTATCTCTGTACAATAATCCTTCTCATTTTACATAATATGGCTTTTAAACATTTGTGTTTCGTACACTTTTTTCTATAATATGGCTACTAATTGAGTTAGTTTTATCGAAACCCTTTTTCATATTGAAAGAGGCCGTTGAACAGGGGTGGGGGCATTTAGCCACTAGCACGTTTAGGTTAATATTTTTGATTCGAAGTCTAGGTTTTTATCTAAACGGCTAGATTAACATTCACCAACATTATTTAACTCTCTGGATTATCTCAACGGTATGGCAGAATTAATAATATTATCCTACTAATATCATAATTATGAAAGTTTGTGAGTATAGGTGGATGGATTGATGTCGCTCAAACGGCTGAAATTGATGTAGGTAATTGGATATGGATTTAGCTTACATCCCGCTTTACAGCTAAAACCGACACTCTCTCGAGTGTCGAAGCATCCACTTTCCGATCCATCTAATAACCATGAATTTCGGAACTCCTCTTCGCAGGCCATGGAGCTTCAAAAGCAAGTGCAAGATCTTTACCAGAAATGCTCTTTATCTTCTGCAAATAAACCTTCACTTGCTGACCATACTCCGGGATCTTCTCATACGTGCTGTATATAAACATCCCTTTTTTCTGCAGCTTCGGTATGATGTCTAGAATGTCCAGTTTCTGAACCTTTTCAAAGTCTATCGTATCGGCGAACTGTTGCAGTGAAGATGTTGCCGTGTCGGTTATTTTCTGGATCTTTGTGGCTGCGGTGTCTTTTAGCTTTTGCAGATCGATTGTAGCTGTTGTTGAGTGGATGAGGAGGAGGACGAACTGTAAGAGAAAATAGGTTAATTAGTAGGTTTATTTCTGGGTATGTTCATGAACTTAACTGATGGAAGAATTAGTAAGACACGACTCTAAAACAAATACAAATCTCGGTCAGTTGCCAATTTTTTACACAAAACTTAACTATTTTATATTATGAGCTAAACCTACAATTTTAACACATTGACTGCCGAACACCAAAATATGTATTGTTTGTCGGTCACCCGGTGACCCCCACGGCGTACAAAAGCTTAATGAATACAAACGCAGCTTATGTATAAAAGGGGTTTTAAGTACCTACACTAGTTTCTTAACATCGATGCCAAGATATATTATAGTAAGAGTAACGAAAAAGATTCAAAGCCTCAACTCACATGACCTATTTACTAAACTAATTTGGCAACAAATAATTCAGCCCACGGAATATATCAAATGTTAATATCAAAATTATTCATCGTTAAACGTTGTGGCCAAGCAATTAACTAACAAACCTTAACGTCGGGACTGATATTAGGAAACGTAAGGAATCCAGCACACGTGATAACTTTTCAAGGGTTTATGTTACTACGTCTGAGGTCTTTTTTTCGTGGGAAATTATTAACGACCCGCCTACTGTGGCTGCAAGGGGAGAGGAGTATCAGACTTTTACTGACTAAAACCCATTATGTTCCTCCTAGAGCCCTTTGAGTACCAGGGTCGCGGTAACTGTTACGAACATTCTGCGCCCCGGCAGGACTACGTCTGAGGCCTAGGGGCGACTTAAACTTTGACACCAGGTTGAACAATCAACTATACCAAAAGAGGAAGAATTTCACACACGAAAGTATTAATTTAATAATTATAAACAACTCACCAGGATATAATAAACCCTCATGATTACAGGGTAAGCACGGCACTAGACGCGACACTGGACGCCGCGGCTAAGTACAGCCTGATATAAACTAATGGTTACTACACCATTAAAATTAAACACGGCCCTATTCTGTGAATGTGACATGAGTTGCTAAAGCGGGACTGTTGCTGCTGTGCACTATGGGTTCCTTGTTTCAATAACTGAGCCAAATGCGTACGTTATGAGTATTTTTGTACCTTTATTACAAGCTACCAACTCGTCATAATTAAAGTCTTTTATATGTATTTATGATTTAAAACAAAAAAATATTCACACTGGCACTTACACATACTTATTCGAAATCATTATACATTTTTTTAAAAGCAGTATTTCGATCCATACTTAATGTCTCTACCGTTACATGTTCCTGAGAAAAAATTCCTGACGGATAGACTAATGGACAACGAAGTAATCTTTTGTTAAGGCTTAATTTTTCCTCTTATTATTGAAAATTATTGTGCTCATCACACAAACATTTGTCTTGGATGGGAATCGAACTCACGACCTCCGGTATAGCAATCAGGGCCACTAACCACTGGACCAACAGTTCAGTTGATTACAGAGAGTCTTACATATATCTTTAGAGATTACACATATCTTTACCACTAGACCAACAGGCCCTAAAACAAATATTTAAAGTTTAAACTATCGGATACCAGAATAGGGACGCAAGGGGAAAGTGACCAACGGTTGTCCCATGCATGTATTATCAAAATTCCGCGCACAAGTGCATGAATCGCTTTAGGAATGACAATCGTTGTTGACACGAAGATTTATTGCACTTTGATCGCCGTGTGATGTAATTATAAACTGTTATATAATTTATTTATTCATTTAATTCAGGCAACATAACAATATTTAAACTAATACTATAAAATAATTACTAACTTCACCCCGCTTTGTCTGAACCCTGAATGTATTATATGTCGATATCAATAAATTAGACAAGCTTGTTGGTCTAGTGGTTAAAGGTCTTGATTGCTATACCAGAGGTCGTAGGTTCGATCCCCACCTAGGACGAATGTTTGTGCGATGAGCACATCATTTATCCTATGTCAGGGTGTAATTATATAGTATGTATGTAATTAGAGGTACATAGGTATGCGTATCAGTTGTTTAGTACTCATAATACAAGCTCAGCTTAGTTTGAGACTAGATAGCGTTGTGTGAAAGTCGTGGAATATTTATTTATTTTCCATTATGTTTATTTACTTATCAATTGTCCAAATCTAATACTTATCTCTATCGGTCTTGGAGTTCAAACTATTCCTCAAACCAAATTGTTTTTAATTCAATGGAGCGGCTTATCTATAAAAGCCGTACATACCGGAAACCCAAAATTAGACAGACAGACAAAAGTCACTTTCACATTTGTAGCTCTAGCTCATAAAGATATTCTATTCCTACTAATATTGTAAATGCGACAACATATTATGTGTATGTTCGTTACCTCTTCACGCTCTAGTCCAATTTTTATGGCATTTGGTATGGAGTTAAACATCGCAGATTGATGAATTTGAATTTCAAATTTTACCCGAAAACGAAAAAAGAAGTTTATGTATTTGCAGCAAAAGCCGACTTCCAAAAAAAAGGCGGCTACTTTTAACCTGTCAGTAAAAAAGACGGTCTATGTATATCCACGCGAGCGAAGAAAAAGTTAGTACAAAATAAAACCCAAAATTTCTTAAAATAAAATATATTATCGAACCAATGTTACAGCTTAAAAAAATGTACGCTTCAGATAGTTAGATCTAACCCTAGTTCTGATTAACAATTAACGCATAACAAAAGTTGTAATACCTTTGCTACAGTACTTCCATCGTGCAAACTTTATATGAACTTTGTAAATTAATCGAAAAAACAAAATATTTTATTGTTTTTACACAACAGCACTAGCGATATAGGCAACCCTTACAGTGCGGTCTTTATAACCATAGATAAGAGAATTGATTGACCAGAAACCTCACTTTTTTATGGAGTTGGAAACCTAGACTTTTGAACATTGTTTTTTTTTTGTTCTTGTATTATTGTAAAGAATTACAGGTCATCTAAGCCCTTTGTAACCCTCATTCAAATCATAATATGTATAAAAATCGCTTTTTTATTTTTTATCCTTTTTCCGTAAAAAATAAGCTTACAAAGGTCAATTTATTCTCTTTATCTATAATTCTTACATACTTAACTAAAACATAATACAGACAACATGCTTAGAAGTTCATAAGATAAGAATCAACTGTTTTAGCTTTGTATTTATAACGTGAGAGTCTACTGTCTCTTAAAGTAATATTATTGCAGCATATAGTATTCGTATCGGATTACCGTCCCATCGGGCTATGAGAGTAAAGGAACAGAGAGTGCACCTGTGTTAGCACACGCTTGTGCACTATACCATGTCCCGCGTAGCTGGCTGGTGTCATAGTAACACTAGCCGCCGTGGCCGAAATCGGTCCGGACATTATTATTATTGCAGTTGTGGAAGCGAGACGCCACACTACGCCGTGTAGTGTGCTATCACGCTTCCACAACTTCTTATGTTTAGATATTTTTATTTTAACAACTCCCGCAATAAGGAATTTAATCCATGTAACGGGCGTTTTACAGACATTCAATTCACATGCACTGAGACACCCAGAACGCGCAAATTCTTGTTCTACGCGGGAATCGAAACCCGTGACACATCGTGAACAGTGGTAATTGGCGTGGTGACCTATACCACTCGGTTATCCGTGCAGTTAACCGCAATGATATTACTTTAAAAAGTGGTGAGTAGACCCTCAGGTTTACCCCAAAGGCCATTATTTATTGTTCTTCAGCTTTTATCGGCCAAAAAACAAATATTACATAATCATCAAATTGAAAGTATCAATGCATAAATTATTTATAATTAACAAGTGAAACGCGGTATAAACTTACAACCAAACGAGATTTTACACATGACTTTCATTTCGCGATCTGAAATTGAATTTCAAATTTCAACAGTCAAATTCTGTTTCAACCGTCAAAATTGAATTTCAACCGTCAACATACACACTTAATAAATTTAACATAAATTCTTGCTGAAAGGAAGGTAGGAAATAGATTTTCAAATACAAAAAGTCAACTTGCTGGTTAAACGTAAAAATAAGCAAGTTTGCAAAATAAGCAGACAAAAAAAAGATTTTAGAGCAAAGGAGGTTACCAATTGGTGATGTAATTTTAACATAAGCTCAAAGATATTTGAGTCAAACCAAAGAGTACGTTTGAATCAAACATATTTGATCGTCGTTACCCTATAGGGGCGGGAGAAATTGAAAAGACGTGAACGTATAAAAATGTCCGCTTTCTGCCTTTTCTGTTTTTTTTTTATTGTGTCACTTCTATTCGTGTGACATATCTTCGACGCTTCTTTGTCTTAAGCTTTTCTCATTTTTCCTGCCCCTTAGGTTATTTTTAGGGACTTTTTTTTTTAAATGATAAAATACTATAAAACTGTATGACCGCCTGCCCTTATTATCCATCAATATTTTGACTAAATATTAAAATTGTATATTATAAGGCAGAGTAAACATTTTTTTTTCTTCATTATTCAAATACGTAAGCAAAATCTAGGTGACGTGTTTTAAATACATATTTATACAATTACTTGTGTGAGATGTTTATTAGAAAATGAAAAATATTGATTCTTCATGCTCTTCCCAAAACTCTTTTCGGTTAAGTGGTATGAACTAAAGTATTTAGAAAAGGACTCTTGTATTCTTAAAGCATTTGCAGGAATCATCCATTAATTATGCCACAAACATAATCCTGCCAAAGCTTACTATTCGTCGACATTGAAAATAATTTGCTGTTTTATATGTACTAAGTTTTACATTCTATTCATCTTCTTGGTAATCAAGTCATTTATTTATTCTATAGTTCTACACTTATTACTTCACTTACTTACATTTTAGATTATTTACCTCCATCACTTTGTGTGGCGTAATTAATGATTGAGGCGTGATCGTGTAATAGGATATACAGGGTGATGTATTTTTAACCGTCTTCAAAAAGGTCGAAAAAGGTTGTTTATAAGCACCGAATGGCAATAAGAGATTGTCGCATCATTGTATTTTAATTAGGTTTTTTATTAAATTTTGTATATTTAGTTCTGTTTTCTTTATAAACATCTGACACAAGACGTTTAGCTATACAATACCTAGAAAATATCACAAACGTACAACTTATATGAACGGAAGATTGCGAGATTATGTGGCCCACGACTGCAGTTGTGCCAGTTCTTCGTCTTCCTCTGAAATAGAAACAAAGAGATTATTAATTAGTTATAATTATAATATTAATAGATCGATACTTGTGAGAGGTTCTTTAAGCACTTTAATGCTTGAAGTACCTCTATATTATGGGGTCTGAAATCCGCCATTTTTTATTTTTCTTATGTGCCTAGTGACACTCGCGCTATCAAGACGAATCTAACGACACCACATACGTTAAAATCCTTCCAGCCGTTCAGGCTGTAGCAGGGAACATAACTACATACATACATACAAACATACACGTGAAAAACATTACCCTCCTTTCTGTGGCAGTCGGTTAAAAAACCATTCCAACAAAAAATAAAGGATTCAAATCGGTTGGCAAGCAAGGAAGTTATGACCTCATCTTTATTTTAAGGTCGGTTATAAGCTAGTACTAACAACAATAACTCACCGGTCTGCTTGGACTTGCTCGGCTTGGGCTTGTCGTGCACGAGCTCTGCAGTGGGCACGTCCGGCAGTTTGTCCGTCGGCACGTTGATACCCAGCATCTCCTTGTCCAGGTCCTCCTGCAAACAATAACGATAAGGTAAGTAATGTAAGTACAACAGAAGCGCCTTGATGTTCACTAGACACCAGCTAACTACGTCAGTCTAGTTATTTATTCAAATTAGTTGATGAGCGCCGTAGGGAACAAATTTGGGCAGTGTTGCGGTCTTACCACTAGGCTATCACGGTTGTGATAATGATGATGATGAGTCAAGAGTTTCTTTTTTTTTCTCTTTATTTTAAGGGCTTTATCGCTTGGCGATAACGTCGCCCTGTAACATCAACTTAAAAAAACTTACTTACTACAACCACAAGGTAGGAACCTACTTACAACTTAACTATTTAAAAATAAAAAAAGCAAGTTTATACAAGTTTCTGGCTTCTACCGATAAAGGAGAAGCCAGGATGGCATTACACTTTCCAACGTCGAAATGATATGTGGATCCGAATAGATTTAATCTTAAAGCTTCATTCCGGACACACTCCATCAAAACATGTTGTACATCTTCGACTACTCCACATTCGTCACAGTTTGGTGATGTAACCTTGTCAAGAGTTTCAATTTAAGTTCATATCCATGGTTGAGATACTACAAGCTAGCCAGATTACCTGCTTCTTTATTATCTCTCTCTCAGGTCAATTCAAATTGCCGATCAGCCACCCTACTAATATCTTTTAGAAACTATCAGTAGAGGCTTTTATTACATTCAATTTAGACCATTATCACCTACCACATAAGTCTCAGATCAAATTTGCCTGTATTACAGCATAAGGCACACCCAACTTTCAAGCACGTGTCCAGCTGAGAAGCTTCAACACATTTAATTTACATCCTTATTTGGTACTCCATAAGTAACAAAATCAAGTTATCCTGTTCGAGTTTCTCCAACCCCCTTTAAAATTAATCTTTATCAAACAGAAGATGTATTGTGCTGAATAAAGACCTTTATTACATAGCGCATAAGTCACACCCAACTTTGCTGAGAAGCTGAGAGCTCAGAAGCTTCTACACAATCAAATTACAACCTTATTTGTTACAAGATAAGTACCAAAATGAAGTTTACCTGTTCGAGTTCCTCCAATTCCCTCTCCAGTTCGTCCTCGTCGATATCGTTGGGGAAGGCGACGTTGTTGCTGATCGCGTCCGTGATCTCCCGCGAGATGTCGTGCTGTTCCGCGATATCGTCCATTATATCGTGGACCTTGTCGACGTCGCTGTGGAAGGGGAAAAGAGATCAGTTTAGAGTGGCTACTTATTGTGGGTATGTATGAGTAATATTATTTTAAACCAGTTTAGGTTAAGGTCATAACACTATAAGGCGATACAAATAACATTCGATATTGTTAATGTAATGCAGTTGGATAGGTATGTGGTTGCTAGATCAAATGTCGGGAACTGGTACACTATCTATAAAAGTCTTGAATACAAACATGTACATGACATGTACATGTCCTATGTACAATAAATTTGATTCATGACTAGGAAAAAGTGTCATAAACAGCTGAATTATACTGAAAACTATATATAGATGACAACTGACAGATCGTAATTTTTACACTGATTAGTAATTTTCATTGCTGGCACACCACTTCAAAAGAAAATTTTAATATTCGTCTCCTCAATGATCAAACCACAATAAAATATGTCGTGATAAAATGGTATAATGCTTATTAAAATATGCCGAAAAAAAATGCAAGTATTTCAGGGTAAGTAAAGCAATATATGAATGAAAAAGGAGTAAATGATACTGTGACGTCTGATAGGGTAGAATGGAAGAATATCTTGGGACAATATCCACACACGGTTATCTGATCCCAAGCTAAGCAGAGCTTGTGTTTTGGTAATCAGACAGCTGATAAACATACTTATATATTTCTAAATACATACATATTATAGATAAATCATAACCAGACACAGAAAAAATGATTGTGCTCATCACACAAACATTTGTCTTGGGTGGGAATCGAACAACCTCCGGTATAGCAGTCAGAGCCACTAACCACTAGACCAGCAGGCCAGTCAAGTAAACTGAGATCGGGGAAAGGAAGATGATAATGACGGGGTAAGTAGAGTAAGTAGTTAAAATAAAAGTGTACATACATATCCTTATGCGCAAGCTTCATAGCGTTGGCCGCCTCACGCATGGTGTTCAGTACTTGGGCGTTAGTGTTGGCTCCTTCTAACGCCTCGCGCTGCGCCTCAATCTGTGTGAGTGTGCCATCGATCTGGGTGAGCTGTTTCTCGTAACGCTTCTTGCGTTTTAATGCGGCGATTGCAGCTGTGGACAAATATAATTTAAATATATATAAACCAGCCTATACATGTACATGGTGGATACAATGCTCTTCCAATATAGGAATGGTCTGAGTATTGATCACCACGCTAGCTCACTGCGGATTGAAAAGAGGCGATGACCCCTGAGTTTGTTTCTTCTCAGGGTAGCCTGTTAAGAAATGTCGATTCCATCGAGCTCATATTTTAAAATATGATATGTAAAAGAGATAACATTTATCCTATTTGCAGTATAAACCATTTCGTTTCATTGGTGATTTCAGATTTCAATATTTGGTATCCAGGTTTCCTTACAATGTTTTCCTTCACTGTTTGTCAAATTGTCTTAGAATGTTTAAGTAAGTATAACTTTGGAAAAGTGACATTGGTTCTTGCCTGGCTGAGGATCGAACTGTGTGAACAGTTAGAAAAAGGTTTTATTAATTTATGTATCATCATCTTCCTGCCCTTATCCCATTTCACTTGGGGTCGGCGCAACACGTCTTCTAGACATGTTGCTTAAAGATTTGGCTATGGTTTTATAGTCGGCCGCCTGCCTGACACTAACCCTCTTTGGGAATGCGTTTGTTGATGGCTTACCCGCCACCATTCGGGTGACCCAAGATGCTCGGTACAGTGCACTGGGTCTTAAGGTCCATTAGTCGCCTTTTACGACACCCAGTGGAGGATATGGGGTGGTGCTATTCTTTATATCCGGACACCACACGGAAATATCCGGACACCACACGGAAATATTAATTTATGTATACAACATACAAATAGTAACACATACATATTAAATTATAAACAAAACGAGATCAATGAAATAAAACATCCTCTATGTACCTATGACTATTTTCTAATAAATAAGTGGTAAGGAATCAACATAATAACTATGTGTGTAAATTTTGTTTTTATGTTCTCTGAATATTTTTTTTTTTTTACGTACTATGAGTATGTCTTACTTAACATAAATATGATAATATGGTTATTTGTAAACCTCCACCAGTATGGTAGCAGGCACAAGTTTACTAAAAATGATCATTTAATAGAGTCTATAAAAGGCTTAAGATCGAAATTAAAATGTAATACAAGATTATTATGCCTTAAAAGACAGTACACTTATAAAACCTTGAGGTGTCCAATATCATTGTCTCTGAGTAAACTAGATAAATACAATATACTTATATCAAAACTACAATAGAACTTCTTTTAATGACACATGATATAGCTATATATCAATGGAAGATAAATTTCATTGTTTTTTTAATAAAAAATATGGTTTTTCCACGTAATATGTGTCATGTAAATGCTTTTACAATGTGTTTAATCAGACATTGGATTTATATAAACATCATCTATAAACAGTGAAAATTTGAAACGTCCACCTGTAACCATTTTTAATATTGAGCAAAAAAATACGAAAACACATGTTTATTGTTTTTAGACCCCCTTAATTGTTTTTTAATTTTTAGTATTTGTTGTTATAGCAGCAAAGGAAATACATAATTTGTAAAAAATTCAGCTTTCTAGCTATTACAGTTTATGAGATACAGCCTGGAGACAGACAGACAGCGGAGGCTTAGTAATAGGGTTCCGTTTTACACTTTGAGTATGGAACCATGAAATCTACTCCCACACTAAGTAAATTAATCTGTTTAACAATACTCAATTTGATTAGAATAGACTACATAAACTAAAACTTAATTTGAGAAAGATAGATTGCTTTTGGTTTGTCCAACTAGAGTCTTAATGTAACATTACGGTTACAACCAAATCAATTATTTTTAAAATATTTTTATGACTGAATACTAATAGAAGCTACATAAAATACAAAAATCTAATATAACATATAAGTATAGTAGAAATAAATGTTAGGTAATTCTCTCTCTCTCTTAAGTCGGTCCTTCATGTCTGAAGATCGTGGTCGCGGTGGGTCAGTCTGGCACGTACGAATTGTCTCCATCGGCTCCTATCTGCGGCAATGCTCACAACTTCGCAGAACTTGGTTCCTTTCGTGCCCTTGAGCTGGTCGGACCATCTTGTAGGTGAGCGGCCTCTGGATCTTTTTCCCTCCGTGTTCCCAACAATGATCAGTTTTTCGAGGCTGTCATCTCCGCGTCTCATTACATGACCAAAGTAGCTTAACACACGTTGATAACATGTTGCCGAGAGGCGTTGCTCGATTTTAAGTTGGGAAAGGATTGATACATTTGTGCGTTTGGCAGTCCAGGGAATTCTCAGCATCCGCCTCCAGCACAAGGATCCGTACTCCAACAATAGGTAATTATTTTACATTAATAATTCTAAACATTTTTTTAGTATGAATAAGAAATTCTGATGAAACGCAAATCGTTCAGGTTCACAACTTATATCTGTTAAGAAGCAGCTCAAAATCACACCTAGAACTTGTCATTAAGCAAACACAAAATATTCTAATATAAAAGTTAACCTAAACACTCTTCAAAACTTAATTACTATTTTATCTATGATATTGCCTTATCTTCAGTTATATGAATCTGACTCATCAAACAAATAAACACAACAGAATTGGTTAGTTTTATCACAATCTTATTTACTTAAACTTTTTCAAGTTGAATTGATGAAAGGCTAATTGCCTGTATCCTCATATTAAACCAATTGCATAAGAAAATTATAATCAAAACTCTTTATTAAAAGGAGGCCCTTATCAGGTACTATAAATGGTGCTATTATTTAAGAATTAATAAATAAATAATAACCAAAAAATTTTAAGTGTACAGATACATAATTTTAAATGCAGCCTTCTTTCTATATACATAATGTTAGATCATAGTGACTTTAGCCTATTTATAACTATATAATACAGTTTTGTCCAGCAATAGGAAGCAGACATCTTTCCTTAAACATGATTTACTTAATTACTCATTGTAACTGTTATGTACCGTGACTTATGTGTAACTGTATAAATATAATTTTGTTCATAGAAGCTCTTTTGAACTAAAATATCATTCTACTAGTATGAGTACACCAAATGAATGTCTATTCAAGATTGG